>QAOA01002386.1:120940-188975 GCA_003255065.1 Cercis canadensis
CAAATTTTTCTTTGTAGCCACACATGTGATTACTTGATCTATTATCTAGATACCACTCTCTTGTCATCTTTTTCATATTCCTTGACTGCTAGTAAAAAATTTGGCTCATCCAATTCTTTCTTATCATCAATAAGATTGGCTTTTTCTTCAACATCATTAGTTGCATAACAACATTCCAAAGCATAATCCAAATTTATGACAATTGAAGCATTCAACATTAGACTTGTCATACCTCCATCTAGGATTGTAGCCTCTTGCTCTACCTCTTCCTCTTCCACAGCCTCTAGTTGATTGTTGGCATTTTTCTTCATTGTTTGAAATATCACAATTACCTCTTCCTCTTCCTCCTTGGCTACAACTACGCCATCTTCCTCGCCCACATCCTCTTTTACTCTTATCTCCTCCTTCATCTTTCAAAAAGACTTTGGCTTTGAGGGCTTGTTCTAATGGCTTGTTTTGCCATTTTGAGACTTTTTCTTCTTCGGCTTGGATAGCACCAATCAATTCATTAACACTCATTACATCTGGATCATTTGAATGATCAAGAACACATGACACAATGTTAAATTTTGAAGCCAAAGAATGAAGGATCTTATCTTTCACACGATCATCTAAAATGTCTTCTCCATACCTCTACAATTGATTAACATTGGCCAACACCCTTGAACTATAATCCGAAAAAGATTTGGATTCCTTCATTTGCAATGCTTCAAATTCATGTCTTAGAATTTGAAATCACACATTTTTCACTTTGTCAACTCCTTGGAACGATTTTTGTAAAATCTCTCATGCATCCTTCGCGGTGGTTGCATTGCCCACCTTCACAAATATCAAATCATCCAAACTCTGATGGATGAGGGTGAGGGCTTGTTGATCATTCTTCTTTAACTTTTCCAAGGCTTCCTCTCATTTTGTGGCAATGTGGCTTTATCTTCTGGTTGAGTGTAGCCCTTCTCTACAACCTCTCATGCATCTTATGATCCTAACAAGGCTTTCATACATAGACACCAATTATCATAATTTTCTTTTGTAAGACAATGGATTTGGAATGATACAATTCCCTTGTTTTCCATCTCTCAACACTTTCAAGGAATTACTCCTAGGATCAAAACAAGCTCTGATACCCACTTTGTTAGAGGAAGAGGAATATATCACTCAAATATTGCATTGCAATATTCAACTACAAGGGATATTTATAGGATACAAAATATAATTCTAAAAAATAAATCTCTTGGGTTTCATATCCCCTACATAACTCTCACTAATATTTTCATAATTCTCACTAACTATTGCATAACTCCATAACTTCCACTAGCTATAGTAATACCTCATAAATAGAAATAATTCCTTATTGAAGTGCTTTAAAAACATGAAAATTACAACTCTAAAAGACACATAACCTAAAAGCAATAATTTCAAATTATTATTTTTAACAGGTGGCAATTAGAGTGACGTCTTGGAGGAGCTCCATGAGGGACATTCCGTTTGGCAAAATTAGCACTAGAGTTGAGCTTTGGAGTCGTTCGAGAGTGGCAAACAGATCATCAAATATGTTGGGAGTTTCTCTGGTGTGAATGGAAGCAAATAATTCTCTGAAGGAAGATCCTAGGCCACTGAGGGTATAGATGACTAAGTCAATATCATCAAGTGGGTATCCAATGAGAGAGAACTCATTCGCAATTCCTTTAATGGAATTGAGATATTTAGTAACCGAAGAGGTTCCTTTGGTAATGGAGGTAAGTCGCTCCTTGAGAGACATAATCCTGGAGCGAGAACGGTTTCGAATAAGCCTTTTGGAGCTTTGCCCAAGCCTCTGCAGAGGTTTCAGCAGAGGACATGATGTTGCGTGCATCACTTTCACAGGAGTTGAGAATGGCTAGATAAAGGAGCTGGTCTTGGCGCACCCAGTAAGTGTGCGCTGGGTTAATAATGTCCTCATCGCCTTGCTCAATTGTGGGTGGAGGACAGGGATTGGTTCCAGTAACGTAGCCAACCAGGTCGTGGCCAATAAGGAGAGACCGAAACTTGTTTATGCCATGTTGGATAATTGGTTCCATTGAGCTTGATAGGGAGTTGGGTAACAACGTTAATCTTGATGAGATCTTTTGGGTTAAAAGATTCTGGGAGGGAGGGGCTTAGTTTGTTGAGCTATCAGTGGTCATGGCTAGATCGGTTTCAGCTTGTGAAAGCTTTTTAATGCTCTCATAGCATATAAACATATAGAAGCAGTGGGAAAAGGTCTTAAATATTTTATTAACAGAACTCACTTATATACAGAAGAGTTTCTAGAGTTTACAAGATAATGCTATTTACATTTGAATTTAATCTCTGTGAATGGGGACACTTACTATCCTCAAGATCTATGAATCATTATGACCTTGTAGTCATTCAAAATGGAACTGAAACTAAACTTGAAAATCTAATGACTTACACACAGTGAGGGTTCAATTTGTGGAAGCCGCCTGATTTGCCTTGTTGCTGGGTTGCACCAAAAAACGAAAAGCTTACAGTTCAAGTCACGTGTAACACAAATTATGTGGTATGAAGAACCCTCAAGTGATAGAGTAAGTATATAAGGTGGCAGCCATTGAAGCAGAGAGGTATCAAGGAATAAGTTCCAAGGCGCCAAGAGACTAATGTTAACAGTTTGATCCATAGTAGCATATGACTATGACACGGTAAATCCAGCCATCATTTACAGGCAAGCCAATATACACTGAATAGCCCTGGGAATTTATTGTATTTATGTCTCCACCGAAAGAGATTTAGAAAAACTGCTCCTTGGAGTTGGCCCAATGCTAAGGAAGCCCACTGACCTCTGGTGTCCCATGCTTGCGGCTTAATAAATGCTCTTTTTCTCATACTTGGCGGAAGATTGGGTATAAGTGCTGAAAGTCCTTTTCATGAGAGGCACGACTTAGTGTTGGTATGCCCCATTGCTGCCAAGGGTATCCCACGCCATGTTATTCGGGTTTAAGTGGGGTCAATGAAGCCAACCATGAGACCCCTTTTTCAAAAAAAAAAAAAAAAAAAAATTTACAAAAGAGTTTTTTCTTTTTCTTTTTCCTTTTTGGTACACTAAATGGGTAAACGGCTGTGCTGCGTTATGAACTGACCATGGAACATTACACCCAATGAACAAAGAAATACTCTCGAATAACTGTGCAAGCGTCTCTGATATGCTAGAACGCCACAATCATTGGTGATGCTATAGGATTATATAATTCAAAAAATAGTAAAATGATAATAATCAATCCGGATTATATATAGGATTAGTAGTGACTAAAATTGAAGCACTTTTCAACTCACATGCCAATACATATTTTAACTTGTCTTATTTTTCTTGGTCTTCATTCCGCATATCATTTAAAATAAACAAGTACCTTCTACTCTACAGTAACTACTGAATTTGTTTATGGATTGTATCTAAATCCAAGGTGTTAAAGTTTCGTCCCAAGGTAGATTCTATAATGCATAGCAAAATCCTTTTCATGCTAAATTTCTCGAAAACACAAATTGATAGAGCCCAAGACACTATGGGTATGGGTCAGGAGAGGGAGCAAGGTGAGGTTAGTCCGAAGTAGTGGAAGGTTTATTCTAGGAGGAAATCAGGGACATGTGGAGGCAATCAAGGGGAGCTGGTAGTTATAGAGAGAGAAGGTAATAACGGATTGGCTAAAAGGAAGGAAGGCATGAGGGGAGAGGGGTGTGAAGAGAATTGTGAGTAGTTCAACATTAGTGCTTGGGACCTGTAGCTCTGTGAGCTGAGGGAGAGGGAGTGAGGAAATCGGAGTTCCATCATTGGTCCGACCTGCCGGATACGAAACGACGGGCGACAAATGGTGTTTGGGGTACAATCGAGAGTGGAGAACTTGGAAGGCAAGGTGACAGACGTCGACGGGAAGGTGACGTCCGTTGAGTCAAAATTGGAGGAGCTCGTTCGTTCTGTGGCAACCATGCAAGAAGCCATGGCTAGTAGTGAAAAGGAACAAGCGGAATTCCGCTATCAATTCTCCAGGTTGATGGCTCGATTAGACAAACGTCCCGGAGGAGACAGCGGACAAGACGATATGATGCTATCGGGGTCATCGGGATCACGTCGGGATGCGAGTCACGACGATCGCAATGGCTAACGACCATTGGGGCGAGACACGTCGGAGTTCATGGTGGACTTCCAAGCCATGGCGCGACAGGTTGAGTTGCCAACGTTTGCTGGAACCGATCCTCAAGGTTGGCTTATTCGTGCATAGCGGTTTTTCCGAGTGCAACAAACACCACCGGAGATGCGAATAGCACTAGCCCAAATTTGTATGGAGGGCGAGGCGGTGCATTGGTTCACCATCTTGACGGAGGTATTTCCGACAATGACCTGGGAACAGCTCCAAGTTGAGTTGATGGAGCGATTTAGTGGACTGGACATTCCAAATCCATGCGAAGAGATAGCAGCACTTAAGCAAGAGGGAACAGTGCAGGAATTCATTGTAGAGTTCGAATGTTTAGCTTCTTTGTTGCCAAGATAGCTGGAACAACAATATGTGGGTTATTTTGAGAACGGGTTGAAGAAGGATATCCGAAATTGGGTCAGAGTCCATAATCCCGAAACCCGATTGCAAGCTATGCGGCTAGCCCGCAATATAGAAGTAGCTTTGAAGAAAGTATGGGATAAGCAGATGCGAGGCATGATGAGTAGACCCCCATCCCATTCTAATCAATTTTCAACCAGTCCCTATAAGGCAAGAGGAGGGTGGTCTGGTAAAATGGGAGAGTCTGGGGTTTCTAGTCCTATAAAAGACCGCATGGAGGGAAATGCTCAAGACAAACAAAGGCCATTTACTTGGAGAGGAACCCAAAATTTAACAGCTAAGGAGTGGGAGGAGAGACGACGTAAGGGACTCTGTTTCAGGTGTAGTCAACAGTATAGTCCGGGTCACAAATGCTCTAACCCGAAACTTAGAGTGATCTTGTTGGGTGAGGATGAAATAATGGATGACACGAGTGAAGTGGTTGTGGCTGAGGTTGAAGACCAGGAAGGAGAAATTGAAGGAGAATGTAGCGTGGTGGACTTACAAGGACTGTGGGAATTTTATGGTATCATGGAGAGCAACATGCATATGCTCAAGACAATGAAAATAGAAGGAATGATACATGGAATCCCTATTCTTACCTTGGTCGACAGTGGAGCAACCCATAACTTTGTTTCACCCAAACTTGTGACTCCTTTAGGGTTAAAATTGGAGGGAACAGAAGGTCAACTAGGGATAAGGCTGGGTGATGGGTATAAGGTGCTTACCCAAGGCAAATGTTCTCACATGCAGCTGTCTATGGGTTAGTATTCTTGTGTAATTGATGCTTGGGTTCTGGACATGGGTGGTTTGGATTTAATTTTAGGAGTTCCTTGGCTGAGGACATTGGGAGAAGTGGTCACTAACTGGGACACTAGGGTTATGAGTTTTTGGGATGGTAAACAGAAAATTGAGCTACAGGGCAGTAATACAAAAAGTCTTTCCGCACTTCATAGTATGTTTGGAAAAGAAGTTATCGGGGGACATAAGGTGATATGCAAAGAAAGGGGGATTCAGGGCATCAATGAGGCAGAAATTGGGACATTAACCATCACACAGAAAGGTGAGCTGAATGCTGTCATGGACAAATTCCTGACAATGTTCACAAGCCCTAGGGGGTTACTTCCTACAAGAAGCTTTGATCATGCAATTACTCTGATTCAAGGGGCAGGACCAGTCAGTGTTCGACCTTACAGGTATCCCTATGTTCACAAAGATGAGATTCAGAGGCAAATACATGAGTTACTCCACCAAGGCATCATTCGGCACAACAACAGTGCCTACTCCAGTCCAGTCATTTTGGTAAAGAAAAAGGATACTAGCTGGCGTATGTGTGTGGACTACAAGGCATTAAACAAGGTAACTATCCCTGATAAATTTCCTATTCCAGTTGTTGATGAATTATTGGATGAACTTCATGGCTCTACATATTTTTCAAAGCTGGACCTCAAATCTGGCTACCACCAAATTAGAATGAAGAAAGATGATATAGAAAAGACAGCTTTTAGGACTCATGAGGGACATTATGAATATTTGGTGATGCCATTGGGATTAATGAATACCCCTTCAACATTCCAAGCCGCCATAAATGAGATTTTTCAGCCCTATTTGAGACGCATGGTATTGGTGTTTTTTGACGATATCTTGATGTTTAGTTCTTCTTGGTACCAGCATCTAGAACACTTGAAGTTAGTGCTCTCAGTGCTGCGCCAACATCATTTTGTGGTCAACAGTAAAAAATATCAGTTTGGACAGCAACTTATCTCCTATTTGGGTTATTTCATTTCTGGAAATGGAGTCTCTATGGACCCGGAGAAAGTGGCTGCAGTCATTAATTGTCCTGTACCCAAGAATGTGAAAGGTGTTAGGGGTTTTCTCGGGTTAACTGGTTATTATCGGAAGTTCATTCAAGGGTATGGCAAGGTGGCAAGACCCTTAACAGAATTGACAAGAAAATATGCTTTCCATTGGGGACAAGATGCTTTACAGGCTTTTGAAACTCTTAAAGAGTTAATCACCACGGCTCCCGTGTTGGCTCCACCAGATTTCTCTAAGAGTTTTGACATTGAGTGTGATGCTTCAGGACAGGGAATAGGAGCTGTTCTGTTACAAGACAGAAACCCAATAGCTTATTATAGCAAAGCAATTTCTGATCGAACTATGTCTAAGTCTGCTTATGAAAGGGAAATTATGGCTTTGGCTATGGCTATTCAGCACTGGAGACCGTACTTGTTGGGTAGGCCTTTTAAAGTTTACATGGATCAGAAAAGCCTCAAGTTCCTATTACAACAAAGAATCTCTACCCCAGACCAGGAAAATTGGTTAGCCAAATTAATGGGGTATCAATTTGAGATTTTTTATAAGCTAGGGAAGGAAAATGGAACTGCTAATGCACTGTCCAGAGCATTTGAGGAAGCTGAATTCTCTTTGATCTTGTCTTTTCCTACATGGCTGGAGGGGCAGAGTTTGACTCAAGGAGTGGAGCAGGATCCTCAACTTGCCAAGATTATTGCCACACTACAACATGACCCCGGAGCCAAGCCTAGATTTTCCTTACTCCAAGGCATTTTGTATTATAAAGACCGACTGGTCATACCAGCTAGTTCTCCATGGATTCCTGAGTTAATTACTGAGTTTCACTCTACCCCACAAGGGGGACACTCTGGTTACTTGCGCATATACAGAAGATTGGCTACTAATCTCTATTGGCTAGGTATGAAGCGGCAAGTGCAGGAGTTTTTCCGTGGTTATGCAGTGTGTCAACAACAAAAGTATTCAGCATTAACTCCTGGGGGCTTGCTACAACCCCTGGATATTCCAGACCTAGTGTGGGAAGATGTTTCGATGGACTTCATTACAGGTCTCCCTAAATCAAAGGGGTGGGAAGCTGTTCTAGTGGTTGTAGATAGATTGTCGAAGTATAGCCACTTTCTTCTACTTAAGCATCCTTATACTGCTAAGAGTGTAGCTGAATTGTTCTTAAAGGAAGTGATTCGGCTCCTTGGAGTGCCTAAATCAGTAGTCAGTGATAGAGATCCTATTTTAATGAGTAAGTTCTGGCAGGAGTTGTTTAAGTTGTAGGGGACAAAGTTAAAATTCAATTCTGCATACCATCCTGAAACTGATGGGCAGACTGAAGTGATTAATCGCTGTTTGGAAGCTTACCTACGTTGTTTTGCAGCTGAACAACCTAAGAGTTAGGCAATGTGGATTCCTTGGGCTGAATTGTGGTACAATACCACTTTTCATGCCTCCACAAACACCACACCGTTTGAGGTGGTCTATGGTAAGAAACCTCCGACCATCTTAAAATTTATCCCTGGTGAGACACGAGTCGAGTTGGTAGCTAGAGAGTTGTTGGACAAAGATGAAGCATTGCGACAATTAAAAGGCCACTCGCTCAAGGCTCAAAACAGCATGAAGAAATATGCTGACAAACACAGGCGAGATGTCTTTTTTACAGTTGGGGAATGGGTTTATCTAAAATTGAGACCTCATCGACAGAAATCTGTGGCCACAAGAATTAATCAAAAGCTGGCTCCGAGGTTCTATGGACCTTTTCAGATATTGGATAAGTTGGGGGCAGTCACTTATAAACTCCTGTTGCCGGCAAATTCAAGAGTCCATCCTGTGTTTCATGTGTCACAGCTTAAAAAAGCTATTGGACAGAAGTTTGCTAGTCCAACACTACCTATTGGTATAGGAATTGAAGCACAAGGGGATGATCAACCACTTCGAGTTCTGGGCAAACGCAAGGAGCATAAACATGAGGAAGAAGTGGTTCAGTGGTTAGTAGAATGTCAGGGAAAACCTATTGAAGAAGCTACATGGGAAGATGAATACATTCTGCGATCTCAGTTTCCTGATTTCAGTCTTGAGGACAAGACTGTTTTTGAAGAGGAGGGCAGTGATAGAGCCCAAGACACTATGGGTATGGGTCAGGAGAGGGAGCAAGGTGAGGTTAGTCCAAAGCAGTGGAAGGTTTATTCTAGGAGGAAATTAGGGACACGTGGAGGCAATCAAGGGGAGCTGGTAGTTATAGAGAGAGAAGGTAATAACAGATTGGCTAAAAGGAAGGAAGGCACGAGGGGAGAGGGGTGTGAAGAGAATTGTGAGTAGTTCAGCATTAGTGCTTGGGACCTGCAACTCTGTGAGCTGAGGGAGAGGGAGTGAGGAAACCGGAGTTCCATCACAAATCCAAAATTTCAAGTCAAAATGCCTATTAACTCGCTCATCATTGAATACCAGTTGAGCAAGTGTTGTTTTTCCAACTCCACCAATGCCAACAATGGGACAGATAGAAAGGTCATCACAATCACTAGCATGCCTCAGAAGAAACTCCACAATCTTTTTTCTATCTTCAACTCTTCCATATACTTGAGGTTGAGTAAAAATTTAGCTGGTTTGGCGGCCTTCGACAACTTCAGTTTGTCTTTCCATAATCCCCTCACATAAGTGAAACTTNGATTGTATCTAAATCCAAGGTGTTGAAGTTTCGTCCCAAGGTAGATTCTATAATGCATAGCAAAATCCTTTTCACGCTAAAATTCTCGAAAACACAAATCCAAAATTTCAAGTCAAAATGCCTATTAACTCGCTCATCATTGAATACCAGTTGAGCAAGTGTTGTTTTTCCAACTCCACCAATGCCAACAATGGGACAGATAGAAAGGTCATCACAATCACTAGCATGCCTCAGAAGAAACTCCACAATCTTTTTTCTATCTTCAACTCTTCCATATACTTGAGGTTGAGTAAAAATTTAGCTGGTTTGGCGGCCTTCGACAACTTCAGTTTGTCTTTCCATAATCCCCTCACATAAGTGAAACTTCTGCCTAGCTATCTCTTCAGCTATTTGATCTAATCTCTCCCTTATCTCTTTCATCCTAATGGAACATGTTCTTTGGATTGAGAAAGGGTAAGGAACAGCTCTTTACCTGGTTTGAAGACGTAAAAATTTTCCCTTCATAGCCTAGTTGAGTGGATTTTATGGAGCATTCGTCCAAGATATCATCTACCACACATGCTGCATCTTTCAGTTTCTGTAGCCAAACCTTTATGGCTTGGTTTGTTATTTGCTTGTCCTCAGCGTCTTCAAGCACAGCATGGATAGTAATGACAGTGCTTGATAGCTTTTCTATCTCTGGATTGACGTGCCAAGAGGATGCAAGCTCCTTCTGGATGAGAGAGTTCCAATTCTCAAGAACCACTTCAAGTAAGGACTCAGCCATTCTCAGATGAAAATTTGGAGACGGTTCTGCTGGGATGATTGCTCTGCTAAAAGATCACAGTTCTAATCTTTTATAAGGCTAGTGAGCTTGCAAGTCAATGAGGGAACCACTTTCTTAGAAGGTAGAGAAAATTGTGAATGATCCTTTAGCAGATGAGGGACCACTAAGGCAAACCAAAAAAAAAAAAGAGTTGTAGTGATTGGAAGATCGTACCAAAGTTTGATATAGGGATCTGAGGTATCTTACCCAATTGCAACATCATACGCCAACGCGCTGCACATAATTAAGGTGCAGCTTCTGGGAGCATGGGTCATATATACCACACAAATAAGACCCTAAGAGAAAGAGAACAAAGGATAGAAACGCTGTGCTGTTGTGGATTTTGATGTTGGAAAGAGGAGAGTTTATATGTTAAATAGGTTACTTGAAACCCAGCCATTTCTTATAGTTGTAACTTCACTTCGATACATATAAATCAAATACTATCCAAAATGACCTTAGAATGAGAAACGGGGGAATCTTGTGAAACCCATGAAGGAAACTAGTGCAATTAGTTTAATCTTTAAAAAAAAATTTAGTGTCACTTTAGTCCTTAAAAAATAACTACATCCATTAAAATAGTTTTTTATTTAGTTTGCTTTAGTGAGAGTTAACATAGCTTTTTATGAGACACGTTAAATGCCAATATGACAAGTCTAATAGGTGAGAGTTACTAGACAAAATTATCATCTCATAACTAAAATGACACTAAATTTTTTAGAGACTAAATTGACTATGTATATATCTTTCAATGATCAAAATTAGGTTTTTCTCTTTAATTATTAGCATAAGGAATCCTTCCCTTTTCTTTTTTTTTTTTTTCATTTTGCTTAATGAATTATTAGAAGACTTGAGAGGTTCCATGAAAAATGAAAGATGTGTAATAGAGAGATTTCTTGAAGTGCTTATGGATTGTGTACTGAAGTTTGTCTTAAAGAGCAGATACTAAAACTTTCAGTACACACATAATTTCTTCAAGTACTAAATCATATCAACTGATATATCGAGAAGATTCACGGCAATAAGTTCCTGTTGTACATAATGACACCCAATATTGTGAAATACTGAGACGGATTATTAAACCAAACCGCATGTGCGCAAGGCTTGTTGGTAGCAACATACCCCAATGCACATCTTCTTTATCTAGTGTCCAACACACAAGAAATGGAACAAACCATGGCATAATCTTTTTTAGTAACATCACTTAATTGAAACCTTCTAATGGTAAAATTTGACGATGAGAACATTCAAAACAATAATCTAGTGAGCTTCTGAATGCACTATACGGTGACAAAGTACTTCAAACACATTACAAACTTAGACTTTTACGAATTAGGTACAAAGATTTTGATGACTCACAAAGTTATATTTGTAATGGAATAAATCTAAAACAGATTAATCATGGAAAAATACATAGACATCTTACAATCTTGCACATCTATTGTAACTTTAAAAGCAGAAAATAGTGAAAGTAACAATAGGGAAGCAGAAAGTGGAAGAGTAGAAGGATGAAAGATGTATCTAAAGGACTGAAATCCATAATAAAATACCAGGTAACAAGTTTTCTTACCCAAGTCTGGCCAATGTATAAACATCTGAGGACTTGAAACTAAAGAGGCATGTATACGTTGAGATACCTAGAGCAAACGAGCTTAATCAACTAGCACTTGAACTATGCTTATTAGAAAATATTAATAAGAAAGAGATCTGATATTCACAAGTTTTTAGCATATTGGACTGAACTCTTGAAACGAATCCCCAAGATGGAGGCAGAACTATTTCTCTCTCAATGCTCTTATATTTGAAACTCATCTATCTCTTCAAATTCATCATCAAGAATCTCCAGATTGGATTCTCGATACATTGTTATCAGTGTCCTTCGCATCTTCCACATCATTCTCATTAACTCTGCACGCAGTGTGGACTAATCAATATTTCCGCTTTCTTTAATTGTCATGCATAATATTACTAGCATGACACAAATTTCGCGTGAAGACATTGGAAAAAGGATAAAAGAGAGAAAAAAAAAAAAGAGTTAAATATTTTTTTTATTCTTAAATTAATTTTTAAATGTCACTTTAGTTATTGATTTATTTTTTGTATTACGCCAATAATCATTCTACCTACAAAATCAGTCTTTTAAGTGATCAATCATTAATTTTGTGAGCAGAGTGATTATTCGATAACTAAAGTGACATTTAAAAAATAATTCAAAAACGAAAAAAAGTATTTTACTCAAAAAAAAAAAACAAATAAAGAAGAAGAAAAATAAGTTTATGAACTTACGATAAGATGAGAATGTTGCCTCCAGTTTGAGTTGTGGAACATGAGCTATCTTGTCCCAGTCTTCCCCTGTTCCCTTCTTGCATCGCTTCTTCAGCTTAGGGCAGTGATCAATAGTTAATTCCTGTAAGCCTGTGAGGTGCCGAAAGCTAGTTGGTAGTGACCTTAATTCGGGACAATGACCAATATGAATTTGTTTAAGAGAGGTAAGGTCTCCGAAGCAGTCCGGCAACGAAGTTAACTTAGGAAAACCACTTAGAGACAAAATTTGCATGCAGGAGATACGTTCTATGCCTTGTGGTAACATGCAATTTGGAGTACCATTGCCCCATATGAGCACCTTGCAAAGAAGAGTAAGCTGGTTGATAGCATTCGGCAGAGCCATTAGCTGTGGACACCGAGAGATATCAAGTTGCTCAAGACAAGTTAGGTAGCCAATATCTTCAGACAAGGAACTGAATCTCTCACAGCCTTCAATCCGCAAAGATCGAAGAGAGCTTAGGCCTTGCAGCACATGATCTGGGAAAGACTCAACTTGATCACAGAATGAAATTTCCAGTTCCTCTAAAGCACTGAGGCTATTGAGTTCACTGGGTAATACCTTGAGTACGAGGAACTTGGAAATCTTGAGGGTCTTAAGTTGGCACAGGTTTCGTAAAATCCCTTCTGGGAAGCAAGTCAAGCTCATATTTTCACAAACACTGAGGAATTTAAGACCATGATAATTAGAGATTGACTTGAGTAAATCTTGGTTGCACCCATCTAATTGAAGGTATTGGAGAGATGGAAGGCATGGCAATGGCAACATAAACTTAGGCACACCAGAAATGATTAACTTGGAAATAAGTGGCAACATCCGCACTCCTTCATGTTTTAGTAGCCTATGTACGTTTGATAACTGATGCAAAGTGAGTGTCCTCAATGATGGAAAAGCCTCCTCTCCATCACAATCGTAGGAGCCATCGTCGATGTGTTGCACATATAACATCCCAGATAAGTCAAGACTTGTGAGAGATGGTAGTTTACCAAGTTGTGGGAGTTGATCACAATTTCTGCAATTGTGCATTTTAAAAGCGACTAAGCCGTTGACAAGTGAAGTGTTTCTCATCCATTGAGGTAATAGGTATCCTTTATACCCCTGTATCCCCAAACTCTTGAGTTTAGGGTTAGGTTGAAGGGCTTCAAGTACTTGCTCATTATTAGCATTGGTAACGAGTGATCCACCTTTAGTTCCCCATGACAAGTATAAGTGATGAAGATCCTTTTTACCAATCAAATTTGCTTGTTTGGCTTCCGATCCACTTGTGACATTCTCAAGGCCTTTGATGTGTAGCTTTCCTCCTAGCTGCAAGTCATGTAACTCTTTTAAGCCGTATCCAATCCTTGACCCCACAATGAAAACACTCAACGTTTTTAGACAAGTTAATTTCCCCATGTTGGGAGGCATATCACGTAATGATTTGTACTTTGTAAGGATAAGATGTCTGAGATCTTGTAACCGGGCTAAGTCTTTGGGTAGACAATAAAGGAAAGGACACATTTCCAATTTTAGCGTTTGCAATTTATTCAAGCTACAAACTGACTCAGGCAAGGTTGTGATGTCTAAACAATAGAGGTGCAAGTACCTCAAATGTATCAAATTCTTGAGTGAGGACAATTGAGAAGAGTTTGTGCATAATGCTCGGAGAGAAGGGAATGTTGGGAGCCTACTAGACAATTCTGCTGAGGGATAAAATTGTAATAACGTCCGCAAAGATTCAACTTTCTGCAAGAGACACATGTTGAATGGTTCATCAAAATGGATGAAATTTAAATGGTGAGTGCTGCTTGGCAATTTAGTCGAGCTTTTAGCCTCCATAACCACACATTCTTCCTCCATAACAAACTGGGCAAGGTCATGGAAGAGATCATGCATCTTGAAACTTGTGATGTTTCCAAAATCGTTGATCTTGACATCATGGAAAAAGGATCTTTGGTATAATTCATTCCATACCTCATTACCAACATCCTCTAACTCCAAGTTTCTCCTTGATGAAATAAACCCATTTGCCATCCATAGGTGAATCAGTTGTTCCTTCATGATTTCTTCTCCTTTGGGGAAGATGGCACAGAAAGCAAAACATCGCCTTAATGATAACTTCAAATTAAAGTAGCTTAATCTCAAGGCTGGCAAAACGAAATTTTCACCCTGCAAGTCCCAAAGCTCACTATCCTTGACATAAAGCCACTCATTTACCTCCACTTTAAAGCGCATAATGCTTCCTAAAGTTTTTGCTGCAAGAGGCAAACCCCCACACTTCTTCACTATCTCCTTCCCTATTGGCACTAGCTCCGCATTCTCTTCTCTATTAGGCCCAAAGGCACGTTGTTTAAACAACGACCAACAGTCATAGTTAGATAAATCTGACAAGTGATGAGGAGCGACCGTTCCCACGATAGATGCTACAGTTGGAAGACGAGTAGTGACTAGAACTGCAGAACCTTTTAATCGACACCTTAACACAGATTTCAACCAATCCCATTCATCTTGCTTTTCACCCCACACATCGTCCAAAACAAGCAACCACCTTTTACTTTGCAACAAAATTTCAACTTCTTGTTCCATCAAATCTAAGTCCAAGGTCTTCTGTCTCATAGCAAGTTCAACAAGGAATTCCTTTGGCACTGAATCTAAGTCCGAGCCCTTAAAGCTTTTTCTTGAGGAAAAGTTTTCCTCGGATTCTTTTTGCCTTGCGTCAAAGTCCACAGAAACGAAGTTCTGTCTCAAGGCAGATTCTATAGATTCTAAAATCCTTTTCCTATTGAAATCCTTTTCCTGAGAATCAGAAACACATACCCATATTTTTACGTCAAAATGTGCTCTTACCCTTTCATCATTAAAGACCAACTGAGCAAGCGTTGTTTTTCCCATTCCACCCATACCCACAATGGGATAAATGGAAAGATCTTCACAGTCACTAGCATGCCTAACAAGAAACTCCACAATCTTTTCTTTATCTTCTTCTCTTCCATGTACTTGAGGTTCAGTGATTTTTGAGCTGGTTTCACGCCAGGCACCTCCAATTCGCCTTTCTATGTCTCTCTCACCAAAATCATAATTCTTCCTATTTTCATCAATTTCAGTTAATCTTTTCTTAATCTCTTTCATTCTCTTACCAACCTTGTAACGAAACTCGACGTTCTTTGGATTAAGAGAGGATGAGGACATATGGCTTACCTGGTTTGCAGACACAGAATCCTGTCCTTCATACCCACGTCGAGCTGATTCTATGGAACACTCGTCCAGGATATCATCTAGTACGTATGCTGCGTCTTTCAGGTCCCGTAGCCAAACCTTAATGGTTGGGTTTGTTATTTGCTTTTCCTCAGCATCTTCAAGCAGAACAAGAATTGCATTGAGTTTTTTGGACAGTGCTCGAGTCTCTTCATTGACGCCCCAAATCGTTGCAAGCTCCTTCTGGACAAAAGAGCTCAAATTCTGAAGCACAAGGTCAAGTAAAGCCTGGGCCATTTTCAGGAATGTGAATCGGAATGAATGAAAGCTTGGTGATGGTTCCGAAGCACAACACGAATTGCACAAGGGCTTAGCTAACATATCAGACTCAGTCAGTCAACGTGTGACCACATTCTTTTTTAAAGGTGGAGAATCAATTTGCCTTACATGAATTGCACAAGTGGTTAGCTAAAATATCAGACTCAGTCACAACTCAACATGTGGCCACATTCTTTTTTAAAGGTGGAGAATCAATTTGCCTTACATAAATAAATAAATAAATAAATAAATATATATATATATATATATATATATATATATATNAAGTTTAGATACTGTGGCATTTTTTAGAGTCTTAAGGTCAGTCTTCACCCCTACCCTCAAATATAGCAATTAGTATAAGAATTAGAGAAGTTATACTTTTACTCCTCTTTTAAGAGATTTAGGAGATGTAATAAAATCTCAATAATATATATAAAAAAAAAAGTTTGTAAATTTAAATCAGGACTTGTGTCTAAGTATAACTAGATCTAAAATCTAAATGTTATCATGAGTGCAAATAACATATAGATATTTAGATGTAGATGTATCACTACTTTAAAATTAAATGGAAACTCCTAGTCCTAAAGCAAATTAATGCCATGAACTTCAAGTCCATAAATAATTCCATGACAATCATTAATATTAATTCACAGAGGCATCTAGCTAGCTCATCTAAGTAATAATTTATTTGAGAAATGATGTTTGTACACATATCATGACAGGTGTAGAAAAAAGTTTAAGCCAATTAACATGACTTTAGTTAAATTTTAGGTGAGTCTAATTATATTTAGATATTTTATATATATATATATAACCCAAACAGTGACTATAATCAAGGGAATTCTAATAAGCAATACCCTATTAAATATATTATTTCTAAGATAGACAAAAGGAGATCTGAAGAGGCGGTCAAAGTGACTTATATACCTATGATCCTTGAAGTCTCTCAGTAACATTAGCAGCCAATTTGAATGAAAGGACCCTGTATAGCTTCTTCTACATGAAGAGATATGGTAGATATTTTGTCATTATCCTCCTCTAAGACCATATATATATCATTCCTGATTTCAAGAGAATGATAGGGATAATTTGTGCTTAAACCTAAGTACACCAAGAGTAAGGTTTTATAGAGAGGTAGTGCATCTAGCAAAGAATATAATACCATTCACTAATAAAACAAAGGGCAAATTAATTGTTGTGTGCTCATAAAATCATTTAGGCACAACTAGATCAGTTATGTTCTTATCGTTTCTGGTTAGAATTGGTGAAAATGTTTGGTGAATGTAGTGCAATATCCTTATTTAGGGCATAACTATAACTATTACATCTTGTCCTTTTATGGTAGGTGGAGATAACAAAAGTTGTGATACCCTTCATTAACTATGGTGGAATACCCTATTTATGAAAATATAGTCTTCAAAATAGTTTCCAATAAGAATAAAAGGTCTCTTTGTCCGTCATTCAATTTTTGTATCACACAAGTTCTTCAATATTAAATCGGTCTATCAAAATAGTCCATCGGCAGGTCCATTTAGTAAAACTTAATGGAACCTTACATGTGGACCACTAAGTACTATGTGGAGTGTTAACTACTGGTGTGGCAAATCTGATTGATGTACATAACCCAAACAACACCGTTTTATGCATAACTCCGCCCATTAAACATCCAAAACAACCTCGTGCACCAAAATGGCTTGAAATCCTAAACCTTCTTTCCTTTCAACTCCATCTTAGTACAGGGAACCTGCATAGCAGGTTCATCACAGAGCACCATCCCTAGTGTCATTGCCACCACCAGTGGGTCTGGGGTTGGTTAGCTGCCTCCTGAAGTAGAGCCACCTTCTTCTTTTTTTTCCTTTTTTATCTTTCTACTTCTCTATCCCTCTCTGAAATTAGCTATACTTTCAACCCAAATTTTGAGATGTGTACTTTTGAGAAAATGGGTGTGAGAGTGCGGGTCTAAAGGAGAAGACTTTATGGGCAATATGCCATATTACTACGATTTGCTAGGATGCTTTATTTAGTTTATTCACATAAGCTAAAGTTAAGTACAAGGTTGACTCTTCGTTAGTGCTTATGGCTTATTGGAGTTTTTTTTATTATTGTAAGTGCTTATATGCAGAAAAAATTGTGTTTGAATAAACTTATTATCCTTTAAAAAGTTATTTTTAGCCTATTTATGAAAGCTATATTTTAGAGATTCCAGGAAAAAAAATTTGCAGAAGCTCATAATTGTTGTAAACAAAAATTGGGACAAGAGATTCCAGGAAAAAAGAATTTGCAGAAGCTCATAATTGTTGTAAACAAAAATTGGGACAAAAATATCTCCAAATGATAGTGAAAATTTTACTAAATTCTAATATCAATCTCCTCCACTTTTTTGATTTTAGAAGCACTTCTCCAATTGTATATCTAAACAAAAATAACTTAATTTAAAAAGAGCTTATTGTATAAGATTCTCACATAATATCTTCTTATGTAAGTCCTTAAATAAGTTATTTACCCAATCAATTATCATACATCAACTCAATTAGTTAGGATAAACTAACTTGAAGCATATACCAAAAAGCATTATGTATCTAACCGAGAACAATTTTATCCAGAACTGCCCTTTCTATATATTTGTCACAAACTGCAATTGCGCCTCAAGGACAGCAGGATCAAAACATTTAGTAGCACAAGAAATGCAATAAACATATCTTATTCATTCCTTTCTTGTCTCGACAACATAGTATTTTATGATCACATATTGGAGCAAGTTATCATTCTAATGTAGCAACCATACAACTCCTGCTCTGTCAAGTACCATAGAGCAGTAAGTAGATTTTAGGAATTTACCAATCACAAAGTTCATAGTAAACATGTTTGGGAAGAAAGAAAGTGAGTAATTAATCATTAATAATAACAATTAATGATTAAAATCTTTATCAGTTTGAGACAAATTGAAGTCATAAGAGATTATAATGTCTGAATCTTTCACATACAAATGTGCACAAGAGTCTCATCCAAGTTGTCGCAATAGTGTAGCCCATTCATTCAACTTGACCTTCCAATTTGGGTTCAGATGGCCGACTGCACTGTCTTGATTGGTCCCTACTGCTAATAAAGAAGGGAAAGAAGAAGTGAGATATGGAGGGCAAAAGCTGAAAGTGAAAAAGGAGAAGAGAATGGCAGTAGAAGCTCTCGTTTTCCAACAAAACCCACTTACCTATGTAACTGAACACCTTCGTGTCTCAGCAAGTGTTTCACCCTGGAGCTCGGAGTTTGGTTCTGAAGGTTCTGATTCTTCTGAATCTCAGAAGTCAGAACTAATAATACATGTGGGAGTTTGAGAAACCTCCAATGTATCTTTAATTGCCAAGAAAGACTATCCTACACCTTACAGAAGTCACTTCTGATCCTTTTTTTGACACTACAATGGCATCATTAATATAATTTAAATTTTACTAATTTATTTAAATTTTTTTGATATATAACCCATATATTAATTTAATAAAATTTAAATTGTATCAATCGTACCAATATAATACATATAGAACCAAAATAGTAGAAAAAAAAAANATAGTATAAAAAAAAAAACGATCACATCTCAGGGTGTAGAATAGTCTTACCCTTAATTGCTATAGGGTCTTTAATGGCGGCTCACGATGAAGCTTGGGTGGCTTCAATGGGAGTTCCTATAAAGAGTTTAATGAAGATGGAATTATTGCAGCTAAATGTGTAAAGAATGCGTACATTGGGGTAAGACTCATTTTGCTTGACATATGTAGATCTTGGCATATTCATTCGGCAATACATTAACTCTATTAAGAGTCTTCTCTGTTCCTTTTTTTTTCTTTTTTTGGTCTATTGGAAGATACACAATGATAACTTTCTCTTTTCTAAGATTTCACTCCACTCACTCCTAATATATCTCTACCATAAAATACCAAGTGCTCAACCGCTGAGAAGTCTTCTCTTTTCCATACCTACACCAACCATAGCTGTCCTTTATGTTGGAACGGTATTTAAGGTAGAGAGAATCCATGGCACCAAGGAGTGGATAAGTTTTCTCTATATGCTATTTGGATTTCCATTAGTCCAACCACCAGCATCTCCTATAGCACTGTGATTTCACAATTTAAATAACAGAGAGATCCATAATGTTTCTTGGAATCATCCTAGAGGCCATGACTTTAATTAGAACCTAATAAAATATATCTTAGCACCTACATTACAAATATTAAGATACCAAAAATCGAGCTGCTCCTACAAGTATGACATTTGACTTACAGGAGTGTGGCAGAAAACCTGCTAAGATACTAGATTTTAGAGGGAAAAAAAAAAAGAGTCAAATGAAATATTAGTTTGATAGTGTGGAGCACCATCCATCCAATTATGATTTCAATTTTCAACTGAGAACCTTACCTCAACCATTTTCCTTTCCTTGCATGAACTGTAGAAAATTGAGATTCTTGCATGTTTTGAAAAGTTCCAGTTGTATATTTTGCTTACATTCAAAAGGTATATGCCAAGCAACTACTTGTTATCACCGTCAAGAACTTTTCAGAGAGAGCCAATATGCATCCCAATTTCCTGTTTGGGAGGAATAAATGAGCTTGTTTCAACACTGAATTTTTCTAGCAGTGTGGCAGAAGCTAGGAAAGAAAGCACCATTCTCTTAGTTTCTCAACAAAAATATTAATGGTAAAGCAAAATAAAAATTAGAGCCCAAAAACAATTTTATCAGTACATTATTCTCTTCCATGTGGTTGTCTTCTTACAAAACTGATACACTATATTTTAAGTAATATAACAACAAAAGGATGCAGAGAACTCAACGGTTACGGATAAAATTCAGGTCCGAAACTGCTCAGCAAGTTTCATAAGACTGTATGTTTCAGCATCTGGCCTAGCTCCTCCTAGTATCATCCTTCTCAAAAGATTTGGGTCATAAATCTTAGCCTTAACGTATGCCTTAATCAAGGTATTATATACAAAAGTATATTTGCAATACTTAGCATTCTGAAGTTCTTTAAACAATCTCTCAACATTCCCAACATCACCTTTCTCAGCAAAACCCTCAACAATTAAAAGAGTGGTCTCCAACCATGGGGTTGAATTTCTAACCCTCTTGCTAATTGTTAAACGCGTTCCCAACTCTAATGTCCTCAAAGCTTGCTCTGTCATACCTGCTTTCAAACAACCCAGGGCAAGATGACGATAAGTTATGGCATTTGGCTTGAACCCATTTGTCTGGATATCCTTGTAAAGTTTACATCCTTTATCAATGAATCCATGTTTGCAATATACAGAAATCATAGAATTGTATTGCTCTATAGATCTCAATCCTTTTTCTGACTTCATCTGTAACCAAAGCTCTTCAACTCGATTTAGCTGTCCAATTCTACCAAATGCTTCAATTGCCAACATGTAGCTTTTAGATCTAACATAAGGGAGTTCTTGAACGATGTCCCATGTTCTCTCTAGCTCCTTTTGGTTCCTCAAATACCCATACAATATAAGTAGGACATCCAATGTAGACCAATTATTTCCTGTAGCAGACTTCTCAACGGCTTCAACATATGCTGCAGCTGCAGTATACAATCTGGCTACTGCATGTGCAGTGGCTAAAATGCAATAAGATATTTCATTTGGCTCAACATTTGCTTGCTTCATTTGACCTAAGACCCTCGCCAAACCTTCAACATTATGTTCATTTGCCTCTATTTTCATTAAAATATTGTAAGTGGACACATGTGGGGTAACCTTATCAGCTTTCATTTGAGTGAGTAATTTTGGTATCATTTTCTTGCGGCTTGGTGATGAATATAGAATTATGAGGCGGTTGAAGACCAAGTGTGAGATGGGATAACCCAATTCCCTCATTTTTTTCATGTACTCCAGTGAAAGCCTTATCACTCCTTTATCTAAGCATGCAATCACAAGATTGTTGTAGAGCAAATCATTCTGAAATTCAGGAGGAATACGAGAGAAGAGTTTCTCAGCATGTGATATTCCATGGAGCTTAGTGGTAAATTCCAAAAGATAAGAGTAATCTAGTTCCCTAGGTCTGTAGGGCTTCTCTCTGATCACCCATTCCATTACCTGTCAAGAGTCATACATGGGTCAACTACAGATTCATCTGTGTTCTTTATATATATAATGAACCTGACTCAATTCAGAAGAAGTGACATAGATGCGGGTTCAATATGCCAAAAGGTACACATTTTTCCTAGAGTAGTAAGTAAAAGAACTAAATAACACTGAGGATATCAAAATTTTATTTTTCACTACTGTGAAATCAAATAGTAGTACAAGTCTGAAACAATGCTACAGAAAAAATATGCTAACTTCTACATTTTTCTAGCAGCTGAAGACAACACAAGTTAGCATGCTCAATATTCAAAACATTAGGATACTCTCTATACTAGTTTACACTTTACATGAACATAAAACATCATAGCACCAAAGAGGAACAGTGCCTTGAATTTCTCCTATCAGAGCAATGCATCCAGACTCCAAAGAATCAAAATGACATGTGGGAATACTTTTTTCAGATTATATTTGCTGCTTAAAGCAGAAAGAAAATAAAGAGCAACATCAAAAGGAGGATACAGCAGGAAAAGCCAAATTCATAATATCCATTATTGAAGCCCAATTGCAATTTTAGCATACACACTAAAAATAGAGCACAAATAATACAGAACAGGAAGAAGGGATGTTACCTCAAGTGCGCGTTTGTTCATCTTGAACTTCCTCAGACGATTAATGACATGGAAGACATCACCTCTTTGAACAGGGAAACCATCTCCCATCCAACTACGGAAAGCAGACCCAACTGATTCACCTCTGGGCAGCTTCTCGATTCTCCAAGAGAAGCACTCAGAATTTTTTGCTTCAGTTTCCAAATTGTTATGGGGCAGATTTTCTCCTGTTTGGGTGCACAGGGATTTGAAATTGAGATGGATTTGAATGACAGCCGTTCGGCATATTGCATGAATGAACCTCTCTTGTACTATAGCTTTCAAAATTAGCATGCTTCCCAGGCAGAACACTATTGAAATGATATTAAAGACATCTCATGTGATGAGAGTGAGGTCTAAATACCAGCCCGATGCCCAGTAGAGTGCCTGGTGAAGGCCTTAGGTAACTTGTCAGTTAATAGATTTGAAACTCCATACCATCTTGTAACCCAAAATAAAAACTATATGGAGCTTTATACATTCAATCTGCAAATACCAATTTTGAATACATACAAATTATTATTACATTATTTCTATTCTATTTGCAAATACCACTAGAAAGACACCTTTATTTTATTTCTTATTCTTATGAAGAACTTGCAATTTCCTTTCCTGCATGTTGCACCTTATAAGATAAATATATTATGTTCCCATCATGTGGGTTAAATCCCTATGATCAGGCTAAACGCACATTTATTATATACATAGATGTTCAGATGAGATAAATAATAAAAATTCTGAACAAATGACAACCTGCTTGTTAAAACACATCCATCATAGTAAACAGATTTTTAAATATCATTTTTTTCCATATTTGTTCTACAACAGCTCAAAACATACATCAAATAAAATCTACTTCTTAAATTTTCTTTGTCGATATAAGAATCAAGTTAAAACATTCAAGTCTCAAGCACCAGCTTCTGCAGACCTGGTCTGTCGCTGTAATTCTTCATCTGCATTCCTTAGAAATTGGTCCCAACCACTTCCCGGGCTTGTATCCAAGTAATCATATGGAACTGCTGTTTTAAGACCTGGCCTAACAGCACAACGATCTTCGACAATTCTGAGCTCTAAACCATCTTCTTCACTAAGGATCTGTTCTAGTTCCTCCCACATAAACAACAATGGCAATGTAAAAGCACCCCAGGGGTTGAAATCCACAACTTTAACTCTCTCATCCTTTGTAATGTAAACATCAAAAGTGTAGTTTTCCGATTCAAATCTAGTTCTCACATTATTGTTGAAAAATTCCAGTATCAGTAGCAGAAGATTATTCTTCTTTTCAAGCAGAGCAGGATAAAAAGTAGTCACCTCACGCTGGGAAATTCCAACAAGCTTCTGATTCCGTACAAAACAACGAAATTCCATATCTGGCTGCAAGGATGGATACCATTTGCGGAGGGCAAGGAAAAAATTCTGGGGTCTAGATGAAGATTTATCACTGCAGGAATCATAAGCATGACACAAATCATGGACCAATGAGTCAGATGCTCGAAGCAAGAGTGCAATCTCACTAAAAGTGGTACACCGAAGGGTACCACTTGTGCTTATCCAAGCAGAGTCTTTAGGGGAACTCCAATTTAGTTTGGGGAAGATTGCACCCCCAAGGGATTCAATGGATTCCTTAATTTTCAATTCAAGTTCTGGGAAAGAAGGGGGTGGTGAAGGCTCTTCTGCTTCATCACCAGACCCTTCTGATATCTGATAATCTTCTTCCTCATCAGGATTATGAATTCTATTCGGTAAGGCATCTTCATTTGAGACAGAAACAGGAAGACGGAAGGGCTCAAAGTCATCAAGAAGGTACTGAACAAAGGATTCTGGAAGTTGATGAATTAAGGTCTTGATGGATACCGATTTGAACTTTGGGTACCATTCCTGAATCTGGCAACGATTCACCTCTTCCATGTTCATTTTCTGAGAAATGTTCTTACTCTCTCAAATTAAAGCACCTGAACTTCCTTTTCCTTCAACTATCTGGCACGCAACAACCCACAGACATGATTAGTGATTAATTTTTGAAACCTAATCAAATATTACAAAGGATGAGCTATCAGGAAAAGGTGTCAATTGAAAGTCTACAAATTTCACCTAATCAAAATTAAGCACAGAAACTCCTTAATGGAAGATGGAATTGATAGCAGTTCTGGACTTCTATGGCCACTTCAGAGTCTGTCCCAAACAATGGCCTACGACCAAGTTATGAAGGTTGAAAGACCAGGAAGGGAAGAGGACCACAAGGCCCTTCCCACGAGTTACTGGGAACCTATGAAATGCAGACAAATTTGCAAAATACATAGTCAGAATTCAGACACAAATCTGATTCATCTTCTGATTACAACAATCAAATTGCCTTCTGGGTTTAACTAAACAAATCTGATTCATCTTGTTGATCAAGTTGGGTTTCAGTGGGGTGGTTCAATAGTCAGAGAACATAACAAATCCCCGTAATGGTTAGTTATTTTATGGGTTAGTCTCAATCTTTAAAAAAAGAGAGACATCACTGGTTGAAATAACTATATTGGTTATGCATCTAATTTCAGAATTTTCAGTAGCAGCATAGGGCTGATAATTGAAGAAAAAATGCAAGTAAGAGAGACCGCAAACAACAAAAAAAGAAACAGATTAATACAGAAAGAAGAACCCCACTGACTGGTGACAGAATCGTTGCAACTGGTTGATGTTCGATCAGAATAGGGAATCATGAATGGAGAAAGGCCCTTTGGGACACTCTCATCTGTCGGAGACTGAAGAAGGGATTCTGCTATAGCAAGTATATGGCAGCAGCAGCGATAACAAAGGCGATGAAGGGAAGGGAAGGGAAGCCACCAATTTATTGACTGAAATGTGTTAAATATTTTTCTTTTAAACTGAAACATGAAGAGGATTTCAGATCCTAGTTAAAGAACCAAAACACAAGACAAATCAAGTCTGACTCATACCCATATGCTGTCTACAAAGCAAGCAGCATTTTCATTTATAGACTTGATTGAATCCTAAATATCAATTTCTCATTTTTTTCAAACCCTTCTGTTAAAATGAAACTATATCTGTTTCTAAAAGTATATAACAACATCCAAAATATAATAATATAAAATGAAATTCACAAACAAGAGAAGTGAAATTGGCACAATGAAAATTCAAGTGGAAGAAGTAAACCCATAATTTTCCTAGATATAAACTTAAACATTTAAGAATTGAGAACAAACAAATCATCAATATTTATTTACAGAAAAAGAATATCAACATTTTGTCACTCTGTAACGTGATACAATCTCACCATTAACTTAGTCCAAGAAACAGAGCACGGATAAAATCACCCTCTCTCCCCTACACCCCTATAATATTTTTCTTCAATTTGGTTATGTGTATGGAATTGTTTTCAGTGCAGCTAATCACTTACAAAATTGCAGGAACAGAGAACATGAACAGCCACTCAGCACAATCAAAACTAAACCTACGAGAGACCATACATGAACAGAGACCATACATACCTCTGATTGTAGGAACAGAGAACAAGTAGCCCCAGCCTGCGAGAGAGAGGGAGTATATGACAGAGAGAGAGTCCTTGCCTTCACTCCGGCGGCGGCAGCCTGCGGTGGTGATTGGTGGACTTGCTACTGCCAGGTAGAGAGAGCGCGACGGACAGAGGAAGAGTCGAGAGCGCCCGGCGCCGAGAGCGAGAGGGAAACTTGCGAGAGAGAGCCAGAGAGGGTGATGGCGTGGTGCTGCGGTGTGAGGGAACTTAGGAAGTTAGGGTTAGAATCAGAAATTTGATTTGGGAATTTGGGGACGTAGCTGGAGAAAAAAAAAATACAAAATCAGATTCGGGTCAGACAAATTTGGGTCCACCCAGCCCGAGCCCCATTTTCCGCATGGCCTGCATAGGCTCATTTTTTGGTTCAGCAATTTAGAGGCCTAGCCCAATCTTAAATCTAGATTACACAAATTTACCCATTAAACCGTGTATTTTGCTAGCTCTATAACAGAGTGTGAGGTTTTCTAAATATTTAACCTTGACTATCTTCCTAATTACCATCTTCAATGGGGCATTACTATAATTTCAAATAAACAGCTCACACTCAATTGTCTTCAAGTAGTTTTTGTCCCCACAGCAACATGGTTTATTGGTAATCTTAGTATGACTAACCATATATTTAAGAGAGTAAGACCCTTCCTAATATATGAATTGAAGACTAATTTATACTATATATAAAAGGAAGTTTCTTAGATACTTTGTAGTATGTCATATTATATGAGCACTAGTATTGGGCCCCGCGCAATGCACGAGAACTGTGGCGGGAATGACACATAATAAGAAATCCTGGTGGTTATTCAAATTATAGTCCTATTAGAATTTTTGAAAACTTGTCCACATGGTGTAATCTCATTCTTTTTTCAAGTGTCATAGGAAATTCTATTTAATCACCCGTTGGGATTGATTTATTGGTTACCCAAATTATAATCCTATTAAAACTTTAAGAAATTTGTACTCGTGGTTTAACCTCAATCCTTTTTTTTTTAGTGTTATAGGTTATTTAAATTTTTTTCCCAAAAACTATACTTAGACCTAATTATAATTTTGATTTTCGTTCCCTTTCTCTTTCTGTTACCGTCTCAATTATCATACTCAACCCCAACTCATTCCAGCCCATTTATATTTAAATATGATAGATAAATTGTAACATAATTAGAGTACCATTGTTATCTAATTTTTTTTTTGTATAAACCTCAATTGTGGTATTTCTACAATCATGTATTGAATATCACCATACTGAGCAAGCGGCACCTTAGAGATTTTATCTAAAATACAAACATTTCCATATCAAAGTCTCCATATTTGGATATGATAATAATTGCTAATAATGCTAATGATAATGCATTTGAGGAAATGCATAGCCACAACATGTTGAAGATGTAAAATTTATTAAAAATAAGAACTTATCTAACAAAAATAGATCAACCTTAACCATAATATCTATTTAAATATCAACATGAAACATCTTAATTTTTTATATTCCNTTTTAAATTTATTTGAGAAAATAAGATAAATTATATTTATATATAATAAAATATAAAAATTACTTATGTTTGCTATGTCAGTATAATATGACATACTCACATAGTGTCATAGAGTCCCTGTATATAAAAACATAGATGTGGTAGAAATATATGAATTACCAAAAATATCATTTTCTTTTAACTCTTTTATTGTTTTATATATGTTGTCTTTTCAAACAAAACTCGTAGTTTTATAGAGTTTGTTTTGTATTACACTTCCTTCTCCCCTTATGTAAAACCCTTCCATCCTTTTCTTTTTCCTTCTTATGATGCTTTATCCTTCTCCTCTCACACATCTTTTTCCCTCTCACATTTGCTAAATTGGATTTACATCTTCTATCAACCCTTGAAATTGTATTTAGGTTGTGTTTGGACGAGGTATTTGACAAATTATTGTGTATTTCAAATACATGTAATTGAAATGCAACATTTTAAATACATGTATTTATAAAATATTTTATTTGGATACACTCTACTATAAAACTAAAAATTATAGTTAATTATTATAAAAGAATGAAATAGAGAGAAGCTCAAAAAGAAAAAAAGTAAATACAAAATGATGAAATACTAGAAATTTACAAACAGGCATTTACACCGATGCACAAATACAATGCACACTCACAGTCACTACTCACAGTTACAGTGCACACTCTTTCTTTTCTACTACAATACAAGCCGACGACGAACTCTGAGCTGGCAAAGATTCCTTCTACCTCTTCTTGTTTCTTTTCCTGTACTACACCTTTCTTATCTCTTGTTTTCTAATAAAACAAACCCTAAAAAATTTGTACTGTTGAAAAAACAATTCCGGGTATCAGAATCAAAATCAAAGCCAAAGCCATGTCGTTTCTCCGATAGCCACCGCTTTCAATCATACCTAATAACTATCTATTTGGACTTGGTCTTCCGGGTATTGCAGAAGAAAGGTGATGTGCGGAGGAGTGTGCAAGTAAGGATTTGCGAGGAGAGTGTGAGGACTTTGACATTGAAATAGAGAGAAGCGGCGTGGGAGGCAGTGGGAACGGGTGGCATAACCGCATAAGAGTCCCGAAATGGAAGATAATTGAGCAAGAAACACAACCAGCTCACCTACACATCCAGACCATAACCGCATAGGTGTTTCGGAGGCTCCAGGGAGGGGGAGGGGTATCGGGGGCTGAGGAGAAAAGAATGAATTTCAAATACACACTATTTTAATTGAATTTGAAATACATGTATTGGGGTTTTGAAAGTCACTCTAAAATTACATTAGAATTTTAAAAATACCTTAAAAAATTATACAAACAGAGTAATTAAAAATTGGTATTTTAAATACACTCTAGAAATACATTACACTCTACAAATACCCCATCCAAACACACCCTTAGTAAATTGTTGATTTGCTCTTGAAATTAAGGTTTCCCTTCATCTCCCTCTTCGATTTAGGAATTTGAATAGGGGAAAATGACTGTGGCTAGGAGAGAAAGGCCACATGTGCTTTACACATGACAAGAATTAGGTTTTTTGGTT
Organism: Cercis canadensis; assembly: GCA_003255065.1. Lineage (NCBI taxonomy): Eukaryota > Viridiplantae > Streptophyta > Magnoliopsida > Fabales > Fabaceae > Cercis > Cercis canadensis. Next base: position 149,886 of record QAOA01002386.1, read on the forward strand.
TCTAGGGTTAATTTTGGTAATTTAAAAGTCATGTGCATGTCACATGACTTTAATTGACTGAGTTATGTTAAAATAAATTTTTTTATTACTAGGTCAACATATTCCATATGCTTTTAAATAGCTCAAAGACAAAGAAAAAAATCAAATTTATTTATTTTATGAATATAAAGAGTTTAAATTGTTCTTTTTAAAAATTGAGGAATCAAATAATTCATTTTGTTAAAATAGGGAACCATAAACACAATTTAAGGCTTTTTAGTAATATATAAGATTTTATATCAATAAAATTTTCAAATTCTAGCATTTCAAATATTCATCTATATTTGTAAGAAGATAAATAAAATTTGTACTTTATTTCTTGCATTTGTAAGATTTGTACAAGTGAGTATTTTCATTGTAATTTTAAATTTAAAATAGATATTATCTAAAAATAAAATTGATACAAGTTTTAATTGTTTTAATATTTTTTTTAAGTCATCTATCTATATATAAAGATAAAATAGGCTATTGTATATGCTAATAACTATTGTTTTTTTGNTTTTTGTAATAGAGAAAAAAACAAAAAACAAAAATATATAATTATATTTTTTGAAGCAGTGTTTTAAAAACCAAATCGAAAGAAGAATCATTTTGGCCATTAGGCACCAATTGAACCAAACAGTTGAAGTACCGGTTTCACTAAAAACATGTTTTTAAAAATATATAATATAAGTACTTGCTCATAAAATCTCCTACTACACATGAACTACATTAATAACAAAATATTCGGAAAGATGAAATTGCCAATTTTAGATTCCATAGTTTGGAGAAAACTCAGAGTCTAAGTTATCTAATGCTACTTCAACATTCTTAAGCTTTCTTTTAAACACAAGTGTCCACCCATAATCTTTAAGTGCAGCACCAAATGAGGGCTAGATTCTCTTATTTTTAATCGAAGAATTGAAAAAGAAATAACAATATGTACCTGATAGAATGGTATAGGCTGAAAGCAATTAATGTTGAATGGTGAACGGTGAATGGTTAATGGTGAGAGGATAAGAAGTTAACAGTTCAAAGAATGAGCAAATTACAAAACAGTGTCCCCATGGTTTTCTGGAATTGCCCACTAGCCCCTTGATATTTAGTTTGTCATTGAAGAATGTTGAATTTTCCCTCGTTTACACTTGAGATCCACAGATTATGAATCAAATGGTGTCTCCCTCAGTTTGACCTGATCAATGGGAATCTTTCTCCATCTTTCTTTGACTCTCTCAAACATATATCACAATTTTCTTTTCTTGTTTTGTTTTATTTTATTTGCAGGTTTTGATGAGAAACTTCTTAAGCATGGGAATCTATGATTATGATTCCTTAGAATTCGTGTATAATGACTTGAATTATTTTCCAGGGGATCACTAATTAATATCCCATAAACATCTTCTTGTACCCTTGTTTAAGAGTCTCTATTCATAGAAGAACTTCTACTAGCTAGGAGTGATCTACACGAAATTAAATAATTATTTGTTTAATTTAGAATGTTTATACTTAGATGTGCAATTACTATGCTTAAGCATGCTTTCTTTCTAGGCTATCCAACTATTATTTAACCTTATTTTATCGGAAAATAAAGGTGATAAAAAGTTTACGACAATGTATTACATTGATTAATTTCCTATTGCACTTTAAATAGCTTTTTTAATTTCATTGTTAATTACATAGAATACGTCTAATTAGGTGGTAATTATATTAAATTTCGTGGAAAATTCAAGTGGGGCTTGGCCTTGGTATTTCAATGAGTAACCAAGTTGAAAAAAGAAGTACAAGTAGACGAAGACCCTGAGGTTATGTTGCCGACATGGCACGCATAAACGTGTCACAAAGTCAATAAAAATTTGGCCAACTGAGTTGTTTGTCATATATAGTTGGCCAGCATTATGGTTATGGCTATGACATGTACAACAGGGCAAGGACATTGTTTGTTTCTATATATATCCAAGTCTTGCAGATAAGCATTAAGCACTCATATTTCTCAGTCGAGCCTCGTCATCTGTTGGCTTCCTACAACTTGTTTTATTATTTTTTTTCCACAAGGTTATTTTATGATATTTTTGCTGTGAGATTAATTTTTGTTCAGATTTTAATATGCATTGACTACTAGTGCTTACAACGAGATTTAAACTTTCAACACTACTTTAAAATTCGCCTCACATAAAATTTAATTTGTCAACCGACTCACACTTAATGATTTGCTACTACTTGTCATTTAAGTTGTCAAATAATACCACACTACTCACCAAAAATATTTCATATAGTTAAAACGTAATTGATATTCAGCCCAAAAAATCTAAGGCCCAATTAAAAAATTAAAAAAAAAAATCTAAAACAGCATAAACCTAACTAATGTGTAGTCTAACAACAAAAAGATAAAATAAAACAAATAATTCAGTTGACAATAAAGCCAACAAAACTTGAAATGAGTAAGGCCCAAACACCAACTCCATAATTGAAACAAATAAAAGAAGATAGCCCAAGCAAACTTAATTCCAAAAAAGAGTATGAGTTAATAAGCCAAAATTTGGAATACACAAACAAAGAATAGGAAAACCGGAACAAAGAGAGGTGATATGCGACGGGGAAGAAAGACAAGAGACAACAGGGATGAGAGTGGCTAAGGTAAGAAATAATATCACATTCCTTTTTATTTTCTGTATTTAAGAGTAATGCTTTACATTAGTGTTTGAGTGACAGTATTTAAATTTAATTGAATTCACTAAAAAAAATTTCAAGAGGTAAACAAATTAGATCTCACGGGAAGAGATCCAGTCATGTTAACTTGAGTCATGTTGCTTAGATCTAAGCTGTCTATTCTATTTAAGGTCATTTCAACCATTAAAACACATTAATATTTAATGGTTGAAATGAGCTTTAATGAAATGGACGGCTCAGATCTGAGCAACATGACTCAAGTGACATGACTGGATCCAAATCCAGATCTCACGGCTTAAATTTAAATAGTGTGGTATGATATGGATTTTTTAGTTTACAGTTAACATTTCTCCTTGTATTTATAACTGTGTGTTTGTGAGTAAAAGAGTTTGTGCAACCACTCTTTTAATGTATGCAGAAATTGTATGGACCAGAGTGGATTTTAAAGTAAAGAAAGTTAAAGCACTCCGAAGGAGACTTCGTCTGCATTGACATCGAGGTCAACCAAGTCAACGGAGTTACCGCTAGTTCATTCAAATTTTTTCAATCAATTATTGGTGCAATTTGAGAATTCTGCAGATTGTTTTGGATCTATGGTAGTATTATATTAGAATAATATTTTTTTAAGATAAAATACTTATGTTATAATATATATTTACATATATATTTTTTTTAAGAAACTTATATATGAAAAGGCATAAATATTTAAGTATAATATAACATATTGTTCATAAAATAATAAAAAATGATTAAAAAACAAATATAAGTATTTAAAACTTACTCAAACTAAATCAAAAAGAGTTAAATATCTTGACTGTCTCTTATCTTATTTGTTAAAAATTAAAAGCCATATTCATCATCTTTGATCTATTTAGAGTTGAATTTTGTCCACAATCTGTTCTACAACAAATTTATTTAATGTACTGACTCATTAATTTGCACATGCAACTACTAATCTACTACTACATACATAGTATATGAAAAATTAAATTTTTTATTCTTCTGTCAAAAATTTATAGCAGAACTATTAAGTAGTTCAGTTGATCCCAAGCGAAGAGTAAAAGTGGAGAAGCCCCACCCTAACCCTCCTAGTGGAAGACAGCTTGTTGTCCCTCTCAACTCTCAAGCTCCTTTGCTGAGTGAGCTCTACAACATCAGTTTTTTAAAATCGTCAACATTTCTCTTCATGGTCAAATATTTATATCAGAGCATGGAATCTTAAGTTTCATCATATACGGCTTACAAAGGAAAAATGAGGAATCATTTCTATACCAAGAGAGTTGAATGGGAAATAATTTTCTATATCATTATACTACATCTATCAAATAGTAGAGACAAATTGAGAAAGGGATTCACCTTACCGGTGCTAGAAACAGGAGAATGCCGGTGTGTTTATGGGTGTCCGCCGGAGGCAAAAATGAGGTTGAACACTTGAAGATTAGGGATTGAGACTGGAGAGGGAATGGGGGAAAAGAGAAGAGAATGGAGAAGAAATGTAGGATGAGGGACTGTCGTAAGAGTGAAAGGGGAATTAATTCCCTAAGCTAAAATGACGCAGTTTAGGTCAAAACAAAATTTCAAAAAAATTATTTGAATCGTCTGGTTATTGAAAACTGGTACTAGTTCACCAGCTTTACCGATTCGTATTGGTTCAACCGCCCAAGCGGTATCTAACCCCCCTAACTGAACCTATATCCCTTCTTTGTTCTCTCCTTTTTGTGTCCTCATTGGTCTTTTTGCACAAAACACACCATTTTTTGAAAATGGTGTAATTACTTTTCTAAAATTACAAAATTATACTCATTAATTATCTCTTTTTTTTGGATAATACTAAATAAATTTTTCTTTTCATAAAATCTTCTCCAAGTAGAATTCTTATATCTTTGAGAAACTACTATTTGTTGCCGTCCATGTCGTTCTTAATTTCTTTCTCCTCTAAACTGTTACTTTCTCTTTTTTAACTTTTCTCTAGGCAAATTTTCTAAAATAATATGTTTTTGTAAAATAAATACCAAAATGGGTTAGTTTTAAAAGTATACACAAAAATGGGTCTCATTTTTTTTACTCAATACACGCATAAGCGTTTTCTGTAAAAAAACGCTAAACACATGCACATTTTGTATAGAAAACGCTGAGATGAAAACGCTGAAGCAATATGCGTTTTATCAAAAATGCTGAAGGAGTGAAAAGCTTGGGCATTGGGAAGCGAAAATGCTGTAGCGTTTTCTAGGTGTAAAACGCACATGTGAGGTGCGTTTCCTTCAATACACGAGGATGGAAATAGCGTTTTCCATCAAAGCTCAATCAAAAAACGCTGCAGCGTTTTCATGTTTTCCAATGCTTTGTCAGTGCAACTATTCCAAGTTGACTTCTACTCTCCATCACCTCAAATCCCCCCCACCCTTCGTCCGAGCCCTTCATCTTCCCCTTTCCCTTCATCCTCTTTCTCTCATGTCCGAAAGCTTTCTCCTCCATTCTCCTGCTCAAGGTTTCTCCCTTCTCACATTCTTCACTCATATCTCCTTTAAGCATTCACTTAACAATTAAATACATGGCTAATCTTGAAGAAATTAGACCGGGCCCAATAGATTCGTCTATGCTAACTTTACAACCGATACATATTTCTACTGAAGTATGGGACAATGAGGTTAGTATAAATTTAAATTTAATCTGTTTAGTATAGATTTGTTTAATTAAAACTGTTAGAAATTTGTCTTGGTTATTTTTTTTATTTGTAATTATTAAATTAATAGAGTTAAATAATTAGTTTAGATATTTGTTTTAATTTGTGTTAGTGCTATTTTAAGTTAAAATTTTATCTTAATTTATTAATTTAAATGTTTTAGTAGTATATATTAAATTTGTATAATTAAATTATTAATTTACGTTTTCAACAGTTATTGTTAAACTTTGTAAATAAATGTGTTAGTTTAAATGTGTTATTAAGAATTATTAAATTAGCAAAGTAGTTATATTTAATTTGTGATTTAGAGTTTATGGTTAAATTTTATTGTTTGTAATTTAATGGGCGTGGGTAAGGAGTTAGGGTTTAATATTTGATGTTTATGATTTTTTGTTAAGATTAAGATGTTGAGAATTAAAATTTGAGGGTTGGAGTTTTAGATATGATAATTTAATTTAGGGTTTAAGTTGTTAGGTTTCATAATAGTGTATAGGGTTTGAGGTTTTAGATATAAAATTTGAGATTTGGGGTTAACATTTAGGGTTCCTAATTTTTTAGGTTTATGAATTGGAATTAGGTTTTTGAAATGGAGGGTATAAGGTTTAGGGGTTTGAGAATATAATTAGGGTTTGTGTTAAGATTTTTAGATTTAAGCTAAAGGGATTAGTTTTGTGAGTTTAGGGTTATAGCATAATTTAATGAGCTTTGGTGTTTAGGGTAACTTTTTAATTTTGGAGTTTAGGATTTAAGGTTTGATATTTGGGTTTTGGAATTATAGTTTGAGGTTTGGAGTTAGGATGTTTGGATTACGATTTGGGGTTGAGAATTTATGGTTTGAGATTTAGACTTAGGTTGTTCGAGATTGAATTTATAGGTTACGATTATGATTTTTTAATTTAGGATTGAGGGTTGAATATTTGGGTTTTGAGATTAGAGGTTGGGGTATGGTGTTTAGGGTTAAAGGATTAGGGTTTGTTGTTTAGGGTTCAGAGATTATGATTCAGAGATTAGGGTTTAGGGTTTGGATTTAGGAGTTAGGGTTGGAAGTTTGCATTTATGGGTTTAACGCTTCGGGTTTAATAGTTATGGTTTGTGATTAGCAATTGAAGTTTGTGGTTTAGGGTTACGAGATTATGTTTTGGGGGTTTAGGATTAAAGGTTAGGATTTAGGATGAGTTAAATTTAAGGGATTAGGATATGAGGTATATTATTTAGGATTTAGGGTTTAAAGAATAGGGTATGAGATTATGGTTTACAATTTAGGGTTTAAATTTGATATTTGGGTTTTGGAATTATAGTTTGAGGTTTGGAGTTAGGATGTTTGGATTACGGTTTGGGGTTGAGAATTTATGGTTTGAGATTTAGACTTAGGTTGTTGGAGATTGAATTTATAGGTTACGATTATGATTTTTTAATTTAGGGTTGAGGGTTGAATATTTGGGTTTTGAGATTAGAGGTTGGGGTATGGTGTTTAGGGTTAAAGGATTAGGGTTTGTTGTTTAGGGTTCAGAGATTATGATTCAGAGATTAGGGTTTAGGGTTTGGATTTAGGAGTCAGGGTTTGGATTTAGGAGTTAGGGTTAGAAGTTTGCATTTATGGGTTTAACGCTTCGGGTTTAATAGTTATGGTTTGTGATTAGCAATTGAAGTTTGTGGTTTAGGGTTACGAGATTATGTTTTGGGGGTTCAGGATTAAAGGTTAGGATTTAGGATGAGTTAAATTTAAGGGATTAGGATATGAGGTATATTATTTAGGATTTAGGGGTTTAAAGAATAGGGTATGAGATTATGGTTTACAATTTAGGGTTTAATGCCATAAGTTGAATGGTTGTTTGTTTAAACTATATTTAATTATTTAAATAAATGTTATTTTTGTTTATGTTAGGGACCGAGACTGCTTCGCCCTCGTTCTCATAGGATTGATCCCCCAGATCAGAGATTGATCCCATATCTACTGAGAGTAGGATTTGGTGCAGTTTATCATATTAGGCCGATGCAAGTAGACGTACAGTTCTTATCTGCATTGGTGGAGCGGTGGCGTCCTGAGACACATACATTTCATATGCCCTTCGGAGAGTGTACAATAACTCTCCAACACATAGAGATTTTATTAGGTGTCAGAGTAGATGGTACTGTTGTTGGTGGGCGGAGCTTCCATCGGGCATGGCACGATGAGGTTATACGTTTATTAGGAGTGGCACTTGCGTAGAATGCCATTTTAGGATCTCGTATTCATTTGTCGTGGTTGAGGGCCACATTTCGTGTATGCCCACATGATGCGTCCCCACGTGTACTGGAGTGTCATGCTAGGGCATATATTCTTTAGTTGATTGGCTGCTGGCTTATCCCAGATACTACTGGGAATTATGTTAACCTAATGTACCTTCTGTTACTAGATGACTTTGACGCAGCTGGCAGACGTAGTTGGGGTTCTGCTATACTTGCTCAATTGTACCGAATGTTGTGCAATTTTGCTCTTGACCGTTCCATGGACGTTGGAGGGTGTTTAGTCCTCCTACAAGCATGGGCATATGAGAGATTCCTACAATGTCTCCGTCTCCCCCAGTTGCCCTTGTGCCTTTTACAGAACCAGTGGCCAGCAGGTTAGTACAATTAATATTAATTTTTTGAAATACATAAGTATTTCCTTTTAGATCTAATTATAATTTAGGTGGCGACCTCATCTTGAGTTATGATCACATGTTCGGCATCACCAGAAACCATGTTGGCTATGGCCGGGCTTTTAATCGACTAGACAGTGATGAGGTGAGTAAATCCTAAATATTTGTAATTATTTAATTACTGAGCAAATATAGAATTTACATGCTTACAAATTTTAATTAATATTTTTTAAAATTACAGGTTGTGTGGCAGCCGTATCTGAACTTCTAGTTGCCAGATTTTTGTATTGCTGGACATCAGATATGGACAGCTCATGTGCCTCTCTGTTCATTTAATGTGATAGAGGGACATCACCCAGATCATGTGATGCGTCAGTTTGGCGGGTTGCAGGACATTCCGGCTCCTCTCCCACCGTACGATGAGGACTTCGAGACATGTACGATTAGGGGGAAACAGGATACAGATTGGACGATCGAACATTTACCATACTATCGGCAGTGGAATAACCGGCTATTGAGCTTATGTAACACACATAAAGGAGGATGCTGTTATGGTTGATCTTGCCTCCTGTTTGGACATCGTCTCCTGTTGTGGCCTTCAATGCGATAAATGCTACATCAAATGACGTCAGACGAAGATTCTTCCCAATCCATCTCATTCCGTATTAGTCTTGAAATTGGTCGTCCATTTTCCCTTAACAAGTTTTGATTTGGGATGACTTTAATCCCGCTCACAACTGGCCAATTCTGCTCTCCACTAATTGAGTTAAACACTCCCCTATATGCATTGACAATGCTTGTAGTGGAGTACACTGGGCTAACATAATTCCATGCATCAATTGCAATAGAGGCACAAACAGATATGACGTGCGTGCACGGTATGTGAAGGGCTTGAAATTGACCACACCCGCATTTTTGATCCTGTAGATTCAAAGTGAAAGATCGCCCACTAACATGCCCCATACAATCAAAAAGCTCCTCCATTTCAAAGGATCCATTGTCCCAATTAAACAGTATTGGCCGGTGTGATGATGCGTAACGGCTATTACGAGTCATTCTCTTCTCGCCAGCCTTGCCATAGCTAATTCCCGTCTCTCCATGAAAATATGATTCATCCTATAGTAAGTGGCTCTGACAAGGGCAGTGATAGGCATGTTGCGAGCACCTTTCAACGTGCCATTAACACATTCAGCTAAATTAGTGGTCATTAGGCCATACCGTCTGCCCTGTATGTCTCCTTGTTGTGTCCACTTTGCCTTATCAATGTTGTTGATGTACCGCCAACCCTCTTCTTTCTTACACTCTAGTTGTATGTCTGTCATTAGCTGCTCAAATTTGACAGACTCAAACTGCACGTCTGTCAGTTATAATTAACAGTTAAAACAAATCGTGTACACTTAGAAAATGACCAAACATTTTTTATTGTTATTCTTACTTGCTTTGTAGATTTGATGTTTCAAAGCCACGTCCTTGAAGTTAGTGTTCCAATTGCTTACAACGTGTCTTAAGCAGAAAAAATTATGAGCTAATGGTGGATGCCATCCGACATCTATATCTTCTATAGAGGATAATATGCTCACATGTCGGTCTGAAATTAGTGTCAAATCCTGCAAGTCTCCAACGACATGCTCTCTCAGATGCTTCAAAAACCATGACCATACTTCTTTGGTTTCACCTTCAACGACAGCATAAGCCAAAGGCAAGGGAGAACGAGATCCATCTTGTGTTGTCGCAATGAGTAAAGTCTGCTTGTACTTCCCATACAAGAAAGTATCATCGATTTGGATAATTGGCTTGCACTAACGGAATGCATCAATACAAGGTTTAAATGCCTAAAAAACACGTCAAAATCTCCTCACCGTTAGATCATTCTGTGGCATTCCCATCCATCGATCATCCAGACACNTTTTTTTATTGTTATTCTTACCTGCTTTGTAGATTTGATGTTTCAAAGCCACATCCTTGAAGTTAGTGTTCCAATTGCTTACAACGTGTCTTAAGCAGAAAAAATTATGAGCTAATGGTGGACGCCATCTGACATCTATATCTTCTATAGAGGATAATATGCTCACATGTCGGTCTGAAATTAGTGTCAAATCCTGCAAGTCCCCAACGACATGCTCTCTCAGATGCTTCAAAAACCATGACCATGCTTCTTTGGTTTCACCTTCAACGACAGCATAAGCCAAAGGCAAGGGAGAACGAGATCCATCTTGTGTTGTCGCAATGAGTAAAGTCTGCTTGTACTTCCCATACAAGAAAGTATCATCAATTTGGATAAATGGCTTGCACTAATGGAATGCATCAATACAAGATTTAAATGCCTAAAAAATACGTCGAAATCTCCTCACCGTTAGATCATTCTATGGCATCCCCATCCATCGATCATCCAGACACCACTCCACCACAGTGTTGGGCGCATCCTTCTGCAATGCAGCCATCCATTTAGGTAACTTATTGTAACTCTCCTCCCAATCACCATATATATGAGCAATAGCTCTTTGCTTTGCAAGCCACGCCTTCCTGTACGAGATTTGATAAGAGAAGACACTTCTGATGCGTTCTTGTATTAGCTTAATTGGTACATCCGCCTTCTCCTCAATCATGCTCACAATCATCGTCGCAACCACCTGAACATCTAGTTGTTTGTGGTCTTGTGTTAATGCGACATTTGTGCAACTGTGTGGGCTGTTGTACTTCCTGATCTCCCACATATTATTTTATGTTCTTAAGCAGGCCCTAAGTCTCCAATTGCATCTAGAACCATAATTATTACATTATAAAATTAGCTTATCAGGTTTAGATTCCTTTACCCTGAAATTATGATGCGTGTAAATAGAGTATTGCTTTACAGTTGATTGAAGATTTGCCTTGCTGTTGAACTGTTGACCTATTTGCAGTTCCTCGCCTCTTTGCCACCTACTAACTCCGGAACCATCTTTAAAAATATTAGTCGGTTGCAATGCCTCAAAGTTCACATATGAATAGTATGGAGGAAGGACCGACTGAATTGGCGCCACGTGTTAGACTTCTTCCTCGACCGGTAAGACGTTCAAATCTAACACCTGCTCAAATTCTTCGTCCTCGCCTAATTCTTCCTCATCTGGCACGTATTCTTCATCCTCATCATCAGTTGTGTCAAGTAGAGGATCAATTGGAGAGTTACTCCTTCTGATATTTTGTTGCACACCTACAGATTCGCGTCCTCTAACTTCATATTCTTCAATCGACCTAGTGCGAACACTCGAACTCAGCCACGGATCGTCACATTCATTGACGTGATCTTTTTCCAATATCTGAGTTTGGCTAGAACTAGCCAAACCATATTGAAATCCATATGAACCAACCTCCGGTTGATAACACAGTTCCGCTTCTATCCCTACTTGACTATATGGAGGATAAGAAGTAGGGACTGAACAAGCACCACCCGCATCAACACCTTGTTCATTATCATCTTCTTCATCATCATTTCCGCTAACTTCATTTTCCACAATTTTTGTCTCAACATAAATCTCAATGACACCAAGAGATTTCGATTTACTATGATTCACAAACATTGCCTCAACATCTTCGTCAGAGCTCAGCTCAAGAGCATTATAAAATAATGGATTAACAGATATTGGAACTCTATAAATAATCTTGTCAACAATAGTATTTTCTAGAAGACCCAATTTTCGATGAATATAAAATTGTAAACGTTCTAGTCCACATCTGTTTTTCATATTCAAACAATTGGGTCTAGAACCATTATACATCACACCTTGAGAACCATCATATATCTAACCATTGCAATAAACTAATAGAAGCATCTTCCTCCTAAATTAGTAATAATACATATTATTAAAATTTTCACAACATATAAAGGTCTAAATAGTAATAACAATTTAACATTAAATATATAGCCTCAATACTACTATAACGAAATTTAAAACTTTATAACTTTAAAACATAGTAAATAAAACAACAAATTAAACATACCTTAAAGACTTTTAAAACTTTAATTGCGTCAATCAGCCACCACAATCTCACAATCTCACGATAATTCTCTCCAAGTTATAGAATGCAATGTAAACTTTCAAATTTAAGCATTCGGTGAACGAAAACGAACGACTATTTATAGAAAAATTTGTTGTATAAAACACTATTGAAGTATCCGCGTTTACCAGAATCGAATAAGCGTTTGCCATGATCAAAATAGCGTATGACAAAGCCAAAAGAGCGTTACATGAACAAAACGCCGGTCCAGAAGCGTTTTTTTGTTGAAAACACTGATCCAATATGCGTTTTCTAAAGAAAACGCATGTTGGATCAGCGTTTTCAACATTTGCATCCGCGTTTTGTTCTTCCAAAAATTCCCTTGCGTTTTTTACTATTTCATCTGCGCTTTTTAGGCCAAACACTGTTTCTAATTCAGCGTTTTCTAAAGAAAACGTGTATCTATTTAGCGTTTTTTTACAGAAAACGCTTATGCGTGTATTGAGTAAAAAAATGAGACCCATTTTCGTGTATACTTTTAAAACTAACCCATTTTGGTATTTATTTTACAAAAACATATTATTTTAGAAAATTTGCCCTTTTCTCTATTTTTNTTTTTTTTTTTTTTTTGGTATGCTGATTTTATGCATTATTCACGTTTAATTCTACAATTAAATTAAAAATAAAACAAACTTATAAGATAATTCCATCTTAAAAATGTTGAGGAAATCAAACATCAGCTACTTATCTAAGAACAAGTTAAAAATAAAATATTTAGGTTGTGTTTGGATGGGGTATTTAACAAATTGTTGTGAACTTCAAATACATGTAATTAAAATATAGTATTTTAAATACATGAATTTATAAAATACATTGTTTTAATTGATACATTTTATTATAAAAAGAGTATTTTAACGTTCAAGGAAACCAAGAAATTTGATTATACTATTTTGCATTCATTTGCTACAGATTCTGCAATGTTTACAGGAATAGGTGGCAGATATGATTCGTAAATTCCAAGTTTTCGCTGAAATAAGTCCCAAACTACCAGAGAGAGGCTCCACTTTAATTATACTATTTTGTGGGCAATCCATCTGTTGACACACCTATAATGAAGAGCTTGTAAAGATTGATTTGATACCATTGGGTCCAATAGGAATTCTAGCACTCTTTGAGTCAATCATCTTCCAAACATCATCCAAAATGAGCACAGATTTTCCTTTTTTCTTGCCATGCCTGTAACAATTTTGCTGCTCTTTTTCTCTCATCATCTTCATCAAGATCTATGCGAATTGTTTTGGCAACACTATTCTGGAGTTTAGGGATGCTTGCAAGCCAATGATTGAGACTTGTCATCCCAAACAAGTGCCAATACCTTGTTAATGTTGCTCTGGAATTCTTGACCAATGAAGTCATTTGATTTTGAAGTTTAGGAATGGAAGAGAAAGTAAGAATGTGAAAGAAACCGAAGGAAATGAAGGTTCCGAAGCTTGTAAGAAATCGGATATCAGTGCGATCAGGAGCAATTTTCGGGTGAAAATTCGAAGTCCGATGCTGGTAATTTGAAAATCTCGTCGGAGATTACTGGAAACGAAGCTGTTTCAGTTAGCTCTGATGCTCGTGAGAAAATGTTCGCGGAAACGATCAGAGGTAAAGAAAACAGAGCATTTGAAGGCAAGGATGGGCGCAAAAAGTAGATCCATGTTCTCGGGGTTTTGGAGCCTCGAGGGAGAGGGAGGGTATCGGAGGCTCGAGGAGAAGAATTGAATTTAAATTATACTTGAGAGAATTTAAAATACACTATATTGAATATTTGAAAGTCACTCTAAAAATATATTGAAATTTTAAAAATACATTACACTCTACAAATACTCCATCCAAACACACCCTCTTTCTTAGCTCTCCAATATTTGCTGAATTAGCGAATCCCATAACTACACAATTTTTCATGGAATATATGTATGGACCCTCAAAAATAAAAAATAAAAAATGAACGTTTAACTGAGTATAAGTAACATATATTAAGGATGTACTTGCTAGGAGTAATATGAGAAATTAAGACTGAGGGAGAACACTTAACACTGGTAAAGTAGATGAAGTCTAGATTATGAATATGGATTTTCACTGCTCCCAGCTCTCCCAGTACTTTATAACTTCTACTTCTCTAATATCTTAAGGCTTATCTACTTACTAAATATCAGATGATTGTATGCAGACTTCCAATTAGATATCTGAGGCTTGAATTGATCCATTAAAATTTAAAACCCTAAAATTTAAAAATAAAAAAAGAAAAGAAATTTTGTAATTGGCACATAGAGCAAACAACACTTACTAGATAGGTGCAAATTTGCTAGCCATGCAAGTCTTTAGAGGGTAAGGGAGACACAGAGCTAACACAGGAGCATGCATATTTGGACCTGTCCAGCAATTCCTTACTCCCCTCATAGTGCACCATCTCAATCTGATTACAAAATATTTCCTGCGCATTTTAGGGTTATGATGCTGGCTAGCGGGTAGATTACGGTGGATTAGGGGCTCAACTCTATTCTGTTTCAGGCACTTCTCAAGAAAATCAGACAAAATTTCAGAAAATTTATATTGTTCTTTTACACAATGACTCAAGCAATCTCTAGCGCCACTCTTAATGCAAAGGGTCAATGTTTCTGCAAAATGATGATACTCCTAAGGATCAGAATGGTCATCAAGTACTGGTTTAGCAGGAGTGGCTGCTTTGCCGAGTTGATCTCCAACTGCTCCTATTACCACAACCAGCATCATAAGGAATTGGGTCCCTATTATCACACTCATCTTCTCCATTCCTTTTCTCCATTGGTCCCCATGCAACCTATATATATAATATAGAGTAAAATGTTATTTTAATCCTTAAAAGATACAACAAAAATTACTTGGGCCCCTAAAATTTTTGTTGTATTATTTGGGTTCCTTAAAGTTTTTGAGTTAATCAAATAGTCTTCTTTAGGGACTCAATTAGTACAAAAAAATTTCAGAGACCTAAGTGATTTTTATTGTATCTTTCAAGGACTATAATGACTTTTTATATTGCAAATTAATTTGCACCAATTGGGATTTAAGAATGAAAATGAATGACCTTTCATTTATGTTAACTCGTATATTATTGATCGAGTCTCCAAGAGTTATGATTCAAACTAACTTTAGAAAAATATATTGAGGTTATGTTTAGATTTACTTAAGAAAAAGACACTTCATTTGAGAATTATTACTGGCTTGCTTTCTTCAAGAATTTATTAGTGTTGGTGAATATTACATGAACCTTTGGGTCATTTTTGGCTGCTCTAAAAAGTGACAAGCGAGTGAATGTAAGAATATGCATCAGTATAACATTTTTTATTCTTTATATGAATATATTCAATCAAAACATTCTTAATTACAGGTAATTTTTTCATATACTTCAATATAGACCTACTTAAAATGACATATTTAGATCAGCATATCAGCATATGAAATTAATTTCATAAGGAATAAGACCAATTCTTTTCAGATAATATATTTGTTTAATTTCTTTAACTTTATGTGTCGTTGCCTAAGAAGTAAAAAAAATAAAAAAATTAAGTTATTTAGTGGCTTGGCCAAACCTAAGTTGAGACCTATTATTGAAATGGATAAAGATTTGAAGCTTTAATATTCTAACCTAAAAAGTAAATAGAAACAGCGCAGCTAATTATTCTTTTTAGCCGATTTAAAGCCAGCACCAACAGTATGATTAATCAACCATTATTCCTAAAAAGATGCTTAAATTAATTACTTTGTTTTTAAGGTGAAGAAACATCCATCCACAAAGACATAGTTTGAAAGGTGCTTTCATTTTTTTTTCCCCTTAAAATTTTGCTTAGATCAATTAGATTTTTTTAGGTGTAGATCTCAATGTAATCTAAGAAAACAAACTATGGTGATGCTTACCTGAACATGATGAAGGGAACTCAAAAGGTGTACAAAGCAGGGGCATGGAATGGTCTGCATTCAAGTGGTGCACTAGATATGCGGCCCAACCCCCTTTTTAACTTAAGCTTCATTGTGAATGAGAATGAAATCTACCACACCTACAGCCTCAAGAATAATTCTGTTATATCAAGATTAGTATTAAACCAAACCAGCTATGTTCGCCATCATAACGTTATGTATGGTCTAAAGCTGCTAATAGTTGGATAATTACTGCGACAATTATGGTTTATGCGGAGCATCATTGAGTCACCAGTGTGTCAATCTTGGTAAAATCTATTGCAATTCATCAAGGACATACTTTATTCAAGAATGATCTTACGTAAATATGATAAAACTCTCAATTCCACATTAGGCAATACACAACCCAAGTGATGAGGACTGGCCCAAAAGGTCGGGTCAGACTCCAAGCCCACTATTCAGTTGACAAGGCACCACATCTTTAGTAGGGACAAGGCGACAAGGCGCCACCAACTACTATAAATATGCGGACAATGTAGTTTAAGAGGTAACTTGTTAGTCAGAACTATACTTGGACTAAATTATCTATCTTATCACCCATATTAAATTAAGCATTGGAGATTCATACTCGGCCTACTGCTGAGCTTGACTTCTTGCAAGTACATCTAGTTCGGACATTTTTGGCATCAACAATTGGCGTCATTTGTGGAAAACGATTTAGATCCCATATTTTTTCAATCATGGTAAACACACGAAACAACGCCTATGTGTCTCCTTTACCACGTGGGCGGCTACAACGTAGTCCTACCCCACAGGGGAGCAATAACAACCAGCAAGAGGATGTTGATCCTCAACAACAATAGGAACATATTTTTCACCTAGAAGCAACCTTGCAACAAGAGCGGCAACACCGACGAAGGGTGCCTAGCCAAACTACCGAGACCGAAACAGCCTCAACCCCATCTCTCATTCACCAACCAACAACCCACTTTTATCCAAGGCCGCCCCAACCTTATCCACATTAGTATCCTCGCCCACCAATTTATCAACATCACTCCCTCTGTATACCTCAAGCCAACTACACACAATATGATCCTTTTGATGACATACCTTGCCCACCCCAACTTGGAGCAAGCTAAGCTCAGGGCTACCCACCAAATCACGATTATCAACCTATTGTTCCTTACAACTTAGGGGATGGATCACACTCATTTATCACACACATAATGAGCACTCCGATACCCAAGAATTTCTGTCCCCCAACACAACTTGAGGCCTATGATGGTACCATGGATCCCCAAAAGCACTTGACTCTATTCTGATCGGTTATGCTGCTCACAGACGCCCCAGACCTAATTATGTGCAAAGCATTTCCTGGCACATTAAAAAAGGCAGCTCTTTTATGGTTCTCCTCCCGTAAGCCAGGAATCATAAATAGTTTCCATGATCTCTTCTCTCAATTCTTGGCCCATTTCTTAACTAGCCACTCCCATATTAAAACCTCTACATCCCTAATAAATCTTAAGCAAGAAGCCAATGAACCACTCAAAGATTACTTAACCAGATTTACCAAATAGTCAATCCAGATAAGAAACTTAAGTGGAGATGTTGCTATTCATGCTATAATGGTTGGACTACAAACCAGTGAATTCACTGTCTCTCTGGCTAAGAAACTACCTCTTAATCTGAATGACTTATTAACCAGGATGAACAAATACATCAAAATGGAAAAGATAAATGCTGTTAAAAAGAAAAATGAAACCTCGTAGCAAGATTCTAGAAAAGACTAAGGAGAGCAATATGGAAGGAAAGAGGAAAGGAGAAGAGGAGGGGAACAACGAGGTCCACCACCGTAAAAATACTAAAACTATACTCCCCTAAATCAAAGCATGGGAAGAATATTGGGCACGATCTATCAGACCAACCTCCTAAACCCACCCAATCCTCCTTTTTTTAAAAAATGAACTATTGAGTCCCTCTATATTCATAAAATGTACAAGTTTAGTTCATTTGTCTTTAAATCAAAAATTTTAGGTTTATTTCAATGTGTAAAGTTCTCTGATTCATAATCTCACCGTTTAGATTGAAGAGCTACGTCTTGTGAACATTATCACTAAATTTCAGTTCGACCTAACGATGGGACTCTGCCCAAAATACCAAGATCATAAGTTTTCATCTAACCAAAAATTTAGACTTATTGACCATTAGATTAAGCTAAAATTTAATAGGAAGGTTCACCAGAGTAGCTCTTTAATCTGAACAGTGAGATTATGAATCAGAGAACTTTACACCTTGAAACAAACCTAAGAATTTTGACTTAAAAACAAATAGACTAAAATTGTACATTTTATGAATATAGAGGGACTCAATAGTTCATTTTAAAAAAAAAAATGACCAAAACGTTTAAGTTGTTAAAATAGGAGGACAAAAATTGCAATTAAACCAAATTATTATTTTAATATAATTCAACTCAAAATATCAAAACTAACCTTTAAAAAAACTATCATTTTCCTAATTCAAAGTCAATATCTACGTCTTTGGAACCTCCCTACAAAATTTCAGCTCAATCTAATAGTGAATAACTTTAAATCGCCGATTTTATGAAAATTGCTAAAAAAATACTAAAACAAAGGCTTTGATTCTACATTCTAGTAGTAATAGTTGCTACCACCATATAAAAAATTACTACAAGAAAATTTCTAACTTCCAACGGAAATTTTCTGTTGGAATTTTACCAAATTTCGTTAGAATTTTAAATTTCAACAAAAATTCTAACAAAATTTGAGTCATTGGAGAAACGACCGTTAGAATTAGTAATTCCAACAGAAATTCTAATAAAATTTTACCGTTGGAATTCATTTTGAAAAAAAAATTTCACCTAAAAATTCCATTGAAATTTTTAATATATTTAAAAAATATTTTTTTAGAAAAATAAAAAATAATTTTTGGTTTTGGTTTTTGAAATTCCAATGGAATGGAATTTCCGTTCAAAATATACTATCTACAAATATTTTCTCACTAAATAATTTTTATAACACAAATATCCAATTCATTAAATAATTCTTACAAGATAATAATGTATCGAGTACAAAAATTTAAATCTCAAATAATTTCATCAAGTTTATTTCTAACTCTGTGACACAAAAATCTGTCCATGATTGCTGCAAACTCTTTGACAATCTCTTCTTGTACCTTGCTGGGAGCACCGCCAAGAGGATCCCTTGCAACCCCATTAGGTGACGACTTCTGCTGCTCCAAGAAAAAAATTCAGTAGCAATAAGAAACAGCCCCAGGCAAACTGTTAACAATCAATATATCTTTTGAGTAAATAGTTTCACTACTCAAATCAATAGTAAAGGAAAATCTCCTAGCTATCTCTCTCAGTGTGCATACGGACCTGATCACTTGTACACTTTACTAATATTATTATGTCAGACCTACCATTCATGTTATAATGAAAAAGAGTTCACAAATTACCTTGCAATTACAAAAAGAGAAGTTATCATATCTTCTCCTAATTTGTTTAATCATAACCTCCACTAATACAAAGTGAGAAATAGATGGTATGGTTTCTTACATTGCATGAAAGAAACTTGGTTTGGCAACCATGTATCCAAAGTAGTGGACGGTACCTAGTTCCAAAATCAGAAGGCTTAGCCATTACTAATTTGTATACTGATAGAATAGGCAAAGCATATGAAAAGAACAGTAGTCAAAAGAAAAATGTTAATGTTTCTTAATTTTCCTTTAGGGTGCTGGCAGGGAAATTTGCTGATGGATTCAAGTGAGCTCTATAAGTAACTAATAATTGCTAAACCCAGATTCTGGAGCATCGATGCACCAAAGTACTAATGGCACAAGAGACAACCTCGTAAGTATGAACAAAACAGTCCTGCAAGTTTGGATTTTGGCTACAAGCCATATCAGCATCCCCACAGGTAAAATATGCTGTGCAAGAAAAATAGTCATCTGATTCTCTAATGCAGAGCATATTAGTAGATACCTTAATTAAATACTACTGGTTATAGTGTTACAGCCCTCCACGAAACATAAAGGCTTGATATTGCTTTCAGAAACTTCTTTTATACAATTGAATGTCAACTATTAGTGCAGTCATCTGAAAACCTAATCATTTCATTAAGAAACAAATACAAACTCTATAATACAAAATAATTAAAACAGATTTACCAGCAATAACAAAATTCTTTAATTAAAGAGAATATGGTATAAGATAAAGGAAAGCAACCAACAATGTAAACCTTTGATAATGCATGAATAAACCTCGTTAATTTCTATTCATCGTATTTACGAAATCAAAAGCAGCAATTCACATGTCTGGAAATAAACACACTAGTAAGGTTAAAAGAAAAAACCACATTGATAATGCAAGAGAAAAAAGCAAAGTAAACATCTCTTCCTGCTCCGACAGGGGCAAGTTCAGGATCAAAGTTTAGATCTGATTGAGAAAGGCAAAATTCAAACTCGTTACAAATATTATTTACTGAAAATATTGTATGTTCAGGGCAATTCTTCTCATGATATATAAGTTCAATACAGATCCCAAAAATCACAAGATAAGAGCAACTGCCATGTGAATAGAATGTCCATAGAGTAGCTAGATTTTATATATACAGACAAATACCATTGAAGAAGAATAGTATAAAAGAATCAGAAGGTCTACTTCATAATGAGTAATCAGCACTATATGCAAGTCTAACAAAACTACAATGAAAATGTGTTGCTAATGCTCACAAACTGCAGAATAACAAGCTAACAAATAGCAATTTAGATATGAGAGATCTTAGAACCCTCTCATGCAAGGACCAGCTTAACTTAAAAGAAAATAATCATATTTCTTTGAAAAATTTGTGTTCCATTCATATAATCTAAATTCTTTATTTTTTTTTATAAAAAAAAAAGGGTATCCCTTGATTTGTACAATGCAACAAACGACATAAAGGTCTATATGTGGATCAGTACTTATAGGCACCAAAGAACATGTGGCTTTCCAAATTTGGCATCTAGTACATCCTCAAGAAATAAAAATTGAGTTCTCAACTCAGCAATCTATAAATGAAGATTCCACTTTCACTTCTTCTCCATAGTTCCAAGGTAACTTAACTGGGTGGCTTTTCCTTCTTATACCTAATGTAACAATTATATCTTCTAGATTGTTTGCTCATGGATTAGAATAGTTGGAACTGCATATATATCAATTCCTCAATACACATAATACTTGGACAAGAGACAATGCATGGTTCCAAGAAGATAAAATAAAATTCCTCAATAAGATTCCCATCAAGACCCAGAATAAAATTCCCTGAAGTAGAAGTTCTGCACCAAGAAGATAATATAAAAAATGACAAGCTAGAAACATGGAAGCAGTATTATATCAAGGGAAATAGTTATAGTATCAAAGCAAAGAAATTGCACCAACTGTACCAGTCATTGCTTGTTGCTCATTCAAGTTTAATTCTGCTCTCAGTGCAGCTGCATCTTCTTAAGCCTAGAGCAAGATAACAATAATACTTTAAGTAATAGTCCAGTAAATCATAGACTCTCAGGAAAAAAGAATGCTCCCATACATGATACTGTTCATCTTCTGCTTCCTTCAAACATTTCTTCAGTGTACGAAGCTGGGCTGCAAGATCCTCCTACAAATATGTAAGATCTCATGGGTATAGTGAAAGAGTTAAATTTTAGAGGGGAGGGGAGGCAAGGGATAAATAATGTTTAATGACAGTTACCCGTGCAACAACTGCAGCGTCTTTCTCCATTGCAACATCCTTGAGAGCTTTCCTCAGAGATGGTACCGTATTCATTTTGCGTTCATGAGGTAATCTCTAGCACTACATAAGTGACACAAGTTAAAGAACATTCAAGCCTTAAAAAAACATATAAATAACAAGATGCCAAGTGGGGCAAGTGCTCCCTGCTAATGAGCTGAACTACTCAATTGCAATGGAGTTATCACTCAGCATAAACAATTCGTCTCAGAAAGTATGAAGAACCCCACGCATCAGCATCCATTCAACAGCATGAAAAGCAATTTAGATCCATATTATTACCAAAATTTGCGAAACCCATTTTTTAGTTTCACAAGTTAAAGGGGGGTGGGGGGAGGAAATGAAAAGACTGGCAATCCAAGTGAATTTCCCATACCAGCTAACTAGAGTAGGATCATAGATCACCAATAAAAGTGGATTTGATGAAACATTCTTGCCATACAGTGAAATTTGCAGCATTAGACACTAAAAAGCCATTGGATGCATGGACACACCAATCAAAACAACAGAAAGATGTTTGGGAAACTAATCTATTTAACTTTAATGCCCATACATGGACAAAATAAGTATGAAGGAAACATGCTGCCAGACAATCTTACAAGCTTACAGAACAGAAATGCTGCATTTAAGCACATGTCTAAGTGTCTTGAAATTCAGGGGCTCTGGCACTCATCAATTATTATTGCTTCCCATGCTATGCATTGTAGAGAATGTAAATCCTGAATATCACATAAAAAAAAAATGAAGACAGCAAGTTATAATTTTATTCTAGAAACTTTTCTTGAAAGATCTAGAAAGCTTCCACGGTAATAAGTTGACAGCATAAACTATTGACTTTTTGTATCTGTCATGTACACTTGAACTGCAAAATATAAGAATATACCACAATTATAATATCAGAAGAGGATAATAATATTTGAAATATCTTTTGGTGGTTACCCACATGCTTGACACTTGGAAAATGTAATCCAACACTTAGTGGTTAATTTTTCTTACAATATATTTTCACATTAATAGTACAACCATTCTCTGAAATTCTTTTGCATTGAAAACCAGGGAGAACATCAGTAGCCTGGCATGTTGCTTGCCCACAACTTACTCGTTTGCAAATCTCATTTGCACACAAACCACCATAACCTATATCAGCCACATTAATCAAAACCCAAATCCTAATTTGCCCAAAAAGCATAAAATTATAATACTAACTAGAAAATCAGGCATAAACGGAGATTCATAACTTTAAGATTCAAACCTCAACATTAAATCCATTATCAACAACAGATCTAACAACTCCCACCTCCTATCCTTAACCAGGAAACTAAAAACCCCACTATCAGCAACAGTCTTTATCTCATGCAGTTTAAGATTATTGGTTATTACATCACATATAGAATCAAAATGTTTAAGAGTGATAGCAAGGAAGAGAAGTGCTGAAAAAATAGGAGAGGGGGTGCAGAGAGAAGAAAAATTACAAAAAAATAAAAATAGAAAAGAGCCAAAGAAGCAGAGACTTATCGTACCGAGATCAATAGTGAGACTGAGAGTCTGTGAGACGGTGAGAGAGACAAAGGGAGTCGACATAGGGAGAGGGACTGCGAGCTTTGCCAGCGGTGGCTGGGAAGGAGAGACCGAGACCGAGACTCCTTGAGTGAGAATCTGAGACAGTGAGAGATACAGAGGGAATCGAGAGAGGGAGAGGGAGAGGGAGAGGGACTACGAACTTTGCCGGTGGTGGCTGGGGGGGACAGATCAACACCTAGTGAGAACTTGAGACAATGAGAAAGAAAGAGGGACTGTAATTTTTGTTAGGGATTTAGCCTTTGAAATTCATTTTAGAATTGAGATAAAAATTTTGATAATTAATTTTAAAATTCCAACGCATACTGATGGAATTTAAAAAAAAAAAAATTCTTCTACTTTCTAATAGTAATTCTCACTAAAAATTTTAACGGTAAATAAATTTTATTAGAATTTCGGTTAAAATTTTTACAAAAATTTATCCACGTTGAAATTTTTTAACATTAAAATTACCATTTTATTATGTGGGAATTTTCAATTGAAAAACCATCTCTTTTTTTTTTTGTAGTGAATAAATTATTTTAAAAACTTATAGAAAAAGGTCGTAAAGATCCATTACAACTATCTATCTAGAAAAGCAAAATGCCAAGATACTATGGCCCATAATAGAAAACCAAGAAATTTATTTTAAATTCTTTAAAGATAGAGCTTACTATGCAAAAAATTGTCAATCTTATAATCAAAAATTAAGTAAAAAAATATCATTTAATTGCAAGAAATAAGTTTAGAACTCTTGCTTATAACTTGTTGTTTAGTCATTGGTCAAATATTTGATCTAAAAATTTATTGAGTTGGACATACATCTTTAAAGTCTAAGACTTTATAAGATATCAAGACTTTAAGAAAATTAAAAGTCTTACTAACTTAGCATTGGTCAATAGGAAAATGTGGTCCAAGTAGTAAGTCTTAGAGAGGTAATAAAACCATTGGTCAGCATAGTGATCCAAATAAGTTAAAAGATAATTAATTGGACTAGAATCGAGATAAATTATAATTAATGTCAAAGACGTTTAAAAGATTATTGTTTAACAGACATGACTCTTCTAGCTCAAATATAGATGAACATGATTATCCATCAGATAATCAAGATAATATTAATAGTAAATAAATAATTACTTCAAAAATAGAACAAAAATTACAAAATTGAACTATTCCCAAAATCTCCACAACAAAAGAAGTCTATCAACAAGGTAGTTTTGAAATGTTTCAAAATCATATAACTAAAACTGTAGAACAAACAATTTCAATTAAAAAAAAATTGAAAAACACAATTTATCTTCTTTCAGAAGATATGATCAAAAAACATAGGGAAAAAAATTTCAAATATATCCATGTAGGATTAATTCAAATTGTTGTCAAACCTCTTCATAGGTACTCCTATCCTAGTATGTCTTAGAGAACAAAGAATAGTAGATTTTAAAGACTCGAGTCATTCAATCAAACCTTAATGATGAATCCATGTCACAACGTACCTGAAGGTCATCACAACATAGATGGCGGATTTTAAAAAAGAATAGTTTTCGAAGAAAACTTAGAGTCACCACCAATTGTATTGAGAAAAATGGGGAACAATTAAAAAATCTCTTTTGAAATTAAAAAAAAACGGTCTACAAACTAGAGATGGTCTAAGAGACAGTTTGTGTGTAAGAAAGGTGTTGGCACCCCATAACACTCACTTGAAAGATGATTTCTCGAAATAAAATGTGCGAGCATAATATGGCTAAAAATGTGTAATTTATTTATCCCAAAAATAATAAAAGTATTACAAGAATATTTGACAAGAATAAAAATAAAGAATCTAAATGTGTAATGCATGATTTCTCTATCAAAACCTAAATCCTTCCACATTTTTTTTTTTTTGCAAAAAGCGTCATCCAGGATAGTACTACCTTCACCTAAGTCGGATAAACAAATCTATTCCATAAATAAATTAGACTGGATCTATCCTCTCATGATAAATGTAGGGGTCTATGAATACTAAACGGCATATATATATATATCTTAAATGAATGCAATACATGAATTTATAAATATTACAATACTTTTCTTAGTCCAATGGGGAGGGAATTTAAATTACGTCCAAATGAAAAAAAAAAAAAAATTGCATCTTCGCTCCGTTACTCAAATCGGTCACACATCTTCTAGCTTGGGAAAGGGGATCCACTTACATACCACATTGCCTCAACAATGTCCATAAAGAGAGGAGGGGGGGAGGGGAGGGGAAGACATTAACTAAAATAGTGCAAAAACATCAAAAGAAAGAAAATTAGAACAAAGTAGCTAAAGAAAATCTACTAAAACAGAATTTAAACAAAGCATGCAAGTAGACCAGGAATAACCACTTAAAACAGGGGGAAGGTAGTAACAAAACAAATTCAAAAAGTCCTTAACTTCAAGTTAAAATATCTAGCAAGTAATTCAAAGCAAGAATTAAATTCTAACCCATTTTCTATGCTTTAACAACTACTTATCATGAAAGAAAAAGAAAAAAAAAAAAAAANAAAAAAAAAAAAAAAAAAAAAAAAAAAAAACTCAAAGACAGCCAAAAATGAAGTTCTAAACAACCTCAAAATCCAACTGAAACAACAAGGGAAAAAACATACCAGCTAAGAAGAAACACCAGGCAACTTGGTGGCTGGTAGAGATTGGCTTCCACCACTTCCAAAGGCAACTCCTATTCTCACCTCAGGAGTTGATACAAATGAAAACAAAATTGCTTTACCATCTAGAATTGGAATCAAGAAAAGCCGCGAAATGAAAATGAAAAATTAGAAAAATGATGATGAAAAAAAAAAATAGAGAAATCTAAATCTAATAAAATAATTTTCAAACCATAATTTTATAGTTTTTAGAACAAGAAGTATGTTATTTTACATGCTTCCATGATCAACATCCTAACCAAGCTTTTTTCTTATCTCTGCTACTTTTTTTCTCTAGTTCTGTTTCATGTCAGTAAAGTATAACTTTAAATTTGCTAACAAAATTGCTTTACCATCTAGAATTGGAATCAAGAGAAGCTGTGAAATGAAAACGAAAAATTAGAAAAATTAGGATGATGATGATGAAACCAGCTCCTCTATAATGCTGAAGAAACATAGTGGCTCCAAAAGTAGAGAAATCTAAATCTAATAAAATAATTTTTAAACCATAATTTTATAGTTTTTAGAACAAGAAGTATGTTATTTTACATGCTTCAATGATCAACATCCTAACCAAGCTTTTTTTTAATCTCTGCTACTTTTTTTCTCTAGCTCTGTTTCATGTCAGTAAAGTATAACTTTAAATTTGCTAGTGAAAATGCAATGAATGTTACTTTACATACATCACCCTTGATATGAAGGATGTTAATCACAATCCGGGCAGTTCCAATTAATGGCTTGGAAAGCTTAGCAAGCATCAAAATACTCATGTCATTTGTGTCCCAATCGAAACCCAGTTGCAGGACTCGCTGTGAAATAATAACAGAATGATTTATTAACATCTTATATATGTTGTGATATATCAATGCTTAAAGGACAACATAGACCGTAAGAAAATGTGAAAATGTACAATGTACAAAAAACTTCTAGGAAAATAAAATTCTTCAATAAATATCCAAATTTTATACACTTTGATATCTGAAATGTGAAAATGTGAAGCAAAATAGAACCTGATCACCAGAAGTTAACCATCGCATCCCTTGAAGGCCCAAGCTAGGAGGGCATGATCCAACTGAAAACTCCTGTAGCTCAACTTTTTCCTACATGAAGGATTGCTTTAGTTCAGTATGCATCTACCAAAATCTCAGCATCAATCAAAGGTTCAAACTGTTCTATAAACAATGTGAAGAAGATAGTGCATTGCTTCTGCTGGCCCGAAAAAAAATGTGTCACTTACTATAAGTCTTGGTTTTTGGAGCTTTAAGCGTTTCTACACAAACAAAAGAATGAAAAAGTTAAACATGGATAAACATGGATGTTGTCTGAGAAATAAATTAGAACACTATTCCAATTTCCTCATCATCTTACACATGTTACATTTTTGTACGATATTCAAACATCACTGGACCCAACATTTGTCACTGTTAAGCGAAGACTGCATTAGTTCTAAACCCCACAACGCCCTTTATTCTTTTGTGTATGCCATGAAACATTTAAGTCTAACTTAGAGTTGCATTACTAGTAGATGCAAGAATAAAATTAAAACAGAACAGAAATATATTTCAGATAGTGAGCAAATAATTTCACCTTTGAGGCTTCTGCAGACTTTGTGGATACAATAGGAGCCAACTAAAATTATTCCCAAAATTGTAGCAACAGTGGTTGTAGCAACTACCAATGTCAACTTCTTCTTACGCCCATATGCTGCCTCTTCATGGTTGAATTTCATCAAATCATATTTAAAACAAAAACAGTTAAATCATGAAAAAGGATTTGGACCATGTTAGAGAAGAATCATCAAAGTACTAATTGGCAAAGTTAAATCTCTACCTAATTCTGAGGCAGGCATTCGAATATACAGATTCTGTCCACCAGCGGAAACCTGTCTAATATCAACTAGGTTGTTAAACCACATAGCATAGCCACTACCTTGTCCTCTTATATCTGAATTAGTATAGGCCATACAAGAACAGTTATTCAAGCACTTTTCTTTGCATTGCTCTAGACCAACTGTCTTGTCCACCCAAGTATGTGTAGTATCTGGCACTTTCAAGCCACCCAATTTGATGAATCCATCCTTGTGTTTATCCTCACAGGTTAAGGGCTTACTGCGGACACATCCTTGATGTTAGACTAAACTCAGATCATGGATGACGTGTCCAGTATGCTAACTCATCAAGTTTACATATACATTCAGTTATAGCTAGCTGTCAGTAAGACAGCTGTGATTTGAAGTCAGTTAACTTTCTGTTATGAGCTAAACTGCTTCTGAATCTTCTAGAGAAAGGCACTAGCTTCTATATATATTCGACTAGATAGGCATTGTTAAAATATCTTTTTACTTTACAGAAATTAATACAAAGAGAATTCTCTTCTGTTCATCAATGTTCTTCATTTTCTCTGCTGATATACACATTCTGCAGAACATTTCAGTTTCTGCATAATTGCTATTTCTGTTGCATTGCTTTCTTTGTTTTTGGTATTCACAATTATCTCAAGCTTCACATGGTATCAGAGCTGTCTTAATGGCAGATCAAAGCACAAGCTCTGGAGTGTCATTTCGTGAATCCAGGAACTCCAATCTACCAACGTTTGGCCAGACTTTGACAATCAAGCTTGATCGTGGAAATTACTTGATCTGGAGAAACCAGTTGTTGAACATAGTCATAGCAAATGGTTATGAAGAGATTCTTGATGGATCACAACCATGTCCTCGAAGATTTGTTCAAGATTCATCATCAGATGAAGGAAATTTGCTATTGAACCCAGATTACAAGTTCTGGCAGAGGCAGAATCGTTTGGTGATGAGTTGGCTCTATGCTTCACTAACTGAGTCAATTATGGCTCAAATCATGGCATATAACACAGCTTNCGGAGAGGTTGTGTACCAAACAACAGTGTCGTTTTGGGTGAGTACAAGGTTGCCGGTGGTATTTAATGTTAAGATGCCAGATGAATCATTGATGGGGTTAAGGCGGTTTGCAACCCAAACAACGGTTTGAATTGGGATATTCTTGTACCAAAGTCCTAGGTAACGGTTCTTGGAATTCCCAGGACTGAAGAAACCCAGTTCAAAGGTTTCAGCTTTTGAAACTAAGGTCATGCCATTAGTTATAAAGTTGGACAGAGCAATGGAATCAAGTGCAATGGAAACAGGAAGAGAAGGGACAAGCAGATAAGACACTTTGATAAAGGGAATAATTATATAAGCAACGATAGTCATAAAAGAAAGAATGTTTTCCATTGAGGTCTAGCTTTTGCAGCAGTTTGTAGCTAGTGGCACCTAACGCAGAAAGAGCAGGCGAAATGGGAAATTACAGTATATAAGTAAACGTGAAAGCACAAGTCAGTGAAAGACGGTGCAACAGCTCAATGGTCCCTTTGCTGCTCATTCAATTCAAAGAGAGCTGTAGTTGTAGAGGTGACTTTGACTTTGACCAAAACATAAAAGCAATGAGACTATCTTGCAAGGAAAACTCCATAGTCCATCACATGACCCCACCAAGTTCAGAAACATTGGGTGGAATTTTCTAGTTCCCTGGCAGATACCCACTTGCCAGTGTCTGTAAGGTATTGAGTCTATTGACAACCCCAAATTTGAAATTGAGTTGCGAGAAGCTATTAAAGATGAGTGATCAACGTACAAGACTGGGCAAAAGGCATTGCTTCTTTTTCAAACAAAGTCAAGCAACATGTTTTGCCACACGCTGCTCCAAAGACTGGGAAATGAGCAAGCAAAGTCGTGGACAAGTGTTAGTAATTAGCTGAGGCATTTTGATATATCATCCAAGTCTCTGTTTTATGGTTTTATGCAATGGAATTTTTCTTTTTGGTTTGACTTAAATAAATTACATAAATTATGTCTAACATACTTATATGACCAATAAGGTTAAGGCTGTGGTCAGTATGATAAAATCTTTTATTTTTCTTTTCACATATAATCTCTGGCACCAATATACCAAAACTGAATACATCAAATTTCAGAAGAAATATCTCATAAGTAACATATTCCAATAGCCACTGCAATAAACCAATAGAAAAAAAAATCATTAAATAAGATATAAAAGAAATTATATGTGGCTTGGTATAGTGAGACACTCACTAAGTTGTAACTACTCTATTTGTGTTTCCTTCAATTTGGTATCCTCCAAAAGTTATAGTCATGCCAAAATCTGATATGTTCAGGTTCAACTTCTTATCGAATAAAACATTACTGGCTTTAAGATTTTTATGAATAGTCCTCAGTCTAAAATCTTGATAGAGATATAAAAGGCCACAAGTAATTCCACAGATTATATGAAATCTTTTAGACCAATCTAGCAATTTATTTGTGGTATGATCTGTTTCATCAAAAGTAAATCTATTAGCCAACTTGAATTCTTCCAGTCCTGTTCTCCCAGACTTTGTGGATATAATAAGAACCAAGTGAAAGTATCCCCAATATTGCAGCTGTGGTGGTAGCAACTATTACTGTCAAATTCTTCTTGTGAATGTATTCTGCCTCTTCATGACACATCCTTGAGACTAGTCCCTTGAGTTCCAGTTTTGAGGTGACTTAGGTGTGAACCCTTTTAAACAATGACACATAGGTAATTCAGTAGTGATACAATTTCCATTGACTCCACATAGACAGTAAGTATCACACAGGTCCTGTGGCAGTGATGAATAAGGCCTCCAGTTGTGAGCAGTTTTATCCCATGCATAGCGATGACGAGTATAGTCAGTTTGGTTAAGTACTAATATTGACATTACAGAAATATCCATGAGAGACCATGTGTAGTACACCCCTTATTGGAGACGAACTTGTAATCATAACATTTTTCCGTCTTGAATTCTCTAGGAACTCATAATTAAATTTAATTCACTATTTAACCAATCTTATTATGTTAATAATATATTTTTGGCTTAACTATAATTTTGGTTTCCCTATTTTAACAAAGTAAATGATTTGATCCCCTTTCTTTAAAAATGAATGATTTAACCCCTTTATTTTGACAAAAGTTGCAATTTTGGCTCCTCTATCTCTCAAATGTTAAAAAATAAACGAAAATGCTGATGTGACAATAAGAAATTATTATTTTAATATGATTCAACCCAAAATACCAAAACTAACCTTAAAAAAACTATCATTTTCCTAATTCACAAGTCTAGATCAAGGCTTAAAGGTCTCGAAATCAAAATTCCACCATTCAAAGTCAATATCTTCACCTTTGGAACTTCCTCACAAAATTTCAACTTAAGCCAACGGTGAATAACTTTGAATCGCCGATTTTATGAAAATTGCCAGAAAAATACCAAAACATAGGCTTTGATTCTACATTCTGGCATTAATAGTTGCTACCACCATATAAGAAATAAATTATTTTGAAAACTTATAGAAAAAGGTTGTAAAGATCTATCAAACCTATCTATCTAGAACAGCAAAATGCCAAGATACTATGGTCCATACATAGAAAACCCAGAAATTTATTTTAAATCCTTTAAAGATAGAGCTTACTATGCAAAAAATTGTCAGTCTTATAATAAAAAATTAAGTAAAAATATATCAATTAATTGCAAGAAATAAGTTTAGAACTCCTGCTTATATCTTGCTGTTTAGTCATTATTCAAAGCAGCAATTAAATTCTAACATATTTTCTATGCTTTAACAACTACTTATCATGAAAGAAAAAAAAAAAAAAAAGAACTCAAGGACAGCCAAAAATAAAGTTCTAAACAACCTCAAAATCCAACTGAAACAACAAGGGAAAAAATAGACCACAAGCAATGCCAATAGCCAAACAAGAAAGAAAGAGAAGTAATTCAAAATAGGAGAAATTACCCTTGAAATTCAACAATCGATGAGGGGTTCTTCAATGCAGCAAACTATGGTTGAATGGGAGATTCCTTTATTCTGTTTGCTGTTCTCTGCCTTCTCCCTTTTCCAAGCTCTCTCTTTCACAATACTTCTTGCTTTTTGTCCTTCCTCTAGCTCATGCACCTCTTTCTCCAATAGTTGGTTTTGCTGTCCTCCCTCCTCTTTCATGCTAGAGCTCTGTAGATATTTCTCTCTTGCTTTTTTCTTCCTCTCTTCTCATTTTGCCCCCCCTTGGCTTGCCGCCTACTCCCTTTTTTTTCTTTTAATTTGTTTTTTTTTTATAATTTAGTTATTTACTAAATAAGGATAATGCATAGACTTGGAATAATGAGGAGTGAGGAAAATCTAATCATTGCTCCCCTATTGGTTCTCCTAGATCTAGTGATGTTAAAATTTTCCTCTTTTTTTTTTTTTTTACTACTTATAAAAATTAAAATATTAAAAAATGAGCCAAATGGGTTAGATAAAATTAGTGGGCTAGACTAACAATTGACTAAGCTTATGATTTGCTTTATTACGAAGGCCCAAACATAAAAAGCAATAATTAAAAATTAAGAACTTACATATTTTTTTAAAAATCATTTTTGTTTTGTTTGAAGTTACGGAAAACACCTGGACAAAATACAGTGCCTACAACCCATATATTTTAATTGTTTTCCAAATTATACTATGGGTATAAATCATCCTGAAATAGCAAAATTCTTATAGCTAAAACTTAAGTCAAATGTAGACAAATTCCTTCTAGGAATAGAACATATGGTAGTCATATATAGAATATGTTATAAAGTTATGAAAAAAAAATTAATATTGGTTGCATAAAGCAATCCCCAAAACATAAAACATTAATAATGGAAGTAAATACTCAAAGTTTTCAGTCAATAACTCCTAAAAGATTAAGACATAATGAAATCTCAAATGGAATTAGAAATGCTTAACTCATCTTTAATAATCAAATAAATACACAAGGATCTAGTCAAAAGTGATGAAGAGATAATACCATCTTTAGATTTTCATGAAACTTATTTAAATATTATTAATAAAGTTCAAATTCCCAAATGGTACTGTAATATAACATTAATAATTAATAATAAATATCATAAAGATTTTATAGCTTTAATAGATTCAAGAGCATATCTCAATTGTATTTAAGAATGACTAATTCCTACTAAATACTATGAGAAGACAGTTGAATCCCTATCGAATCTTAATGGTTCAAAACTTCAAATAGAGTATTGTTGTGGATAATCATGAACGCAAGTGCATGTTATTGTTTTCAAGTAATAAAGAATGAGAGGGTATCATCTCATGGGGATTATATCTATTAAGTGCCAAAATCAATCAACCCTAATTTTACCTAGACAAATGAAAGCTAATGTCAACAAGCATTAAAAATGAAAGCAAGTAAATTTATGATTAAACGATGAGAATAAAATCTAGAGTTTCCAATTTCGCCATAACTATTCCAAGTTGATTTTCCTATTTCATTAACCTGGAATTGTCCTTCTAATTGCTAGCCGATAGCTAGCCAAGAATCCCTTATCTATCCACTAGCCTCTCCCAAAGTCTAACAAAAATATCCCTAGCTATGAACCCATTATATTCCTGTGAATTATGAATAACTAGAAATTTATTCAATTCTATGGATATCTTTAATTGACTACACAGACTATGGAGGTATATTCTTATTCTACATATAACCCATGATATTTATCCCAATGAACTAGACACATAAATCTCCTTCCGGTCTCATTAGAATTAACATATCATCTAATTAGTGATTAGGCAATTAGAGGCATTAAGAACATAGATGAATACTCAATTAAGAAAAGACAATTCTTGTATTAAATTCCTAGGAGAAAATCAAAACATTATAGTTAGCCTACATCGTAGTCCTAGAAAACGAAATTCCTTCATAATGAAAGATAAAAACAAGCTAACACAAATTCTAAACATTATTATGGAAGAAAAGCTCGTGATGATAAATAACCGTCGCTGAATCTCCAACTCCAAGCCTTCAATCTCTTCTCCTTGCTCTCTCAATGTTTGGAATGTGTGGCAACTCTCAACTAGTCCGAAAGTTACCTATTTATATGTCCTAGGGAGTTAAAATACATTAGGAAACTTTTTACTAACATAAACCTACAAAAAGTAGGAAAATATAAGTCTGAAACGCGTCCTGAAGCAGTAATGCAGTGCCTAGGCTCTTACTTTCTGTCCAATGGCTCTGAAATCCTTCTTTGGAGCGCCTAGGCACCCAGATTTTGGCTAACACACCCAAATTCGCATGTTTGAGCACCGGAACACTACCAATTCGTCCTATAAGCATCCTATTAGTATTCTCCTACAAAATAAACACAAAGAGATGAGAATAAAGCTGATAATTATCTCAAAAACTAACTAAAAACTAAGTGAATAACATATAAATAGTGGATATAAAATTCACTTGTCAAGTATAAATTAAATAATACTCATATTTGTAATAAAGATAAATGTTTCAAAAATACTTTTATACTAGTAAAAAANACCAAACAACAGAAAGAGAAAAGAACAAAGACAAGAGCACTGACCCAAACGTAGTCCTCAACATCGTTGAGAACATCCATGAACAAGACAAGTGAAGACGAAGACTATTCCCCCGCCATTGGCAGAAAGCTCAGCACACACAATCTATAGTCGATAATCTCGAATGGCGAAGGCAAAGACGAAGAAGAAGAAGAAGCCGAGAGTGTGAATTTCAAGCGGAAAGAGGAAGGGGAGGTTAGGAGCAAGAGCATCGTGTGACCAAATTCCACTACGTCTTCTCTTCCCTCTCTCACACTTGTTTTCTCTTTCTCTATCTCTTCCTAAATTCTCTAATGCCTTTTTTTTTTTTTAAATTGCCACATCAGCAGCCACATGGCATTTTAAATTGTCACATATGTCCTTAACGTACCACTTGTCACTTAACGGTGCCACGTCAGCCATTCTGTCATTAGTTAACAGCCCACATTAACGGAGGACTATTTTGTTATGGATGTCCTATCTTTCGAGGACCAATTTGTTGTTTTTTATCTTTGAAGGACGATTTTGTTAAAAGTCCAATCTTTCGAAGACTCAAATGTAGGTTTACTCTAATTATAAATATCTCAATAAGGTTCTTCAATGGATTAGATATCCAATACCCAATAAAAAAGATTTAATTAATCATTTATATAATGCCTCTATATTTTCAAAATTTGATATGAATTCAAGATTTTGGCAAATTCAAATTAATGAAAAAGATAGATATAAAAATTGCTTTCACTGTTCCATTTGTACACTATGAATATAATATTATGCCTTTTGGTCTAAAAAATGAACCATCTGAATTTCAAAATATTATGAATGATATTTTTAACCACTTTCCAAATTTTACTATTGTATATATAGATCATGTCTTAGTATTTTCAAATTCTATAAATAAACATTTTAAACTTTTAGAAAAATTCATTGAAATAGTCAAACAAAATGGACTAGTTGTGCTAAGAAAATGAAATTATTTCAAACAAAAATTAGACTTTTAGGATTTTCTATATATCAAGGAACTATCAAACCTATTAGTATATCAATAGAATTTTCAACCAAATTTCCAGATGAAATGAAGGATAAAAATCAACTTCAAAGATTTTTGTGATGCTTAAATTATATTTCGGATTATATTCCAAATTTAATACAAAAACGTTAATTATTATTTAAAAGACTTAGGAAAAATCCTCTTGCTTGGAGTCAAGAGATGACACAAGTTATTAAAGATTTAAAAGTCTTATCTCAAAACCTTCATTGTTTAGGAATTCATGATATTCCTTTAGCTCGTATGATAGTAGAGACTAATTCCTCTTATATAAGACATGTGGGAATTCTAAAACAACGAAAATGATGAAATAGTCTTGAACAAATAGTCAGATACCATTCAGGATTATGGATTGAATTTCAAAAGAATTGTTCTACCATTAAAAAAAAAAAAGTTTTATCTATTGTTTTATGCATTTCAAAATTTCAAGATGATTTAATTGATAAAACCTTTTTATTAAGAGTTGATTGCAAAGCTACAAAATATGTTTTACAATAAGATGTTCAAATTCTAGTTTCAAAATGAATTTTTGCAAGATGACAAGCTATATTTTCAAGTTTTGATTTTCAAATAGAATTTATTAAAGGAGAAAAGAATTCTCTCCCTAATTTCCTTATCCTATGAATTCCTACAAGAAAAAAAATGAGTAAGAAGAATACATCTATCAGTGTTTCAAAAGCCTCATATGCTCAACCTTCACCATCACCTTCAAAACTCCCTACTCCATCTCAAAGGACTTTCCCTACAAGGTCTATATTAGGTTCTACAATATCTCGTTCTCAAAGCATATTTCAAAATTTGGGATCAATTCTAGCACCCAAACCATATCAAAGTGCCTTAGTCACCCCAGATAGTGAACCAACTTATTTTCAAAAATCAGTATTCCAAGACATATGTATCCCTAAACCTTATCAAAGCCAATCCAATATTATTGAAATAGTCAAAAAGATTTTCCCAAAGAACTTTCATTTTCTCCCTGAAGATCTCAGCAAAACCAGAGACTTCTATGAATACATCCTAGTTTGAAACCAATTCAATATTCCTCAAACATTTGATCCTCAAGTTTGTCAAGCTTTTCTTCTTTTCAAAAATCATTCTAAAAAAATCCCAGAGATAGAAAAAAAATTTATTCTTCTGTATAAAGTTTCATATTGCTCGGATTCTCTGTTGGTCTTACAACCTAAAGCAAGATCCAATATTTTCTCCTTTATTTCCTCTAAAGCTAGTCAGACTATTTAAAGTGAAATGGTGGAAGAAATTTGATCTTTCACTAGCAAATGTTTCAAAAGTTCAAGAATTTCTAGCACAAGAGAATTCTCAACAATTATCTCAAAAAAAGAAATCTTCTGCAAAAGGTGAAGAAACACCCCTAGATGANTTTTCAAAAATCAGTATTCCAAGACATATGTATCCCTAAACCTTATCAAAGCCAATCCAATATTATTGAAATAGTCAAAAAGATTTTCCCAAAGAACTTTCATTTTTTCCCTGAAGATCTCAGCAAAACCAGAGACTTCTATGAATACATCCTAGTTTGAAACAAATTCAATATTCCTCAAACATTTGATCCTCAAGTTTGTCAAGCTTTTCTTCTTTTCAAAAATCATTCTAAAAAAATCCCAGAGATAGAAAAAAAATTTATTCTTCTGTATAAAGTTTCATATTGCTCGGATTCTCTGTTGGTCTTACAACCTAAAGCAAGATCCAATATTTTCTCCTTTATTTCCTCTAAAGCTAGTCAGACTATTTAAAGTGAAATGGTGGAAGAAATTTGATCTTTCACTAGCAAATGTTTCAAAAGTTCAAGAATTTCTAGCACAAGAGAATTCTCAACAATTATCTCAAAAAAAGAAATCTTCTGCAAAAGGTGAAGAAACACCCCTAGATGAAATTGCACTGCTCAAAGCCAAGCTCAAACAAGTGACCTCATCAAAATCGGATGAAGTTAATTCAAACTTTACTCCTCAAAATGAAGATATTGTTACGGCATCGACATTACCATGGATTAGAAAGCAAGAAGACAAAGTTTACAGAATTATAATTCAAAATTTACAACTCAAAAGAAGATTCCTTCTGACAAAGATTTCATAATGCTCTACAAAAGAATCTTCCAATTGTTTATCACTAAAGGAAAAGCTTCAAAATTTTGCCATGAAATTCTGACATCAAAACACATCTCTGACAAGGACAAAATTATCAGAAAGTCATGACCACAAATGCTCATGAAGTCCGTCTGATTTCAATGCCTTTGAAGTCCACATTTCAAGCCTATATCAGGAGCATCTCAAAGAGGAGGAAGACACATACTGAATTCGAAAGAAAGCCTATGGCCTAATTTCCAAGGAAAGCCTATAACCAACCACGCCTAATCCCTCATCTAGTCTTCTCCTCTAAAAATTCCTTTGTAAATGTATTCAAGCTCTTGTACTTTATATTCAAATATTTCCAAAGTGGAATTTTTTCATGAGAAATTCTTTGAGAAATGGAATGCACCATTTCACTAATGTTAAAATTAGGGTTTTCCAATTTCTCATAGAATCTTTCCGTGAGAAATATTCTATGAGAAACTGGGGTTTTTCTTTTCCCAGCTCCTTGAGCCACCCCTATTTCACTTTTCCTCTTTACCCTATGCGATTCTCTCTTCCACCCCTTGCGACTCCATTTCCCATTGGCATTTGAGGTTTCTCCAACGGCGGTAAGTGGAGGATAATGTTTGGAAAGTATATTTGACTTGCTTTCGAGATGAGGTAAGCCGAAATCCCTTTGTTTCATCTTTTCAATTGTTCTTTGAGTTAAATGTGAATTTATTTGTGTTTGCGGATGAATTTGAGAGTAGTTTTCGGACATGTTGTTGGTGGAATGTTGTTGATGTGATTATGGATTGAGTTTTGAGTTGTTTGATGGAACATTTGTTGATTCTTATATATCCAAATTACTAAACATGAATTGGAGTTGTTGTAGTTTTTTTTGGATAAATTTTGTTAGGGCTTTTGTTGTATGATGTTGGTTTAGTGTTTATGTCAGGTTCTTTGTATTTTATCTCCATTATCTTTGTTTTGATAGAAGGATTTCATTGTTTGATTATGTAAATTTGTTTTGATGAATCTAGATAAAAGGTTATTCGTTTTAAGCCATGTATGTAACCAACATTTGAATTGATAGGGTTGAACTTGAATAAGATATTTCTTTCTTGAAAACATTATTTTGGCATCAATTTGGTTGCTTTAGTGAGCTGATAGTTCTTACCAGCTTATGATTCTAAGAGAAATTTGAGGGGAAATAAATTTTTGTCTTTCTGCTAATTCAGTATTGCTTTCAAGTTTTGGTGATAGCTAGGGTTAGTTTCCTTCTCAAATTCCAATGATAGATTCATAAGTTTTTAATAATTTTAATATTTTCACTATTTTTTCCTTCATTCTTGCAGTAAGAAAGAAACAACGCAAATAAAAATTAAAAAATATCCAAAGAGGATTTTCAAGTGAAGATCTCTCCAAGTGTTGGTATCATGAGTACCGCAAGGAATGGTGGAATCACAACAGATACTTTTGGCTTCCTTCTAGACTTAATACATGTGATTTTAGAGTAGACTAATCTCTGTATTGTGAATTTATGATCCTGTATAAAATGAGCTGATATTATATTATATAAAAATTTTAACGTGTTTGTACAAGTCTAAGACCAAACTTTGTATTGTGATCCTTTGTAAAATTTGTATGAATGTAATAATGTATTACTTTT
>QAOA01002388.1:0-17096 GCA_003255065.1 Cercis canadensis
ATTTGTTTAGGTTTTCTTTCCATGTTTAGTGTTTCTGTTCTGTGTTATTTTCAATTCTCACCAACTAAGATTGAGCTGCAAA
The DNA here is from genome assembly GCA_003255065.1 of Cercis canadensis. Taxonomy (NCBI): domain Eukaryota; kingdom Viridiplantae; phylum Streptophyta; class Magnoliopsida; order Fabales; family Fabaceae; genus Cercis; species Cercis canadensis. Next base: position 83 of record QAOA01002388.1, read on the forward strand.
ATTATGGACAAGGAAATTGCATTGTGAGAAGCACTATGAGCTGAACTTTGTGCTATTATTGCCCTTGTTTTATTTTCTTTGCCGTTATTTTGTCTCCTTTGATATCTTCGTCCACTTTCGGCCAAATTTTTATATTGTGTGAGCATTGTGGTGATAGTTTTTTTTTTTTTGTTTTGTTTCCTTTGCTATTTTAGGGTTCTATTGTGTGAATTCTGGTGCCTTGGTGCCAGTTTTCCTTTGTTTTCCCCTTGCTTCGATTTGATTTAGTAGTTTTTACGTGTACTGTTTTGGCCAAATTTTTGTACTCCGATTGACCTGAAACTTGGTCAGTTGAAGGAAAACGAGCTAAAAATCAATAATCATTGTTACACAATGTGGTCTTCATTTTTAAGCCGAATTCCATCGTTTTGACCACTTTTCCAATTTTTTAAAAATTTTTATTTGATTTTTAAGTTTATTTTCATTTAGCTTTCATCCTGTGGTGGTAGAAATTTTTTTTAAAATGTTTAGATGGGTCAACTAGTGTTATTTTGGTGTCTTTTTGCTTTTGTTTAGTGCATTTGGTGTGTTTTGATTTTAGTTATTTCCTTTCGCTGTTTTATTGTTTATTTTGTCCTTGTGTATTTTGGTGTTTTGTTATCTTTTTACTCATGATTGTTTCTTTTTTTCTTGTGTATTTTGGTGTTTTGTTATCTTTTTACTCATGTTAGGTTCTCATTTTACTATAAGAGTGAAAAAAGTTGTTGCATCACTTGCTGATCAATAGAGGATGAAGCATAGCATTGATGAATTATCCTCATTGGTGAGACAGTTCACAATGGCCCAACATCAACAACCAGTCCAATTTTGTAGCATTTTTTCTAGCACCTCTCATCCTACCAATGCACGCCTTACATTTCCGGATGATGATTATGAATTTCAAGATCCTTTTGTAGCTGCATGGCAGCAGCCTATATATGATCCATACTTCAATGCCTATAACCTTGATTGGAGAGATCATACCAATTTGATATATGACAATGCAACCCCACCACAGCAGTATTGGCAAACATTCGAGCAACCTATGCAACAACGAAGTCCAACATGCATAGAACCTGAACCTTCAATTGAGGACTTGGTGAAGGAATTGGCCACTCATACCATTCAGTTCCATCAGAGGACAGAGGCCACCATGCAAAATTTAGAGACTCAGGTTGAACAATTGGCATCCTCAGTGAGTCAACTGCTGCTCCAAGGTTCTAAAATAATTCCTTCACAGATAATTTTAGAACCAACTAAAAATTTTATGCCAGAACCAATTGAACCTCAACCTACAAACAAGCCACAAACAACAGAGAAAGTTGTCCCTGATTCAGTGACCCTACAATTCGAGAGAGCCACTCAATCCAAGAAGACAGAGGAGGATTTCATCGAAGAGGTCTACAATGAGTTTGGTGCTGATTTTTCTAATTGTGTTAGTTTTGATGATCCTGTGCAGTGCCAATCATGTGCTGATTGTGATGGTGAAATACCATGTGCTGCGTGTGCTGAGATTTCTGCATTCTTGAGAGATGATAATTCTGGAGATTCTGCTGAATCTCATTCTATAGATTTTGAAGAAGACTTTCAAGAGACAACCCAAAATAAACCTGACAAGGGTCCTACGGTCAATTCTACACTCTTTCCTACTTTAACACAACTTGATTTTAATTGTGAGCTTGCTAAAAAGTTGTTCCAATATGACCCTAAGCTTGTAGTTATGGTGCATGCATGTGATGATTTAAGCACTAATATTAAAGGGTTAGGTGATTTCATGCTTCTTACTTCTTCACATGCTAGAGCACTAGGTATAGATCATGTTAGAACCTTAGTTGCAAGTGAATATTTTGATGTTGGTGGAATAAGTGCAGGTAATACATGGGCTGTCCAAGTCAACCATAGACCAAGCTATTCTACGAATGGGGAGCAAGAGATGTTGCTATTTGCCAATTCTTTGCAAGAATCTAAGTGTCATCTTAAGCCTTGCATGAACAACATGTTGCATGACACTAGTGTATTTTGTAAGGATGAGCTTAAGCATGACTGTTATAGACTTAGATTTGTAGTATATGATTATTCACTTTCTTTTAAATTTTTATATAGGGACCATGCATGGTTGTATANGGTTGGCTATCTATAACGAACAAAGTTTTTCATTTTCATGTTTCTTATGCTTTAGGTAGGATTGTAAATTCTTTGCTGCACATTTCCCTTGGTGATCTTTTGAATGCTTGCTTTGCTGAATTTTTAAGTCAAGGGCTAAGTTTAGTTGCTTCTAGTTTTACATTGTTTGCTTCATTATTACTTTTATGCCTTAATATATTTTTATGCTTTCATGTTATTTATAAGATTTTCAGCTTTGTTTTGTCTTTTAAGGGCTTTGTGAGAGTGGTCTTTGACCCAGGTATCTTGCTTTGCTTGTTGCAAATAAAGGAAGGAACTTGGTTGCTAACTGATAAAGGAATTCGATTCGTGCACGAAGCTATTTTCCTCACTTGATAAGGATGTTTCTTCTCTCTATTTTATTTTACTTGTCCTTGATTGGTGATAACTGTTAAGCTTTTACATTGAGAACACTGTAAAAATTTAAGTGTGGGGGAGGGATTAGCCTGTTGTGCTAAGCTTTTACATTGAGGACACTGTAAAAATTTAAGTGTGGGGGAGGGTTAGCCTGTTGTGCTATTTTTATGCTTTCTGTTTTACTGTTTTCAAGTTTCTGTTTCTGTTTTCTGTTTTCTTTTAGGTTTGCTGTTTTTCTGTTTTGTTTTTACAATTTTCTAGTTCTTTCCAATTAATTTAAGAGTTGTGAAGAGAATAGGTTGAAGCAATTTTGATTCTAAAGTGCTACAACATGAGTGGACAATTATCTTGCTTCTTAGATTTAAGTGATATGGCAACAAAATTTGATTTGGATGAGTTGATTCTTGGTAGTCTTATAAGCTGTGGGGATTTGAGCCATATGTCATGATTCTTTCTTGTGTGTTTTCATCTAAGCTGTGAGGATTTGAGCCATATGTCATGATTCTTTCTTGTGTGTTCTCATCTATCATTTTGACGCTCTGGAACTTGTTCTGTTTCTTAGTTGAGGTTACATTTGCACATGCATGCATAGAAGTGATTAAGGCATTCCTTTCTTTGAGAAGCTACTTGACCAAATAGCTAACCTTGATGTTATCCTTTGATTTCCCCTTTTTGAGCCTATTGATCTTTTCTTTCATGTGTAGCTCATTGCAAGCCTAAGTGTAAAACCATGTCCTACCCAACCCTTAGGAATTGCAGAGCATTGCATTGAATAAAAAAGGAGTAAACTCTTACATAAACTCTTACAAAAACAAAGCATCAAGTTGTGGCAGATTGGTTGTGGTTGAAATTGTTAAGTGTTATGTTTAAAAAAAAAAAATTAAAAAAAAAACAGCAGCAACAAAAGAATAAAGTTGTTTTGGGAAAAGAAAAAAAAAAAATGAGTTGAAGCCCAAAGTCAAGATGCATAAAGTACTTGAAATTCTCCATAATTAGATGCTCTTTGTGATTCCTTAGGTGCTTTAGCCATTTTTTCATATTATTGACATCCTTTTACCTTTCCCCATTACAACCCTTTAAAAGTCCTTTTGATTTGTGTTATGCATGTGACATAGGTAGTGGAGATTGAGAAAGTGAACAAGCTTATGGTAGTGTGATTTTGATAGGATGATGGGAGAGAAATACTTACCTTAGACACTTGAGAGAATTGAGAGCATTTATTTATCTTGTGAGAGGCTATCTACTTTGACTCATTCCTATTAAATAAAATTGCCATGTTTTTTTGTTCTTTAGTTGTCAAGAGATATTGTTCCATGAGTGTTGCTATTCTTTAAGTTCGAATTGCTTTCTTACCTTAATCTTTGCATTCTTGATTTGATTGGAGAACTGTTTTTCTTATTCTAGTTAGTTTGTTTCTTGTGATTTTGCCCAGGAGTGCAAAAAGCTAAGTGTGGGGGAATTTGATAACACATTATTTTATACTATTTGTTTCTCTTATACTTAGTCTTTTAGTGTGTGTTTTTAGTGAATTTTATGGCTTTTAGACATATTTTGGAGATTTGGACTTGTTGGTTCTTGTAGATTTTAATTGCTTAACTGTTAAATTCTGGCACTGCTTACGTTTTTCACTATATCTTTTGCTATAAATGTCCGATTGATGTGATTCTAGTTTCGTTGGAAAGCTGACAGAAAATACCACATTTCATATGAAGAGCCCAGAAGCTGATTATCGCGTCTGGACAACTGAAATTCGCGTGCAAGCAGTCCAGATTTTCTGCTCCGCCCAGCATTGACTGATTTCTTTCCTTAGGGCTGCTTATTGGACCAGAGCATGTTTATTTGGGCCAACATCTGCTTTTTGGGCCAGCACACATGACACTAGGGCTTGATCATGTTTTTACCATTAATAATTTAGGAAACTAGGTTTATTTTGTAATTAGGAAACCATTAGGAAACCTAGAGGAGGCAGCCAGCTAGTATATATTCTCAAGTTGTTGAGGCAAATAAACACAATCAGAAGAGATACGAAATTCCTTGAGCTGCTGCTGCCTCCTTTGCTTAGTTCGTTTTTCCCCTTTGCTTTGTGTTCAAGTCTTCCATGGAAGGCTAAGTTCGTTTGTAATCAATTCAAGAGGAGCCAAACTTGACAATCCAGAGTTCCTGTGCTTCAACCGGGTTTGATTTAATTTAATTTGAATTACTGCTTCTCCCCTTCTTCATGTGATTGAATGGTACTTTGATTCCATGAGTTGTATGAATTTAAATCGGTTGATTAGATTCATAACAGTAATCAGATTGATAATCATACTTTAAAGGTCTTTAATATATGGTTAACTTGGATAATTCGGTTATTAAATTAATCTGGATTTAGTGATATAGAGCGGTTGCCTAGAGTCTTAATTCCATGATTAATTGAATCCTGATTGGTAAATCAGTAGGAATTCTAAGTGTTATTGTTAGGGGTTCCAGGTAACACTTAACCAAGAATTAAATCAGATCTAGGTTATCTTTAGTGAACAAGGATGGATTAGAGTTTGGTTGCCTGCTTGAGTTGATTGCGTTTTCTCTTATTTGATAAATTCAATTTACTGCTTTCTTAATTCTTAGTATATTGCATTCAACACAAAACCCCCCCTTATTCTGTTCTTGCTTAAGTTCTTAAAAGATTAGTTGTTCTGGTGAATCCTTGGGAGACGACACTGGTTGCATCCTATACTACAATTTAGTTGCAATTAGTAGTTTAATTTTGTACGGTTCGGCACCCGTCATGCGGCAGTATGACTCATCCACCTCCGAGTGATCCGAAGAAACCACGGCATATAATCAAGTGCAACACCTAGCCCCGGAGCTGCTGCTACTAAGCTCTGTCGCCGTCAATGCCACATCATGTAGTAAACATAATGGAAAACTGGCCAATCAGTATCCTGCTTCCCTCGGATGGTACAACACTCCAACTCTTCGTCATATTCCAGGGGATTTACCGGAATGGTCTGTAGCGCACCGAACTGACGAAGCACTCGCTCGGGGTAATGTCCCTCTATCACATTAAATGAACATAGGGGCACACGAGCAGTCCATATCTCAGCGCCACTAGTACAAAACGGTGGCAGCTGAATGCTCCGATACGGCTGCCAAATGACCTGTACAGTTAAAATAATTAATTACACTTATAATGGCTCATAATAAATGATAATTTAGTTAATAAATATTAATTAAGTACTACAAAATTTATTTATTACCTCATGGTTTGGCAGACGATCAAAAGCACGACGATATTGCACATGACTCCTGTCGAGGAATCTAATGTGCTCATAACTAAGTGGGCGTCTCCACCTAGTACATTAATTACACTTATAATTAGCCCTCATACCATATAACTCTGTATTTAAACATAATACATAAAAGACATTGCACTAACCTGTACGCCACTGGAACAGTAAGAGGTTGAGGGAGCGCCTCGGGAGACGGCCACGGGGACAATGTAGGGAATATCTCAAATGCCCAAGCCTGTAAAAGGAATAGGCATCCTCCGACCTCTATGCTCCGCTCCAGGGTAAAATTGCACAAGTTTCGGTAGAGATGACCAAGTACAGCTGCACCCCAGCTGCGTGTCCCTGCAATGTCAAAGTCCTCCACCATATGTAGGTACATCAAGTGCACGTAGTTCCCTGTGGTTTCTGGCATCAACCACGACCCAATCAACATAAGTATGTATGCCCGTGCATAATACTCCAGTACGTGTGGTTCTGCATCTGATGGACAGTGACCAAATGTCTGCCTCAACCACAACAGGCGAATCCGAGAACCTGAAATGACATTCGCGGGAGGCGCTACTCCTAATAGACGTACTACCTCGTCATGCCATAGCGGATGGTAGCTCCTCCCGCCAACAACGATGCCGTCAACACGAAGTCCTAACAAGACCTCCACGTCTTGTAGGGTCACAGTGCACTCGCCAAAAGCCATGTGGAATGGGTGAGTCTCTGGGCGCCATCGCTCCACCAATGCAGAAAGATACTGTAAGTCTAACTGCATAGGTTTCACATGGTAAACGCTACCGAACCCCGCCCTCTCAAGATATGGAACCAATCTCTCATCTGGGCCCGACATCTTGTGCGAACGAGGACGAATAAGTCTTGGTTACTAACATCAACCAAAATAACATTAATTACACTTATAAACGGACCAAAATAAGATTTAATAAATCATAACACCTTATTCAAACAAACTCATAACCATAACCCTAATCCCCTAATACGAAACCCCAAACCCCTTAATCTTAAACCCTAAAATAGAAAAATATCTATACCCTTAACTCCAATCTCAAACCTTAACTTAAAAAACTTAAATTATAATTCTCAAAACCCTAAGTCCCAAACTTCAAACCTAAACCTCATGCCCTCAATTTAAATCCCTAAAAAAATTACAAAACCCTCAATTCTAACCCCTAAAAAATGAAACCCCAAATCATACACTTTATACACTAACCCCACGTGCAAATCCTAAAGCCCAAACCCGAACCTCAAATTTCAAACTCTACACTCAAAATCTTGAATCTCATTCCTTAAACCCTAAATCACAAATTTCAAACTCCAAACTTAAAGCATAAAATTATAACTCTAACCACTAAAATCCAAACCCTAAACCCTAAAACCCTAAACTTCTAACTTAAACCCTAACCACTTAGCTCACATACATTTTTAAGCCTCAACTTAGACCCTAAACCCTAAAATACTATACCCTAAACTGTAACCCCAAAACTCTTAAATGTCAAACCCTAACACCTAAACCTCTAAATGTCAAACCCTAAATCTTAAAACTCATATGTAAATGACTTAACTTAAACCCCTAAAAGATTATCCCAAACCTCTAAAATCTTAATCTATAAACCCTAACCCTTATACACTTAACACTTAACAAAACCCTTAAACGCTCAATGGTTTAGGTTTAACCTCAAACCCCTAAATTAGAAATTGAGCTCCCTAACCTTAAACAAAAATTTAAAAATTGAGCAGAGTCTCCCTTCAAACTTTAACATTCCAGAAAATCAAAATTTCAGACAAATACACAGAATCACAATTACAAAATTACAATTTATTCATTAACAAAAAATTACATAGTATAGGTAAAAATTATACAGCAATAAAAAAAAATACAAAACTAATTCTATACCGCTATCCGCTATTACAATTATTCAAAAAATCCTAACCTAATATTAGACCCTAATACCAAACCCTCTACCAAAAAAATTTTAAACTAACAATTCAATCATACAAATTTAATAAATCTAAACTGTCAATTAAAACTGAATTTTAACTCTAATCAACACTAACACAAATTAATACAAAAATCTAAAGTAATAATTTTATTCCATCAATTTAATAATTACTCAATCAAAAAATATAAATTCAAATTTTAAACTTATAACGCTCACAAATTCATACTAAAAAATTTAGTTCACATTTACTAACCTCATTGTCATTACTCCATATTTCAGTAGAAATATGAGCTGCTTATAAAGTTAACACTGAAGTATCCACTGGTCCAGGAGAAATAGCTCTATCACTGGCCATTTCAAGAAGAGAACAAAAACTAAGATGATTGTGATAGGAAAATGAAGAAAGGTTTGTTGGAGAGAATGAGAGTGGAGAAGCTCCAAATGGCTAGAACAATGAAGGGGAGCCGAGGAGAGGAAGAAGAAAGGTGGACGGAGGCGTGGGGGGAGGGTGGGAAGAAGAAAGGTGCGTGGGGGGGGGGGGGGATGGAGGGAAGAAGAGTGCATTGGGAAGGAAAATGTTGACTGCAAGGGGACCGTGGAAAACGCGGATTCAAATCCGCGTTTTCCATCTTCCCAATGTAGCCAGTGCACTTCCCTTGGTTCACCGCTTTCCCATTTCAGCGTTTTCTTCCTAAATGATTCAACGTTTATTGTATAAAACGCGATTTCAAAATCGCGTTTGTTGTTAAAAATGTTGTTTTATGATAAAAACGCGTACGCGTTTGTTAGCCAAAATAAACAGACCTCTTTTGGTAAATACTTTAAAAACTAACCTATTTTCGTATTTAGTTTATAAAAATGCATTATTTTAGTAAAAAAGCCTTTAAGATAATTTGCAGAACTAATAAAGTATTGAGTAAAACCATTTTTTCGTCCTTGAAAAATTCTATTATTAAAAGTTTAAACAGTTTAACCCTTCATTAATTTTTGGTGACAATTTAGTCCTTAAATTTGTATTTTGTTAGACAATTTAGTCCTCCGTCTGGTGATGTTAAGTGAGGTTGGATAGAAAATTTCACATGACACCTTAAAAAAAAAAAAAAAATCTACTGACATGGCACCTAAAAAAAATTAAATTTTTTTTTTCTCTCTCTTTCTCCATCCTCACTCTTATCTCTCTCTCAGTCTCATCTCTCATAAATGCTTTCTCTCTCTAAACTATTTTTCTCCTTCTTTGTCTGAACCAATAACCATTTTTCTCTTGCCACCCAAGCGGTTAGATTGTTCTAAGATTGAAAAGGAGTCTCTGATGATGCAACAAGGGACAACCAATCTAGCAAGGAGCATAGATTGAGGCCGAAGCCCAATGGAAGTGAATAGGAGTCTTCTTCAGAGAAAAGATCATGACAATTGAGAATAGATCACATGATCGATGAGGAAGCTTAAAACTGACTTGCTCATAGCGAGAGGGTGGAATGAGAGGAATGTCCGTTAGTGCAAGGAGAGGGAAATTTCAAGCCAGGATCACTGATAGGCCACGACAATCTAAGAGGGGCCATAAACCAAATCCTAAATATTTGGGATGAGCTGGTACGTGAATGTATGAATAAAGGGATGGGGTATATGTAACTCGGTGGGTCAACTCAGTAAGGAGCACATGTAACTCTGTGGGTCAACTCAGTGTTGCCATGCACTTGGGTTTCTGTTGCAGCTTACGGTTATGCAGGAATGGATTGGCTTTGAGTCGTGGCAGTCGAGAGCTCTACATGCAGAAGAAAATGGGTTGTCCATAGTTGTGAGTTTCACATCATTTTTATTTCCATTTGTTATGCTCTATTTTTTACATGTGTTAAGTTCTATTTGTTAGCTGTTAGTTTCCCTTTTATTTTGGTTCATTTTGTACATGGCTTTGCTTATTTAAAACAGCCAATGCTTTGGTTAAAGGAGGCAAGTATTTTTTGCAGTCAAATGGTGGTACATTTCTCACCCAAAGAGAAAACAAACTAAGCATTATACTCTCTGACTGGGACCTATCAATCACTTCCGGGGTTAGGGAGCGCAGGATGTAAGGGCATGGATAAGGGCCAATAAGTTATGCTTGTGAACTAACTTTCAACATCAATCCTTAGAAAGAGAGATGTACACAACGGCGAATCGTGGGTTCCATCAGAGTAGGCCTTTTATATGCAAGGTAGGGTAGCTGCATGCTCTGTCTCGCTGAATCACCCGAAGACTACTTCTGCAACATCCTTTTCTCATAGCCTGGTTTATGTGTCTTTCAATGCAGGAATTCCATCGACTAAAATGAGGGTGAATCTTGCTTCAAGAAATGATCACAGTCGAGCCGGGAGTACCTACACGAAACTCCTTCTCAGTAGTTTGCTCGGGCTTTTCTCCTACTAGACCCACCGTACAAGCTCTTACCTTCCTCTCCAGGTCATTGAAAGAGAGGCCGGTAAAGACCCTTTGTGTACTCCATTGCTCTAGAGGATTCAACAATAAATCAAGAAAATAGTAGACGATAAAAGCAGGGAAGGAAAGGAGAGAATGATGAAGAGAGAGAGAGAGAGAACAGAGAAAACACTTCAGCAATTTCTTTGCCTTTGGAGATGCTTTTGTGGTGGGCACATGCTTAAAGGGAGTAAATACAGGTAGTGTGGTCATGAGAAGAGTGGAGTACGGGTTATGAGGAAGGTGAGCAAGAGAGAGAGAGAGTTGCAGAGAGAGGCATGGGACGAAGGGGGAAGAGAGAGATAAGAGAGAGAGAAATTCATTAAGGAGAGAGAGTAAGAATGGCGGAGTCGCGGAGAGAGAGAGAGATGAGAGTGAGGATGGAGAAAGAGAGAGAGGGAATTTTTTTTTAAGGTGCCACGTTAGCACTTAATGACCACGTCAACACTTAACGTGTCATGTAGACTTTTTCATCTAACCTCACTTAATGTCATAAGGCGGAGGACTAAATTGTCCTATGAAATACAAATTTAAAGACTAAATTGTCACAAAAAATTAATGAAGGACTAAACTGTTAATAATAAAAAAAATTCAAGGACGAAAAAAGGGTTTTACTCTAAAGTATTTTCACTTTTGGTTACCAAAAAAGGTATTTTTCACATTTTGGATTACCCTAGTTGATAAATTCAATGAAAGAAATTGAGTAATTTAAGATTAGATTAGAAGGGTAGAAGAAGGAATAACTCTTGTCCCTTGTAGGAATTGATGGATTAGTAAAATCTAAATTATTTTCTTTAAAAGATTCCACTTTACAGTGCCATACGATTAAAATTATTGATGAATTTTATGACATGAAGGAACACCGTGCTCAACTTCGATAAATGTATGTATTTAATCTTTGAATCAAGAATTTTTATTTATTATTATGAGAATTTTATTTTGTCTTTGGCCTCCCCATTGAGTTCTTTTTGGATCCATCACTGAAGGCAGAGAGGAAGAAGAAGGAGGGCAACAACCAGTTTCAGGACTTGCAGTAGGCTAGACCCTTTCGGTTCACACTCAAGTAAGAACTTATTCTCTCTTCCTCCGATTTAATTCCCTGGGGTTGTTGTTTGTTCTTTGATTTGTTGAGACTAGCTAGAAAATTTGGATATTTTTAGTAGATTGTCCATGCTAGCATTTTACTGGATTCAGTATTTTTGAATAATCGGTTATTCCATTTTTTTTGGCTATTTTAATTTTCCCAATGATGACCCAAACCGAATGAAGCATGAGCATGTTCAGAGCATTAGGTAGGAATTGTTTCTGTAGTTTTGGTTGATGCTGTGAGGTAGTATTGATTCATAGGTTCTCTCATTCTCCTGCTGTTTGTGCTCTTGTATATACTCAGAGGTGAGGAAAGTCTATTTTTCTGGATTTTATGGCTGTCCTACGTGAGAATGATGTAGCATGACTGGGCTTGAAAATTTTGGCTATTTAGTATTACTCGGTGGTTTAATGTTATTCAGTTTTGTTAAAAAAATATGGTGAATGTCCTATCACTTTTCTTTAAGAAATGGTTGATCAGCTATAGAGAATTGGGGCTGATTTTATTTTCACTGCATTGTTTATGATGTATTGGGGTTTTAATTCTATATGTGGGGGTACAAGTACTTATTGATGATGGCAAACTTCTTTGATGTTATTTCAATTTGCAACTCCAGCATATGATTTATTTCTGACATGTGAGTGTGGCAAAATTTGGTGCTCATTCTATTTCTTGTTATGGTCTATTCCTGGTTGTGAGTGGGACATATTTGTGTTTGAATTTCTTGTTATCCTACTAAAGTTTCTCTTTTAAGTCTTCTTTTTGTTGCTGCTGTCATAGCCCTAGCAGCACTTCGTCTTTTGTCTCTAATTTAAGCTATAGAGTTCCGTTTTGCATAATTCTTATTTTGTTAGAACTATAAGACATGTGTCTTATTTGCCACTTGGGTCTAGTCCGAAATGGGCCAGCCCATCAAGTGTATCAGCATCTTTTTATTATTTGTTTGGGTTTATATCATCTGGGCTTTTGTTCTTTATGTATTGGATTCATTTTTTTCTTTCTTGTTGCCATATTTGGCTTGCTGGACCAGGCCTACGAGATGGGCTTCTAGCCCAACTTTTTTTATTTTGTTTTTTTAATTTTTATTTCCTTAGCCTTTTGTTTTAATACTATTTGATTTGGGCATAGTATTAGTATTAGTATTAGTATTAATTTTTTTTTAAAGGTTTCCTTTGATGAAAGGCTCATTAATAATGTGTAGATTAATTATTTGTTTAGTGATTTAGTTCAATTATTATTATTATTACTAGTATTATTCCCACACCGATGCACGGGCCGTCGGGCAGCAAGGCACAGGCCCTAGGCAACGGGATGTGAGATGAAATTTAAGTAATCATAGAAGCATAAATTATACAAATACAAAATAAGATAATACTATATACACAAAAAATCTATGGTATATAATTTGAATTGGGAATGTCAGCGTCTTTCTCTAAGTCCACACGATTTTCGACTAATCCTAAAATTGCAACATTGCTATGCCTAATGACTTGAGATATACAAAGTCACTTTGAGTATGAGTAAAGTAGTAAGTATATACTATATTTTGTTTAGGATAAGCACCAATCATTATCGTATTCTTTAATAACATATATTTATAACCTATGTGCACACTGCACTGTATCTTGTTGTGGGCCACGTGTTTTGGACCTCTACGTTCCCAACGCTCCTATAATAAGTAAATGACCAAAGTACCAAACCAAACTTCTTTCAAATTTAGGTCATGTTGCAAACAATTGTATTTATTTATACCCCCATTGTATCTATTTTTCTTTGTCAATATATATCACAAGAGTATCTTATATTATACTATTTTTTATATCAAACATAGGAAGAGTTTCCTATATTGATCACCTATATAAACATACTAATATTTCTATTAATAAAGAATTGACCCACAATTGTTAGTAAAATAATTTGGTTCCCATTTCCAACCTATCCTGAAAATCAACTGCCCAAAATTAAATTGTCCCATTTGTTTATCTATAAAATAGACATGTAATGGTTCATGTTCTATTTATAATAAGTGTCATATCCCAATTATTTGATTACCATTGATAATTTTTTTAAAAATGAATAATTAGTGTCATAAGTACTTAATTCATTGTTACAGTAGTCTCAGCTTGTCTACTTGTAGTAAGTAGTGCTCTTGATTGGTATGCCAATATCATCTTTGTACCCTTGAAGGCCAAAAAAAAATAAAATCTTTATAACCTTGAGACCTATTGAGTTGATTTATAGCTCTTGCTACTAATAGGCATTCTTTTTCAATAAAATTATCTAAGGTCAAAAAAAAGAAAAGAGTTCTCATAATATGACTCCATAGCAAATGATTGGAAATTATAATCAAATATCACTAAAAAAGAAACTTGTGTCTAAAATAAAGAAATAATCAACAACTCATCTTTTTTAATCAAATAACTTCATGCACTCATAGAAAATTTCATAAAATTTTAATGAGGATCCTTAATCCTTAGAGATAGCTTATTAATGTACTTTTAATTTGTAATACTTACATTTAGTTTCTTATTTTATAGATGACTTAGGTTTAGGTTCGTTGTTGTAAGAGTTGAATTCAATAGATTCTTATAGTATATTAGTACAAAGATTGTGCTTTTACAATGTCTTTGTAATTTTAAACAAACTTTGTTTTCAGAGTCATCAAAATATTAAGTACTCAAATTTTCTTTTACAGTGTTCTTATAATTTCACAATTTAAGCAATGCAAAATATTTTTAAACATGAACGAAACCATATGCTAGTAAATTGTAGTTAACATACATGAATCAGTTCCTTGGTACTCTGGTCTTAACACATGAATTACTTTCACCTCCCAACTCCTTTTAAGTAAATGTCTTATATCATTGATAATACACCCATAGCAATGGAAGCTCACACATGAAATTTGAACCCAATAGTCATCACACTGTCACAAATAGAAAAACTAAATATTAAAACTCATAAGCAATATAACCATTAATCGGTTTCATTAATACATCAATGACTACTAATCTCGAATAATCGAAAATATGAATGTCCTATTGTCCTTCACTTAAAAAAAAAAAAAAAACATCTCCAATCTTCAAATTGTTGTCTGCCATGAACTTATATCAATGACTATTAATCTCGAATAATCGAAAATATGAATGTCTTGTTGTCCTTCACTTAAAAAAAAAAAAAAAACATCTCCAATCTTCAAATTGTTATCTTCCATGAACTTATCAAGCCCAAATCGAAGAGAAACAACATAGCCAAGAAGATTGTCATCACACCAATAGTACACAACTCATTTTTCTCCCCAAGTAACCAATCCTGATTCCAACTCTAAAGTACGTACTTGCTGGAAGCTTCATGTGTTCCCTTAAAATCTGATATGGAACAATCTAAGGGAGGAAAAATATGTGGAGATTAATAAATTTAATACATGGGATACTAATTTTCTTTATTATATTTAGTATCACTAAGTTATATAGTAATTGTTACCATTAATTTGTTTGTCATCACTTGTTTTGTGATTTGCACATCAAAATAATTTAGCAAACTCTGCATATTTTTTGTGGCACATAAAGCATTGCTATTAGGGTTCAATCGAGGTTTGAATGTATCAATGTGGTACAGACTTTTTAACACCATCTTTTTAGCCATAGATCTTGTCAAAACCATGTCTTCACACAAAATAGAATAGCAATATTGGATGTATACATAATCGATACAAATAGAATAATTATATCATAAAAATTGTGTTCATAAAAAGAAAGCATACCTTGAAACCCTCCTAAGCACTCACCATGGTTTCACAACTAAATCGAGAAGAGTACCATACGTGTAAGAGGATTGGCAATAGGTGTGTGAGTAGAGGAGCAATAGGGGTGAGATGTTAGTCTTGCTTAGTGCTGCGTATTTATATGAAAACTAATGGATATAAAAGAGAACCCTAATAAGAATAGGAATTCTTGTTGTCTTTAATGATAAAACCCTAATATTGCTCCATTGAATAAATATAATAATTTTTAAAAAATCAATTATAATAATATCATGTTATATCACTTATTGTTTAAAGAAGATATTTTGTTCAAATTGCCTATCTCCTAAATTGTAAGGGATATTAATTTAAAAAGCCCTTCAATTATGCATACCCATTATTTATTTATTTTACTCAAGCAATAATAAGGATTTCCTAATAATGAATATTGATTTTAAGGAAGGATATATGTTCAATTTGCTAACCTCCAAAATTCTATGTGTAATTAATTATGAAAACTAATGCATATAACATGAAACCCTAATAAGAATAGAGGAATTCTTGATGTGTTTAATGATAAAACCCTAATTTCCTCCATTGACGAAATATAATAATTTTTAAATAAGGAATTATAAGTTATTTTTCTTTATTGTTTAAAGAAGATATATTGTTCAACTTCTCAATATTCTAAATTGTAGGTGATATTAATTAAAAAAAAAACTATTTAATAATGCATTGTACCCTAATTTTTTTTTTATCTCTATTCTTTGCTTTTTATAATCATTTGTCTCCCAATTGAGCTCTCCGCTCTTGTATCTTTCATTTGGTTAGGTTTTCTTAAGGTGATCTTACACCGAGCTAGTAAATCTCCAATTTAGACATCATGTAGAGTCATTGTTGTGTTCATTGTTTACACCAATATACTTTTTATCATCAGAGTTCAATTTCATATTTATATTTCTCTCTTTTACTCATATATATATATATATACACACACACACGATAATAGTAATTTATATATATGCATGAATTAAGTAATATTTAAGTAGTATTATTCGTAATAAATTATTTTGAAAAAATAATTAAAGAAGCAAAAAAAAAAATCTAGGTAACTTGGTACATATCAATATTTGGAAAAATAATTCATGTGCGAAAGAGCCTATTGACCACAAATTCTGTGTAATTAATTATAAAAACCCATTAATCATGCTTGTCTCTCTAATTATGCTACAATAATGCATTGACCATAAATTCATGTTTTTTAAGGAGGCAATTATAAGTAATTAATGTTTAATGCAAATTGTTTTTAAATAATTCAATTTATTCAAATTGCCAAAATCAGAAATTATCAAAAGCATTAGTTAAAATGGCCATTTAATCATGTATTGACTATTTTGAACAATTTTAACATGAATTAAATGATAGAAATGTATACTATGGGTTGAACGTGAATAAAAGAAATTAAATTGCAAGTGATACAAATTAAATAGATTTAAACTAACAATAAAGCAAGTTTAAATATATAACAGCTTAACATATTACTAATGCTGCCTACTTTCTTTTCATTTAAGATTATAGCTTCTTATGCATGTAAAGAATGCAAACCAATGATAAAATATATTATCTTTTACTCTATCCCTTTGATCACCATTTACTGGCTTCCATTGCTATTAAGATGAGAGTAAAATTTTATTACTCTGCAGCCACCTTACACAGGAACCAAAGAGATGCAGCCACCATCTTGGGCTAATTTTACTCCTAAGCCATTAGGATTATACTATAGTGATGACATCACCATTTTCTTCTTTCTGTATTCCTCTATTTCAACTTAACAATTAAGGCTTATAGTAAATGAAAAAGTGAAGGGAATCTCTTATATGGTCATATTTGCATTTAGTTCATATACGATTCTCTTTTTAAAGCAATATATATATATATATATATATATATATATATATATATATATATATATATATAT
>QAOA01002388.1:17613-317172 GCA_003255065.1 Cercis canadensis
TATATATATATATATATATATATATATATATATATATATCGGTTTTAAGAATATAAATTTATCTTGTTTCCTAATATTAATGAGTTTCTTTCTTATTAAGAGAAATTATATGTTTGCAATTAATTGATAATTATAATTGATTAACTACCATTTAATATGAAAAATTTCAATGCCTGACATTAATGTTAAATGAGGTAATTAAGGAAAGTTTTGATAATTACAATAAATCAAATTAAAGAAATTATTTTTTAATCAAACTACAATAAATGAAAAGTTTTGATAATCATCAATATCCCTCAAACAAAAAGAAAAAAAAATAATATACTCAATTTCTTCGTATTTCATGCTCAATTTCTTCATTTTTGTTGTTGGGATTGTTTCTTAGATCAAAATTGTCAATGTGAATTGGTCTTTTCGGCACCTTTTTTATGGATTGAGATATTGTCATGGTTATTTTTTAACTGTTAATCATATAATGTTAGAAATTGGGAAAGAAAATCATATTAGATGAAAAGATATATAAGAAAGAAAAATATTTTGAGAACTAATATTACATAAACAAATGGTGTATAGAAAAAGAGCAAACCTTGTTGGTTTAGGAACTAGAAGAGATGCTGAAAAAAAAGGATAGATTTAGGACCAAATATTAGAGAGACAAATCTTGTATAGAGAAAGAACAAACATTATTTCCTTTGGAGATTGAGGAGATCTCAAGGATCCATAATATTACAGCAACAAATGGTATATAGAGAAAAGGCAAGCCTTGTTTCCTTTGGAGATGGGGAAATCGGGAGTGAGGAAAAGAAATATTGAAAGAGCAAAGCTGTTGCAAAAAAAAAAAAAAAACAATGGAGAAAAAACAAACCTTGTTTCCTTTGGAGATGGAGGAGATTAAGAGGAAAATGAATAATAAAATAGCAAAAGGGTTGCATAAGGAGATTAGGAGATATATTAAAATGAAATAGATATTGTGAAACAAAATTACAGCAACAAAAAAAATATAGAGAAAGAGCATACCTTGTTCCATTTGGCGATAGTGGAAAATAAATTTTTCAAAAACAATGAAATAGGAACACATTTTAAAGTAAAAAGATTGGATGTTAGCTTAAAATAGAATAGAAACTCAAAATAAGGAATAAAGAAAGAGCAACACGGCTGGATCAATGTATTAAAAAAAATAAACACAACAACCTACAAATCAAAGGAAAAGAGCATACCTTATTGCCTATGGAGATGGAGAAAATCTACGAAATAAGGAATACACAGCAAAATGGATTCATAGGCTACTAAACGATTTGAAAGAGCAAACCTGTGAGCTTATTCAGATGGAGGAAAACATTTGATAAATTCGTAATGCAATGGGGGTGAGCCTCGTATTCAATGAAGTATATATAGAAGTTTATGGAGGAACAACCTCCAAACCCTAAAATTTGAAATATCATTGACAAATCAACATTTATTGTTGGGCTAAAATTAGGGATACAATTGACAATTATTATATTTTGAATTAATAATTATGTAATTTTTGAATATTATAATTTCTTTGTCAATTTCGTATTACTTAAACTGAATTATAATTGTCATAGCATTAATTGTGATTAATCATAATTCGTAATTATGGTTGGAGTGCCACGTGGCGAGCTGTGGAGCATTTGGCTATTCCTTTTAAATATTACTAGTACTATTCCCGCGCTAATGCCCGGGCTGCTTGGCGGTGGGGAGTGGGACCTAGATATTTTGGATAAAATTTATGTGGTCATAGGAGCATAATTTATATAAATCTATGTGATCTAATATACTAATTATGGATTTCATATTTTGAACCGTAGATGCAATACATTAAAAGTATCAATCATGAATTCATAATACATTTGAAAGAGCATTGAACAAATGTAAAATGAGATAATGCTATACTCAAAAAATCTATGGTTTATGATTTGTATTGGGAATGTCAACGTCTTTCTCTAAGTCCACACGATTTTGCACTGATCTTGAAATTGCAACATTGTTATACCTGATGACTTAAGATATACAAAGTCACTTTGAGTATGAAGAAAGTGGCAAGTATATACTCTAGGTTATTTAGGATAAGCATCAATCATTATCGTATTCTTTAATAACATCTTTATAACTTATGTGCACACTGCATTGCATCTTGTGGGGGGCTCTATATTTTAGACCTTCATGTTACTAATGCTCCTATGATAAGTAAATGACCAAAGTACCAAACCAAACTTCTTTCAAATTTAGGTCATGCTACACTCAATTGTATTTATTTATCCCCCCACCTTATCCATTTTTCTTTCTCATTATATATCACAAGAGTATCATATGTTATACCATTTTTTATATCAAACATAAGAAAGAGAATTCCAAATTTCTTCATCGATAGAAAAGAGTTTCCTATATTGATTACCTAGACAAACATACTAACATTTTATTGATAAAGTATTGACCCCCAATGGTTAGTAAAATAGTTTAGTTCCCATTCCCAACTTATCCCAAAAATCAACTGCCCAAAATTAAAATGTCCCATTGTTTATCTTTAAAATGGACATGTAATGGTTCATTTCCTATTTATAATAATGTCATATCCCAATTATTTGATTACCATTGATATTTTTTTTTTTAAAAAAAAATGAATAATTAGTGTCCTAAGCACTTAATTCATTGTTACAGTAGTCTCAGTTTGTCTACTTGTAGTAAGTAGTTCTCTTGAGTGGTATGCCAATCTCATCTTTGTACCCTTGAAGGCCAAAGAATATATAATATCTTTATACCCTTGAGACCTACTGAGTTGATTTATAACTCTTGTTACCAAAGTGCCTTATTCTTCAATAAAATTATCTAAGACCATTTAAAAAAAAAAATTCTCTTAATATGACTCCATAGCAAATGATTGAAAATTATAATCAAATGTCATTGAAAGAGAAACTTGTGTCTAAAATGAAGAAATAATCAACAACTCATCTTTTTAATCAAATAACTTCATGCACTCATGCACTCATGCACTCATAGGAAATTTTAGAAAATTTTAATAAGGATCCTTAATCCTTAAATATAGCTTGTTAATATACTTTTAATTTGTAGTACTTACATTTGGTTTCCTGTTTCATGGATGACTTAGGTTTAAGTTCCTTGTCGTAAGAGTCAAGTTCAATAGATTTCTATAGTATATTAGTACATAGATTGTGCTTTTACAATTTCTCTACAATTTCAAACAAATTTTGTTTTTAGAGTCATCAAAATATTAAGTACTCAAATTTTCTTTTACAATGTTCCTATAATTTCACAATTTAAGCAATGAAAAATATTTTTAAACTTGAACAAAACCATATGCTTGTAAATTGTAGTTAACACGTTAATCAGCTCCTTGGTACACCAATCTTAACTCATGAATCACTTTTACCTCCTAACTCTTTTTAAGCAAATGTCTTATATCATTGATAATACACCCATAGAAATAGAAGGTCACATCAACAAAGTATATCAAATGCACTGCCTCTTAGGAATTTAATTCACATATAGTTTTTTGATGTCTTTATCCCAACAAAATATCAGATCTTGCCTTATTGTAGTAAATTCAGCTTTTAGATTGGTACCCATGCCTATAGAGCCACATAAACCACCAAGCCACCCTTTGATGATCTCAAATAACCGTCCAAAACCTGATCTCCCTAGGTTCCCAAAACTACCACTATCAACATTTAGCTTAATGATCTCTATACTTGGAGACTACCAATGTATCCATTGCACCTCTCTTTCCTGCTTTCTTGCTTTTCCAGAAAATTTTACTACAAGTTAAATCATCGCTTGGATCTTATTAACACTCACCATCAACAAAGTGCCAAGCCTTTCAAAAACCTATTCATTATGCTTTCTCCATATCCACCACAATGTGTAGTCGAAGAGAATGTGCAACTTGGTTTTCCCCTTTCCTATATTCCCATTTATATTAAACCAAGCATTCAATTTTTTTTTTTTTACCAAAAGCTACTATCTACACTAAAACTCAGATAGACGTGATTTATAGTAGCCCTAAGACAATACATTGTATTTTCTATATCAAACTTGCACTTGTTGCATAAGAAATTTTGACTAAAGTGTTTGCAAGCACGAAATCAATTTGTAGGTATGAGTCATGAAGGATTAGCCACATAAAAACTTTAATTTGTTCTAGAGCCGTAAGCCTCCACACCTAGTTCCACCTTTGAGTATCCATCTGATTTTTTTTCTTAGATATTAACCAATCATATCTAGCTTTTGTTGTATAAACCCTAGTTGTGGTATTTCTCCAAACAAACATGTCTTGAATATCACCATTCTGAGCAACGACACCCTAAAGATCTTATCTAAAACACAAACATTTCCATATCAAAATCTCCATATTTAGATTTGATAATAATTACTAATAATGCTAATGATAATGCATTTCAGGAAATGTATAGCCACAACATGTTGAAGATCGCCTGTATAGGAACTTATCTAACAAAAATATATCGACCTTGGCCATAGTATCTATTTAAATATCAAAATGAAACATCTTAATTTTTGACATTCCTAGCCAATTTTTTGAGGAATCAATTTTTAAAAAGAAAATGAACCTAATCATGAGAATGAAAAGAAAAGGAATGTTTCATTTTTATTGAAACTTCTTTCATTGAATTCATCTTAAAATTTCTATCTAATTCCATATTTGCCTTATTCTTCCTATACCATGATGTATTTTCACTACCATTATTTTGTGTGGATAATCTTGTTTCTACTCTAATTCCCACCCCGATTTCTTTTCATACCATTATCTTTACTAGGAAGATCCAATGGATTAATTGAATTTATAAATATATAAATTATACTAAAGTAGAAGAGTTGCAGGACATACTGCAGTAATTATTTTTCTCATATGTTATTCAATGATGGCTTAGTTTTTTCATTTTTTCCATCCAAAACTTCCTTCTTCCCTCATTTTAGTCTACACACATCCCTTTATTATCTTTGTCTTTTGATTACACATGTAATCATTTTTTTCACCATTTCTTCTCTTCTCTTCCCATATCATCTCTTTTTTTTTTTTTTTCCATGTATCATTTACTCTAATATTCATCTCGAAGCCATATTTTATTTTTTCCTATATGCTTCTATCAACTACTTTTCAATCTCCCCGCACTTCAACAATTTTCTTTGATTCCTTTATTACCAATTTTTATTTTTCCTATGCATCTCTTTGATTCATACTTCCTTTGTCCTACACATTTCAAAGGTATTCACAGCTTTTATGTTCCCTCTCATCTCTTGATAGTAGTTCACGAAGAAGACTGAATTACCAGTGAGAAAAACCTTTGTGAAAAATAGATATCATAAGATAAAAGGTCACTCTTGAGCCCAAAGCATCTTGGAAGCCATTTTTTCTCTACTCAAAGACAGTGTTTTCCAAAATATTTTTTTTATTATTTTTATACATTTATATATATTGTGGGATTGGTGAATATTTTTCTCCTTTTCTTTTATATTTAGTCTTTGTATTTTCTATTTTTCCTCTAAAAATATTGCACGGCCTCTTTTCAAGTCAAACACCAAAATCAGAAGGCATAACATATTGGATCAGGGACTCAATGTGTCTTACATAGTGGAGTTGCTTTCACTAAAAGCCTTTGATTTTTGTCTTTCCCGATGTTGCAATGTCCCTTTTTAGGAGCACAAAGCGGAATGGCGAAACCCCCTTACGAGAAAAATAAAAGGTATAAGGATGCATAATATGATGCCAAAGAATGGAGTCGCCACCAATCGTTTTATTCCATTTTTAGATAAATGAAATGGTGCGATTGGACACCTAAAAGATTTGGTCTACGTTCAGAGTTTGGATTCGGGGGTTGATTACGTGTAGGGAAAATATTAGCACCCTACGACGTCCGTTCTTAGAATGGTTATCTACTTAATATTTTATTATCTCTTAAAGTGAATTAAATTGGTCCTAACAATGTGTTTAAAATAGAGTAATACTTGATTAGGTCCTGCTAGTCCTTCTAGCGAAACCTAAAAATATGCCTCAAGACAATTAGGTAGAGTTCGTGATTGTCATTACAATCCTCTCCCAATCTATTCCGTCATAAGCAAGTTTAACATTTTTTATTATTCGAGTAATAACTACAAAATACAATTCATTATGCATGTTAGGAAGATGAATTTAAGATTTGTGGCAAAAGATTTTTATTGGAGGTATTTCTTTAGCCCACCAGTACATCTGGAAAGGCTAAAAGGACACTCCTCACCTCCCGAATGTCAAAGAGTCGTTGTCATTACAGCTATCTTCAATTATTCCATCGTCGGTACTTTAATCCACATTTTAAAGTAAATAAAAGCATAATATTATGCATAGATAAATTTTTTGGAGAATTATGCATAGAAAAGATTTTTATCAGGAGTTAACCTCAAGCCCTATCAGTACCTCTGGAAAAACTAGAGAAACCCCTTTACCTCCGGAATGTCAAAATATCGCTATCATTATAGCTAAATTTTGACTATTCCCTTGTCGGTAATCTCAATCTAGCATAGGTAAAAAAATGATGACGAAATGTAATGAGATATATCATAATGCAACAAATAAATGCTAGAAAAATATTATTTAAAAGGATAAAGCAATATTGGGAATCTTATTGGCCACACCAGTACCTCTGGCATAACCAAGAAAATTATCCCTCACCTCAAGAACATTAGGAAACAATTGTCAACACAATTATTTCCTAACTTAATCCGTTGTCGGACTTTTATTTTTTAAACAGAAAGGGAAAATGACTAAGTATAATACGAAATGCATAACACATGTAATATAAACAAGATAAAATAAATTAATATATAAAAAAGATAAATAAACATGATAATAACAATATGCAAAGAACAAATAAATAAATTACAATGGCCAAAAATAAAACATGAGTCATAAATAAATGAGCTCAAAGAAAAGCTAAACCTAAATACATTAAATAATATAACTCTTAAGTAAAAGATAGACTTAACTCCAAAAATAAAAATAAATAAATAAAAAAAGTGTAATTCAATTAAAAGAATCAAAGCCTAAGAAGTAATGCATTTCCATTGTTTAATGATTAATTAAAGAAAAATGGTCAAATTTGAATATATACAAACAAAACTACCAAAAGCTAAAAAAAACACCATGCTGAAGCAAATACATATATCTTGATATTTATATATAAAATACATATACTAATACTTAATAAAAACAAATAAATGGCTTTTAAAATTCGGATTGGGCTTATGCTGAAGCAAAGGAAATAAAAAAAACAAAAAAAAACACACACAAAAGGCCATTACAAGGCCCAAACCGAAATAGCCTCAACATGGAAGGAACTAATGGGCTGGTTCTACATCAAGGCCCAACCAAACTAAGCTGAAATGAAGACTAATGGACCAGCACAAATGTGGCCCACGAAAATTCAACTAGCCCAAATAAATGACTTAAGCCCAAATGAAAATCAGAAACTAAAACCCAAAGCAAAACTAAATAAATAAACCCAAATCAAATAAAGAAAAGCCTAAACAAAGAAACTACCCATGACCCAATCAGTCATAACAAAACCAAACCACCCCATTAATAATAAAAGGTCCACATATACACTAGAAATAGGACTTAGTCAAAGAACTTTAAAAGAAAAAAATAAAAAACAAGACCACCATAGACACACGAGAAGAAACAGAGAGGAGAGACGGGGAAGGAAGGGAAAAACACAACACCTCACCTCTTGGCCTTGGGGCTTCAAATATCTGATTCTAACCCATTGACCAGTGTGCCCAGGTAAGGGTTTTTCTCTCTACTTCATCATTTCCCTCAAAATTTCTCTATTTCTCTCTCTATTTCTCCCATTAGGTTCTATATCTCTTTCTAAAAAAATTGGTCTCTCTTTCTCTAAAAGGGGATTCCTCTCTCTACTTGGGGTTTCTCTTTACCTTGGGGTTTCCCTCTTGCTGAAAAATGACTGGTTTAAGGGTGGAATTAATTTTTGGCTTCTCTTCCCTAATTTGGTCTCTTTCTCCTAAAAGGTTTTTTTTTTTTTTTTTTTTTTTTTAATTNAATACAGAGAGTGAGAATGTAGTTTGACCAACTTATGAGAAAAAAAAAATGAAATTATTAACATGTTGAATATATTATAGTGCAACCAAAATGGAAATTTAGTAAGGGGAATTAAAAAAAATTAAACCATGAGATAATGCTAATACCTGAATTGATGAACTGTATTATCTGATTTCCTTTTCAATTCTCGGAGTGTTCTTTTTCTTGCTTGTGCTACTGGATGTTATCTCTATTTGTTTTAGAGTTTCTGAACTCTCTGCTTGTTTTCCTCTGTATCTTTTCGTTTGGTTCACTCTCTGTATCTCCCTTCTGTATATATGTATCAGCTTCTTCTTTTTTCTCCTCCGGTATCGCTTTCATGTCTGTCTTTTTTCATTGCTTATATCTCTTTTTATAGACGCAAATTTGTGCAAGTTTCACTGATGTGAGCTGCTGATTTCCTGCTGTTTTCAGGCTGCAAGAAGCGTGGTAGGGATGGTGCTGGATTGGTGACTTTGCCGAAATGTGGATTGCTGCCTTGCGTGTTGCCTTCAACAACATTTATTTCTTCTCTGCTTTTTTATTTTATTATTCATTTGTAATAATAATTTTTTTTTGCATTTTTATATTCTTTAAGTTATATATTTTTTTTGTGATTTTTTTTAGCATTTTTAGCTATATTTGTTTTATTTTGTAGTATTGAAATATTTTAATTGAGCACACAAAAATATGGTTCCAAAGACCATGATCCCAAAAAATAATCCATGTACAAATTTGGGTGTCAACAGCTGCCCCCCTTTGCTTGTCTATTTATAAATAAATGACGAGCAAAGGAGTTGATCCAAATTTGTACGAGGCATGAAATGAAGGGTTTGCAAAAATAAAAAAAGGTACTTACACAAGTTAAGCATGACTAGATATTAGTCGTAAAATTCAAAAGAAGACCTAGACAAGCTAGGCTTGACCCAGCTAAAGCTGAATTCGATTTAACGACAAGAAAAATAAACGGCGAGAAAGATAAACAATGACCTAGACAGGCTAGGCTCGACCCAAACAGGATGGATTTGATTTAGCGACATGAAATTAAATAATGACTCGGGGTATTCGGGCTCGACCCAGCCAAACTGGATTCGATTTAATAGCAGGAAAAATAAACAATGACCCAAGGTATCCGGGCTCGACCCAGCCAAATTGGATTTGATTTAACAGTAGGAAAATTAAACAATGACCCAGGGTATCCGGGCTCGACCCAAAGACGGTGGATTCGATTTAACAATGTGAAAAAAATAAACAGGGACCTATACAGCCTAGACTCGATCCAACCAAGGTGGATTCGATTTAACAACAAGAAAATTAAACAATGACCCAGGGTATCTGGGCTTGACCCAACGACAGTGGATTTGATTTAAGAACGTGAAAAAATAAACAGGGACCTAGACAGGCTAGGCTCGATCCAACCAAGGTGGATTCGATTTAACAACAGGAAAATTAAACAATGACCCAGGGTATCCAGGCTCGACCCAGCCAAACTGGATTCGATTTAACAACGGAAAAAATAAACAGGGACCTAGACAGGCTAGACTCGATCCAACCAAGGTGGATTCGATTTAACAACAGGAAAATTAAACAATGACCCAGGGTATCCGGGCTCGACCCAACGACGGTGGATTCGATTTAACAACGTGAAAAAAATAAACAGGGACCTTGACAAGCTAGGCTCGATCCAGATAGGCTAAATTCGATTTAACAACAAAAAAATAAATGGGTGATGGAGATGATATGCAATGCATGCTCCATGTACGCCAATTTATATGTTAAATTTGAGAAACATTTTAGATTTTGGAAAATTTCCTTATTACTTCTTTGACCTCGTACGACTGGTTCGGACAATGTCAAGGATGAACAATAACAAAATCTTAGTCGTCAGTAAAAAGGTAAAGCCCGCTCTTGGATCCATGTTCTTCACTTATGGTATAGAGTAATGACCAATAGTATTACTCTTGAGATAACTCCTCTTCTGCAAGGTCAATTGTTTGCTCAACTGATATATGCTTGGGAATTCAGTGTGTTCCCTATACGCTCTTGAATTTCACATGCTTAATTCTTGATACGCTTAGCCAAAGTTAACATATGTTTCACATTTCAGTATATAATCATCATAAGAAAGCATATTCAATTTGTAAAATGGGTTACAATCAGGTGAATATAGTTATAGACTATGTGGAAAAGGATTAATCATTCAAATGGGAAAATGCACAATAAAGACATTATGAAGTCAACAACAAAAAGAAGGTAGAATAAGATTTCCAATTCTTTTGGTGATAACTTTTAAGATGAATAACAACAGCCGCCCCAGTATATGATTTTGAAAACCCTATAATTGGCTCTTCTGCATATTATCTGACCCCTTTTTGTGTACTTGCTCACTTCTTTAAATTTCTCATTCCTGTGAAACTTCCCTCATATTCACTGCTTGTGTTGTTATCTTTGACCTTGATTTTTGCTTACGTCTTTCCTTCAACTTTTCCATCTTCCAAGTCATTTTATTTCATTTTTTTTAGCTCTAACTTTTGCCTTGGTTGCCTCTTCAGGTTTTCAACCAAATGAGCCATTTCCCCTTTTTAGAACCCTAGCTTTTGCCTAGGTAGCCTTTTCAGGTTTTCAACCTAACAGGTTAATTACTCATTTTTTTATTTTTTTTTTGTTTGGAAAGCAAAATGGGACAAAGTAACTTTATTGATTGAATGAAAGAAAATACAGGCAAGCCCTTTATGCATAATATTTTTTGACTACATCTGAGTTTACAGGACGTGGTAATTCTTCTCCATCCATCTTAGCAAGGATCAATGCTCCTCCAGAGAAAGCTTGCTTCACCACATACGGTCCTTCATAGTTCGGAGTCCATTTCCCACCATGATCCTTTTGGATTGGTAAGATCTTTTTCAATACCAATTCTCCCTCTTGAAATTGACGCGGTCGCACTTTCTTGGAGTGAGCCCTCATCATTCTTCTTTGATAGAGTTGGCCATGACATAGCACAACTAATCTTTTTCCTTCAATGAGGTTTAATTGATCATACCGTGTTCGTGTCCATTCGACCTCTTCTAATTCTGCCTCCATGATCACCCTTAATAAGGGTATTTCTACCTCAATTGGAAGCACAGCTTCCATCCCATAAACTAGTGAGAAAAGAGTTGCCCATGTAGAAGTGCGGACTGACGTGCGATAACCATGAAGAGCTAAGGGAAGCATCTCATGCCAATCCTTGTATGATACAGTCAACCTTTCGATGATCTTCTTGATGTTTTTGTTGGCTGCCTCAACTGCTCCGTTCATTTTTGGTCGATATGGGGATGAGTTATGATGTCTTATCTTAAATTTTTCACATAGTTCTGTCATCAACTTGTTGTTCAAATTTATCACATTATCCGTAATGATCCTCTCAGGTATACTATAGCGACAAATCAAATCCTTCTTGATGAATTTGAGCACCGCTCCTTTGGTCACATGGGCATAAGTAACAGCTTTAACCTATTTTGTGAAGTAATCAATTGTAACTAAAATGAAGCGATGCCCATTTGAGGCTTTCAGTTCGATCGGACCTATAACATCCATGCCCCACATTGAGAATGGCCATGGTGCTGATAAAACATTTAGAGGTATGGGCGGTGTATGGATCTTATCAGCATATATCTGACATTTGTGGCATTTTCTCACATAATTTAGGCAATCAGATTCCATTGTCAACCAATAATATCTCGCCCTTAATATCTTTCTTGCCATGGCATGTCCATTTGCATGTGTTCCACAAATACCCTCTTGCACATCTTTAATGATCCTCTTTGCCTCTGGTATATCAACACACCTCAGAAGCATTGTATCATAATTTCTTTTGTATAATACATCCTCATTTAGGAAGAAACCCATTGCCAATCTCCTTATAGTTCTTTTGTCATTTTCTGAGGCACTAGTTGGGTATTCCCTATTTTTGATGAAAGATTTAATATCTTGATACCATGGTTTCTCGTCAGGCTCTTCTTCCATCACCAGGAGTATGCTGGGCAATCTCGCCTAGTCATCTTTATGAGCGGCATCTCTTTATCATTATTAATTTTGAACATTGAAGACAGGGTTGCCAGTGCATCAGCCAATTGATTATCTTCTCGAGGAATATGCCAAAAGGTAATCTCCTCAAATTGCTTAGACAACTCTTTTAGGTAGTCATGGTATGGAATCAATTTGAAATCTCGAGTCTCCCATTCCCCTTTCAATTGATTAATCACCAAAGCTGAATCTCCATATACTTCTAAAATTCTTGCTTTTGATTCTAAGGCTGCTTGCATTCCCATGGTGCATGCTTCATATTTGGCTATATTATTTGTGTAGTCAAAACATAGCCTGGCGGTAATTGGGATAAGCTTCTCTTCCGGAGAGATTAGCACAGCCCCAA
The DNA here is from genome assembly GCA_003255065.1 of Cercis canadensis. Lineage (NCBI taxonomy): Eukaryota > Viridiplantae > Streptophyta > Magnoliopsida > Fabales > Fabaceae > Cercis > Cercis canadensis. The sequence goes on from QAOA01002388.1 coordinate 30,129, forward strand.
TTCCATGCCCTAATGCATTAGAGGCTCCATCAAATAACAAAGTCCATTTATCGCCTCTTGACGTCCCTTCATCTTTGAATAATGTCATTATGTCCTCATCTGGAAAATCGCATTGCATCGACCCGTAGCTTTCTATAGGTTGATTAGCTAAATAGTCGCCTAGTGCGCTTCCTTTTATCACTTTTTGTGTGACATAGATGATGTCGTATTCAGATAAAAGAACTTGCCATCGTGCGATTCTTCCTGTGAGAGCTGGTTTTTCAAAGATATACTTGATTGGATCCATTTTAGACACCAGCCAAGTTGTATAATACAATATATATTGTCGTAAACGATGAGCCGCCCAAGCCAAAGCACAACACGTGCGTTCTGACAATGAGTATTTAGCCTCATAATTTGTGAACTTTTTGCTCAATTAGTAAATGGAATGTTCTTTTCTCCCTAATTCATCATGTTGCCCCAGTACACAACCCATTGATTCTTCAAGCACCGTTAGATACATAACGAGAGGTCTCCCTGGTACTGGTGGGAGTAGAACTGGAGGTTCTTGTAAGTATTGTTTGATTTTCTCAAATTCCCTTTGACAATCTTCATTCCATTCAGAGGTTTGATTTTTGTGCAGCAACTTGAACATTGGTTCACAAGTGGCAGTCAACTGGGATATAAATCTTGCAATGTAATTTAATCTTCCTAAGAATCCTCGAACTTCTTTCTCCGTACGAGGAGTTGGCATTTCTAAGATTGCTTGAACTTTATCGGGATTTACTTCTATCCCTTTTTGACTAACCACAAATCCCAAGAGCTTTCCAGATCTTACACCAAATGTGCATTTAGCTGGATTCAAACGAAGCCGGTACTTTCTCAATCGATCAAAGAGCTTTTGTAAGTTAACAATGTGGTCTTCTTCTGTTTCAGATTTTGCAATCATATCATCGACATACACTTCTATTTCTTTGTGCATTATGTCATGAAACAAGGTTACCATGGCTCTTTGATACGTTGCTCCAGCATTTTTCAATCCGAACGGCATTACTTGATAGCAGAAGGTACCCCATAGAGTGGTGAAAGTTGTCTTTTCCATGTCTTCTGGAGCCATTTTTATTTGATTATAGCCTGAGAAACCATCCATGAAAGAGAACACAGAATGTCTAGCCGTGCTATCCACAAGTACATCAATATGTGGTAGTGGAAAGTCATCTTTAGGGCTAGCTTTATTCAAATCCCGATAATTGACACACATGCGAACTTTTCCATCTTTTTTCGGAACTGGAACGATGTTAGCAACCCATTCGGGATATCTTGCCACTGCGAGAAAGCCAGCATCAAATTGCTTTTTAACTTCTTCTTTGATCTTTAGAGACATTTTAGTTTTCATTCGTCTAAGCTTTTGTTTGACGGGCATACACTCAGGTTTTAATGGCAACTTATGGGCAACAATATCTGCATCAAGTCCAGGCATATCTTGATAAGTCCATGCGAACACATCACTGTAATCATGGAGAAGTCTGATCAGCTTTTTGCGTTCATTCTTTTTGATTAAAGTACCAATCTTCACCTCTCTTTTTTCATTTTCCATCCCAAGATCAATCACTTCAATTGACTCCTCATGAGGTTCAATTTCTTTATCCTCTTCTTCTACTAATCTTAGAAGTTCAAAGGAAGGCTCTCAATCTTCTTCTTTGTCACTCTCAACACAATTAATGAGGTGTTCAAAATCATAAAGTGGGATAGTAACACTATCATCTTCAAGTTTATCACTTTTAGATCTGCAGGGTTTCGACAATAAATTAAGAATAATGAACGAACAAGAATAAAAAGGCTAATTTAAAGGAGAAATGAGATTAAGAGATTAAAGAGCAGAGAAAATATAAGAAGGTGCTGTGATAACTAAAAATGCATTTATCATATGAAGAAAAATACTGAAACATGAAGCCCATTTTACAATCTCATCCTAAGGCCCTGGGCAGAGCAATAGGACTAATATCATATAATTCCTTTGAGTGAAACTCTAAGACTTCAGGAAACTCGGCAATCTCTCAATTGTTGAGTTGAACATCAGGTCCACTAGGAAGCACAAAGTTAACTTCTTCATTGACAGAGCAATCAATTGCTGAAACTTGATATGGAAATGATATTCCCCCACTTCGAAAGCTCTGGTATAAGTCACAAATGTGCAGTCCCCTAGTTTTTGGCTCTCTATTCTCTAGCCGAGCGAGTCTTTTTTCTTTCTTTTCTTCCACGACTCTCTTCCTATCAGCCTTGGTGGGTTGATATCCTAACCCAAATTGTTCATGTTTTTTGCGAAGCTGCAGAGGCACTTTAATACCTCGACCATTCTTCCCTAATCCTTCTCTAAGTGCATATCCTTGTTTCAACACGACCTTAGCCATCATCACAGAAGTATTGGATAGTTGATATTTTGGCATCTGGGACCCTTCGCAAATGTAAGTGGCATTAGCAACTTTGAAGGTTTGAAATGTCATCTCAAGGGCTTCTTCCGCAGCTTCAATGTAAGGAGTTGATGAAGGCTTAGATACAAGTAAATCCTCTTCACCAAAAATAATCACTAACTTATTTTTCACTATGAATTTCACTTTTTGTTGTAAGGTAGAAGGCACAGCACCAGCAGAATGGATCCAAGGTCTTCCCAGCAAGCAACTGTAAGCCAGAGCAATATCCATTACCTAGAATACTATGCTAAACTCATTGGGACCAATCTGAATCTGCATCTCCATTTCTCCAATGACCTCTCTCCTTGTCCCATCAAATGCCCTTACGATCATTGTGCTAGACTTCATGTATGACCTATCAATAGGTAATTTGGAAAGTGTTGACATTGACATTACATTCAAAGAAGAACCATTATCAACAAGCACTCTCGCTATTATATGGTCTTTGCATTTCACAGAAATGTGGAGCGCCTTGTTATGCCCCATTCCTTCAACAGGTATTTCATCATCAGTATAGGTGATATAATTATCAACAATGATATTGCCGACAATGCCACCCAGCTTGTCAATGGTGATATCATGAGAAACACGAGCTTGATTTAATATCTTCATTAACACTTGTCGATGAGGTTCAGAGTTTAAAAATAAGGAGAGTAATGATATTTGAGCAGGAGTTCGATTCAATTGCTCAATCACTTTGAATTCACTTTGCTTAATGATTTTCAAAAACTCACAAGCCTTTGCTTCAGATATACTTTTCTTGTGCTCATCGCATTTGACCCCTACAAGTTCCTCCATTCTTCTTTCATCATGTTTATCTCCTTTTGCAAAATTCTCTTCTGTTTTCTTTTTCCCTTTACGTTGCTTCTATTTCCCTCAACCTTCATTCCTCCAACTCTTCAGGGGTATAACAACGACCGCTTCGAGTCATCCCACTAACTCCAAATATGTTTGTGATGGCTGAGAATACCTGAGAGCTAAATGAGGCCTTAAACTGGTCCACATGGGAGTTGCCTTCAAGAATTTGAGAGTCATATTTCCATGGCACAACTTTTTTATCCTTGTAAGGAAAAGGATTTGGCACTTGGATGGTAATAGGTTTTGGCCGGTGAAAGTGTTCAGGAGGAGCTTCTGAGCTGATCTTCTTGGTGTAATGAAACACTAATGGCTTTGGAGTAGTGATTGATAGCTCACCAATTAGTAGGATATCTACAGAGGCTTGAGTGCTTATGAATACTTGATCTTTTTGGCTTGGCGAAAATATCGATTTCTCAACTACCTCTACCCAATTATCCTCAAGTTCGCAACTTATTTGGATTAGCTGCTTATCCATTAAGTCTTGCAAGGTATCTTTGAAATCAACACAATTTTCAATAGAATTCCCAATTATCTTTCCATGAAATTTACACATATTCCTTTCATGATTCTCGCATTGCTGATTTGATTGGCTTTGAACAAAATCAAATTTTGACAAGGCTTCAAAGATAGTATTCATTGATGTCTTAACCTCATTCACCTTTCTTTTAATGTGTTGTTTTGTACTGTCTTCAACCACATTCACTCATGTATTCTCATCATTAGGCAAAGGATTTTGATGTATGTTGGGAACCCCTTCTTTAAAATTTAGCCATTTAGCGTTTATCAGAGATTGAACTTTATTTTTCAGGGCTATACATCTTTCCGTAGAATGGCCAACAGCTCCTCCATGATAATCACATCGCGCATTTGGATCATACCCTCTTGGGAATGAAGGTCCTTGTGGCGTCCATGGACATTGTGCTGCTAGGTTATTTTGGATAAGATGGGGTAGCAATTCAGTGTATGGCATGTGGATAGGGTCATATTGGATGGGCTTTCTCTCCTGCCCATTTTGAGTCCTCCTTTGATTGACATTTGAGTTTTGAGGTAGAGGTTGATTCACTGGCTGTGGCATCACTGGAGGTGTTTGGTGCTGATAAGGAGAAGGTGCACGATAAGGCGATGGTGTTGGATAATGTTGAGGATGCGGAACTTGAGATGTGTTTGCTACATGTGGGTAGTGCACAAATTGTGGTTGAAAGTGTTGAGCAAATGCGGGTGAATGATTAGGCCTCCCATATACAGGTCCTTTTCCTCGCCCCTCATCATACGTTGCAACATGCATTTCACCCTCTTTCTTTTTAAACAGTAGAGGTTTTCTCATATTAGGAGCCCCTATTGAATTAAGATTTTCACCTATTTTTCCACTTTTAACTTCATTCTCGATCCTTTCACCAATAGTAACAACATCAGAGAAGTTGTTAGAAGCACTTCCTATCATTCGATCGAAGAAAGGGGATTGGAGAGTATTAATGAACATAGCTACAATCTCCTTATCAACCAGTGGGGGATCCACTTGAGCAACAATTTCTCTCCATTTTTGAGCATATTCTTTGAATGTTTCAGTGGCCTTCTTTTCCATATTTTGCAGCAGCATCCTATCCGGAGTCATGTTAATATTATACTTATATTGTCTTAAAAATGCATCTGTCAAGTCTTTCCAACATCACACTCGAGCTCGGTCCAAATGCGTATACCATAGTGCGGCTGCCCTAGTTAAGATATCTTGGAAGAAAGGGATAAGCAACTTATCCTCATGTGCACAAGGCGCCATCTTTCGGCAGTACATGGTCAAATGACTTTTTGAGCATGTGGTTCCATTATACTTATTGAAGTCTGGCACTTTAAATTTTGGAGGGATGACGACATTCGGGACAAGGCAAAGTTTAGTTGCGTCCACAACGCCATAAGCGTTAGTCCCTTCTATGGTTCGCAATCGCTCTTCTAGGACTTCAAGCTTTCCCTTATTCATTGATTCAGCTTTTGGTACATCTGGGTCAAGGATATCAATTGGATTCATCGGGCCTCCGCCAGCAGGTCTTTGAGAGTAAACTTGTGGTGCTGAATATGGGTATGAATACCCAGTTGGTTGCATGTATATGGTGGTAGGGATAGGGGGAGGATGAACATTTGATTGAGTGGCTAGCATATCATGAGGATTTACGATATGTGACTGCGATGAATTTTGCCCCTGAATAGGATTAAATCCAAATGGAAAAGCATTTGATGACATATTTATGTCATGGGGATTGGCGGTTTGTTATTGTAAAGGATTTTGTGTTGGATTAGACATAAAGCCAGGAGAAAATGTGTTTGGAGGGTTTGATGTATTAGCATCATGAGGATTATGTGGGGGATTTTGCACAAGGATAGGCCTTAAGTCAGCTGGCCCAGCTAATGGCAGTATATTAGGATTGGAAACTTGTTGTTGTGTAGGGTCATGAAAATGAGTAAAACCCGGTGGGTAAGGAGGTGTTTCTTGTCCTTGTTCTAGGTTGCTATTTGAAGGATTCCCTTCTTGTTGTGTTCCGAGACCGGAAGGTGTAAGAATACTCAAGATTTGAGTCAACTTATCTTTCAGCTCATTGATGTCTTTCTGCATTTCTTCTTGGACTTTAATTTGCTCTTGTTCATCCATGACCTTCGATTGTGATCGAGTTCTATAACGAGGTCTTGGAAGTAAAAGTGATTTTTCGTTCGCAATGTTGTTATACCTTAATCAATTTAGGTGAACAATGAGTATAAAATGTAAAATATAGTATGCAAAGAGTAACTTAAATGTAATGCATTTATGCAGAGAAAAGTTAAACATGACTCAAATGTGCAAGAGATGTTGTCAAAAGCATTCATTCCATTCTAAATCCTCAAAGAAACATTACTGATAAAAGTTTCATATTACAAAAACAAACTACTCCTGAAGCCATAATCTTCTTCTTCTCTTTCAATAAAAATTTCCAATGTACTTGAGGTCTTTCTTGACATCGAACAAGAACCTTTGCACTTCACTTGGTGGCATTTGTGCTTCAATCTCATGTGCTTCATCTGCTTTATCTCAAGCTCTCTCAGCGACTGTCCTAACTTCTTGAAGAAGATTAGCAGTTTGCTGCTCAGCCAATCGATATTTATCCTCCCAATGCTAGCTTGTTTGGCGCCAGTGTTCAAGCTCTCCTTTTAAAACAGTCTTTTCTTGTCTCAAGGTATTAGAAGTTGCACGACTACCCTAAAATTGTGCACTCAAAGTTTGTATGTCCCTTTGCCGAGCCAAGTTAAGATCTCTAGATTCGCTCAGTTGGTTATCTATCAACATAATTCTTTCTTCAAGGGCTAGACATCTCTCTTTCAGCTTTTCTATCTCAATGTTTTTCTTAAAAGACTCTTCTTGTTCTTGCCTAACAGTCTCTTTTGATTTTTGCATCTCTCTTTCAATCTTAGCCATTTTATTAGCCCACATTTTTTTCTCGACTGATATTTTTCTCTTTTCCAATACAAGTAGAGCCTCCCTCTTTTGAAATTGCTGGCATGCCATTTCATACTTCACTTCAGCCACAGCTTCATAATCAATAGGCTCATCAAACATATGCATTGGTGGTGGGGGACCTTGCACACTTAGAGCAACAAAACCTTTTCCTCTGCTTGCTTGCCATAACGGATAACCTGGAGTAGTTAAACTGTTGCATGGGCCAGGGTTCACGTATCGTGCATTCTTCCATGCCTCGATCGCCTCCTTAATCTTTTGAGCTGACCCCTCATTTCCATAAGGTATATCAAAGTCTAAAATCCCATGCGTCATTGGAATGAATTGCACTGAGCCTAACTGTCTCCTAACCATAGCAGGTGCATAGCTAGTTATTCCTCATGGACCAATGAGTGGAACCCACGACTTGTCTCCACATCTATAAATTGCTGAGGCATGCGGCATCCACGAAGCTCTCCATATCACATTACTTATACGTTGAAAGTAATGGATCCATTCACTCCTTTTGGGTGTCACGGGTGGCTATTGGGTAGTGCAATATTGTCTGAGCGGATTCTTGTCTTTGCAGCAATAATTCATATATTCAATTTTGGGATATTTAAAGCAACTGAGGTGTGGGAAGTGGCTAATCATCCATACAGTCAACAACTGGGCACATCCGCAAAATCGACCCCTCTTATTAGTTCTACAGTAATTCAGAGATCTGACAGTCTCAGCTAAGATCGAAGAAACAGGATTGGTCTTGTGTTCTAACTGTTCAACCAGCTTAATTACATGACCTTTAATATGTCCTTTTACTTTTGGGAATATTATTAACCCATAAATAGCAAGTGCAAACAGGGCCAAACCTCAATCACTATCAATCTGATCTCGCACCATCTTCAACAGGTAATCAGCAAGTAAGCTTCGACCCTTTTCTTTCATATGCTTTTCCAACTCAGTTGCTTGAATACCCGTGAGTTTGGAAAGCTTCTTCTTAGGCGCCATTTTCGGATAATGAAAGTAAATTTTACTTTGGGATTCAGTCTCAATGTTAAGCAATTATCCATATTCCTCAATAGTTGGGACCATATCAAATTGTTGAAAAGTGAAGATACGATAGGCAGGATCCCAAAATCTCAACATGGCCTTCAACATAGGAGTATCGACCGGGACGAACAGTAAATAAGATATGTGCCCATACTTCGCCTCAAAGTCTTCTTTTCTTTTCATGTCGAACCATATCTGCACCCAAGGCTTCAAATCATTATGCTCGAAGTCAATCTTTCCCATTGGTGGTAGTTGATTTATGGTTCCTGGCTGGAGGCAATCTCCTTCTTCAGCTTGGGTCTTCTCTGAATCTCGTATTACCTTACTTTGTGTTTCATGAGTAATCCCATACCGGTTATGAACTTCACTTTTCTTCATGTTTTTAGATTGATTTAGGGATATAGGGTTTTGACAAAGTCTAGACATAATTGAGTCATGAATACCGAATGCAAATGTAAAACAAATAACTAGAGTTAGAGATGAATATGTAAGCAAGTAGCAATACAATAAATTATAAAAAGGCAAAAAAAATTCTCTCATGTGTCCTATTAAAGGAAATTTCCTAGGCTTGAACACCTGCCTTAGAGGAATGGCTCTATACAAATACGGTAGCTTTAGGGATTTTCTAAAGACGTGCAAAGTTTAAGTCCTACGCCCCCTATTTGATGGTTCCCAAATTGTCCTTACTATCGCCAACACTTTGGCTAGTAAGGCCCCCAATCCTCGCCCATGACAGGCTTCAAGCGGAAAGGGTTCAATTTGGGTGAGGGTGTTTCACGTGTCTATACGGAGACCGAAGGTCTCTAAAAGCATCACTACTTTGCCCTCTTTCTAATTTTATAAGGTAATTAGCCCGGGTAAAAGGCTTATGTGTGCAAAAGTGTTATTGTATAGTGTGTGAGATGGAACATACAAACCAGATCATTCATAACTCACAAGCATGAATATTTATTGAAAAGATTAAATAAATAACGACAAGAAATAATAAATAAATATAAAGGACCAACTATAATTCAAATATGACAACAAGAGATTAAATGCAATGGCTTAACCCTCTTCGATCCCAGTGGAGTCGCCAAGCTGTCACAATGTCCCTTTTTAGGAGCACAAAGCGGATCGGCGAAACCCCCTCACGAGAAAAATAAAAGGTATAAGGATGCATAATATGATGCCAAAGAATGGAGTTGTCACCAATCATTTTATTCCATTTTTAGATAAATGAAATGGTGCGATTGGACACCTAAAAGATTTGGTCTACGTTCAGAGTTTGGATTCGGGGGTTGATTACGTGTAGGGAAGGTATTAGCACCTTACAATGTCCGTTCTTAGTACGGTTACCTACTTAATCTTTTATTATCTCTTAAAGTGAATTAAATTGGTCCTAACAATGTGTTTAAAATAGAGTAATACTTGATTAGGTCCTGCTAGTCCTTCTAGAGAAACCTAAAAAATGCCTCAAGACTATTAGGTAGAGTTCGTGATTGTCATTACAATCCTCTCCCAATCTATTCCGTCATAAGGAAGTTTAACATTTTTTATTATTCGAGTAATAACTACAAAATACAATTCATTATTCATGTTAGAAAGATGAATTTAAGATTTGTGGCAAAAGATTTTTATTGGAGGTATTTCTTTAGCCTACCAGTACATCTGGAAAGGCTAAAGGGACACTCCTCACCTCCCGAATGTCAAAGAGTCGCTGTCATTACAGCTATCTTCAATTATTCCATCGTCGGTACTTTAATCCACATTTTAAAGTAAATAAAAGCATGATATTATGCATAGATAAAAATTTTGGAGAATTATGCATAGAAAAGATTTTTATCAGGAGTTAACCTCAAGCCCTATCAGTATCTCTGGCAAAACTAGAGAAACCCCTTTACCTCCGAAATGTCAAAATATCGCTATCATTATAGCTAAATTTTGACTATTCCCTCGTTGGTAATCTCAATCTAGCATAGGTAAAAAAAATGATGACGAAATGTAATGAGATGTATCATAATGCAACAAATAAATGCTAGAAAAATATTATTTAAAAGGATAAAGCAATATTGGGAATCTTATTGGCCACACCAGTACCTCTGGTATAACCAAGAAAATTATCCCTCACCTTAGGAACATTAGGAAACAATTGTCAACACAATTATTTCCTAACTTAATCGGTCATTGGACTTTGATTTTTTAAAAAGGAAGGGAAAATGACTAAGTATAATACGAAATGCATAACACATGTAATATAAAAAAGATAAAATAAATTAATATATAAAAAAGATAAATAAACATGATAATAGCAATATGCAAAGAACAAATAAATAAATTACAATGGCAAAAAAATAAAAAATGAGTCATAAATAAATGAGCTCAAAGAAAAGCTAAAACTAAATACATTAAATAAAACTCTTAAGTAAAAGATAGACTTAACTCCAAAAATAAAAATAAATAAATAAATAAATAAAGTGTAATTCAATTAAAAGAATCAAAGCCTAAGAAGTAATGCATTTCCATTGTTTAATGATTAATTAAAGAAAAATGGTAAAATTTGAATATATACAAACAAAACTACCAAAAGCTAAAAAAAACACCATGCAAGCTAGTATATCTTGATATTTATATATAAAATACATATACTAATACTTAATAAAAACAAATAAATGGCTTTTAAAATTCGGACTGGGCTTATGCTGAAGCAAAGGAAATAAAAAAAAAAAAAAACACACACACACACACACACACAAAAGGCCATTACAAGGCCCAAACCAAAATAGCCTCAACATGGAAGGAACTAATGGGCTGGTTCTACATCAGGGCTCAACCAAACTAAGCTGAAATGAAGACTAATGGACCAGTACCAATGTGGCCCACGAAAATTCAACTAGCCCAAATAAATGACTTAAGCCCAAATGAAAATCAGAAACTAAAACCTAAAACAAAACAAAATAAATAAACCCAAATCAAATAAAGAAAAGCCTAAACAAAGAAACTACCCATGACCCAATCGGTCATAACAAAACCAAACCACCCCATTAATAATAAAAGGTCCACATATACACTAGAAATAGGACTTAGTCAAAGAAATTTAAAAGAAAAAAATAAAAAACAAGAGCACCATAGACACACGAGAAGAAACAGAGAGGAGAGACGGGGAAGGAAGGGAAAAATGCAGCACCTCACCTCTTGGCCTTGGGGGTTCAAATATCTGGTTCTAACCCATTGACCAGTGTGCCCAGGTAAGGGTTTTTCTCTCTACTTCATCATTTCCCTCAAAATTTCTCTATTTCTCTGTCTATTTCTCCCATTAGGTTCTATATCTCTCTCTAAAAAATTGGTCTCTCTTTCTCTAAAAGGGGATTCCTCTCTCTACTTGGGGTTTCTCTTTACCTTGGGGTTTCCCTCTTGCTGAAAAATGACTGGTTTAAGGGTGGAATTAATTTTTGGCTTCTCTTCCCTAATTCGGTCTCTTTCTCCTAAAAGGTTTTTTTTTTTCTTTGCTAAAAATACAGAGAGTGAGAATGTAGTTTGACCAACTTATGAGAAAAAAAAAATGAAATTATTAACATGTTGAATATATTATAGTGCAACCAAAATGGAAATTTAGCAAGGGGAATTAAAAAAAATTAAACCATGAGATAATGCTAATACTTGAATTGATGAACTGTATTATCTGATTTCCTTTTCAATTCTCGGAGTGTTCTTTTTCTTGCTTGTGCTATTGGATGTTATCTCTATTTGTTTTAGAGTTTCTGAACTCTCTGCTTGTTTTCCTCTGTATCTTTTCGTTTGGTTCACTCTCTGTATCTCCCTTCTGTATATATGTATCAGCTTCTTTTTTCTCCTCCGGTATCGCTTTCATGTCTATCTTTTTTCATTGCTTATATCTCTTTTTATAGACACAAATTTGTGCAAGTTGCACTGATGTGAGTTGTTGATTTCCTGCTATTTTCAGGCTGCAAGAAGCATGGTAGGGATGGTGCTGGACTGGTGACTTTGCCGAAATGTGGATTGTTGCCTTGCTGCCTTGCGCGTTGCCTTCAACATCATTTATTTCTTCTCTGCTTTTTTATTTTATTATTCATTTGTAATAATAATTTTTTTTTTGCATTTTTATATTCTTTAAGTTATATATTTTTTTTGTGATTTTTGTTAGCATTTTTAGCTATATTTGTTTTATTTTGTAGTATTGAAATATTTTAATTGAGCACACAAAAATATGGTTCCAAAGACCATGATCCCAAAAATAATCCATGTACAAATTTGGGTGTCAACACCCGCTACTTTGGTTGCTCCATTTATATTTGGGTAAATATATTTGATTTAAACTTGCAATTGGTTATGTTTATGGCTAAGCATTTATGCTCCCAGCAAAGGTTTTTCATGCTTTGAACGTCAGTGAATGTTGAAGAATTGAATGCAGCTCATTCACAAGTCAATGTTGAAGAACTGAATGCAGTTCATTCACACTTTTCTTTTGGTTTTTCTTAGACTATGGTAAGCTGATTATTCTTTTAGGAAGCCCTTTAGCATAACTTAAGTTTCTCGCTATCTACTATTTTGTTTTCAAATTTTATGTTATTTCTACTTTAGGTTAACCCTTTGATTTTGGTAATTTTTTTTCATTCTCCCAACTATGTTGTGGATATGTTTTTGTGCTTTCAACAACTACATTTGACAATGGAACCATTGATGATCGTTGCTTCCCTTAAGGTACTTTTACTTCTATCTCAAACACACCTATTTGTTCTCTCTTATTCCTTATCCAGAATACCATCCTATCTTTCTATCCTTTGGAAGACCCCAACAATAAAATAATCACCATAGGTTGCTATTTTGTTGTGGTCATTTTTCACATACATGACCAATTAAAACAATACATTTTAATTTATTGTTAATTCATCTCAATTTTACAATGACTGAATTCATACACAACATACTTTCAAGTTTGTAATACATTGTAATGCATTTTAACCTACTAACATCAAGATATCTACCAATATAATATTCTGCAAATTGAAAGGATCTATATATGATCAATATTTTCCAATAAAATAATGGAAGAAAATAATTAGAATGAGAAACCAAAAAAAATTAATAAAAATGACACATAGAGTAAACATTTTATGATGGATAGATTTAATAGAAATCACATTTCAAAATTAGTTAACATCCTAAAATTTTATGAAAATACTCACCAATGAAAAAATTAATCTAATAAAGATAATAATTTAGATTTCTCTTTATATTAAAGAGCTATGATCATGGCTAGTGTTAATTGAGGCAGACAAATAGAACAAAGTCTCTTGGAAGTTTAACTCTCCAAATATGTTTTTGTAGGTATAATACCCATGCGCCAACTAAAATTTGTCAATTAATTCATTTTTTAAAGTTTGACCTATTTGCATGTTTGCACATAAAATTATGTAGAATGTTAGCAATAATCTTGTACAGTATAAAATTTGTTTACCAAGAAGTACATAATCTAATAAAGGCAGCAAAAACAAAGTTGACATCTATATATTATTTCTCATACATTTAATCAAGAAAAGGAACCAAGGTTACTTCCTAAGATCTACCCAATAAAAGAAAATTTCCACATTCCTATTAAACTGTGCAAAGTAGGAACCTTCCCTTAAGGAATGGAGCCATAACAAAAAGAAAATAAAATAATTAGTTGACCTTTATAAGAATAGAGGGCACAAAATCATGAAAATGCAAGCAATTCACCATGAAAACAACTAACACTTTCCCAATGCTACAAGTTTGCAAAATCAGCAACCCACATGTGCTTCATGCTTTGTAAGGTAGCAAGCATATGATTGAAGAATAAAGGACAAATATCGTGCAGTGAAATAGAGATTATAGATCCAGAAAATTAAACTTCTAAACCAAAAAAATAGAAACTGGAAGTATTCTCAATGAAATAGAAATTAAATCATAGGAAAAAAGAATTATACTTGACTCCTTTGATTGGCTAGTAGGAAGAGCAATAATTTAATTTTGTGTATCACAGACTATGCACGAATTTGGGGTATTACATGTCCCATACTGGATAGGCTACCCTTGTTGTATAGACTCTAATGGCAAAACAAATTACAATAATCAAATTCTTGTGCAAATAAATTTTGTAACAAATTTGAAAAATTCCATCTTTTACTTATTTGATTGAGTAATGGATATTTAGTACCCCGATAGTCCTATTAGAGTTTTTGTAAGTAGATAGTTTAGGGTCTAAATATAGTGCAACCTAAAACTATATAATGTATTCTTTTTTTATTCCAAAATCCTTCATGGGTGGATAGATGACTGAATTTGCTTTCCATTATCATCCACACCTCAATTATTAGCTATCCAAAACTAACTTGTTTCATTTGCTTATCTTAAAATAGGACATTTAATAATAAAAAAATTTCTATAATGCATGTCCCACCTCAATTACTTGATATTATTTTTCACCTTCAATATGTTCATTTTTTGTTTTTTTTTTGGGAGACATGTTAATTACTTCTTCTATTGAAAGGAGTAAATTCCCTCCTAAAATCTCACCCCATATGGTGCTAAAGAATATTACCAACAATCTATTTCTTCTATTGCAATGAGAAAATTCTTAGAATGTAATAGGTGTTATTCAATGCAAGCACCCAAGAGGGGGTGAATTGGGTGATTTAAATTTTTTTTCAAAAGCTCAAGAGATGAACAAATAAAGATCTAGAAATAGCAAGACAATTCAGATCTAAGCAATATAAATAATAGAGCCGAATATAAAGAGATAAAGGAAGAGAAGATCAGTCACAAAGTTTATAGAGGTTCGGCTTCGATCCAAACTTATATCCTCTTGCTCAAGCCACCATTGAGCTATCCATTATCTTAGTAAGATTTCCCGGGCACTTGCAAGCCTTTACAAAGTGAATGATCACACCCTCCTTTCCTAAGAGGATACCACCTCTATATCTAGACTCTCAAGGGATCATCTCCTATTGTTGTTGAATCAGACTTATTAGAATTTAATAAGTTAAAAGGAAAAAAGAACATGTTGCATATATAAACGCAAACATAAACTAACCAAATTCATCATGTAAAGATCTTAGAGGCTTATACAAATCATGTCATTTTAGAAATATAAGCTGTTGTGACTTACAAAATTATTGTGAACCATTCTGAATTGATCAAAGTACTCAGACTTATTCTTATACGCAAAGGTCTTTTTTTTTTTTTCCTTCCCGGTAAGTTTGGCAATCTCTTCATATGCAGTGGCCTTATCATTCAGTGAATAGATAGCATAATTGGAAACTAATTCTAAATTTATAAGAAACATAAAAGTACAGACATCTAATGCACAAAGCCAATAAAAAAAAATTACATAGTTAATTAAAGAGTAATAAGCTTAAATCAAATGATTAATTTAGATAGGAAAAAATAAACACCTAGATGAAATATAAACTGTTGTGACTTACAAAATTATTGTGAACCATTCTGAATTGATCAAAGTACTTAGACTTATTCTTATACGCAGATGTCTTTTTTTTTTTTTTTTTTTTCCTTCTTGGTAAGTTTGGCAATCTCCTCATATGCAGCAGCCTTATCATTCAGTGAATAGATAGCATAATAGGAAACTAATTTTAAATTTATAAGAAACATAAAAGTACAGACATCTAATGCACAAAGCCAATAAAAAAAATTTACGTAGTTAATCAAAGAGTAATAAGCTTAAATCAAATGATTAATTTAGATAAGAAAAAATAAACACCTAGATTATTAGTTGTAGAAGTAAGAAAAGATTTACGAAAAAATTGAGACCAACAATTTTGATCTTTGCTTTGAGGAGTAAATGTTAAGATTTATTTTAAAGAAAAGGAAAAGTTGAGAGCAACCATTTCTATTTAAATGCTCATTTTTCTTTTTGGTGCAAAATCTAAATTCTATTCTTTTGCTTGTCTGAAATTAATTTGTACACTAAGAAATCAAAAACATAAAAAAGGCAAAACATACTGACCAATGACTCAAAAATAAAAGTTTGAACAAACAACTCAAAGGCTTTATAAAATAACTGTTAAAAAGCATAGTTCCAACAATAAAGATACATAATCTAAAGCATCTCTCACTCCCATGACCACTGTTTCTCATTCTTGATTGCCTTTGAAAGGTGGGTGGTTGAAATATACCTGTCTTTGGTGCTTGACATATGCACAATCTCATTCCATTAAGTATCACATAATTTTATCACAAATTAATAATCATTTAATCTCACATTTGTAAATACTTAAACATATGGGACTAGTGTAGTTATGTTCAAGATTAAATTGTAATATCTACTTTAACACTTTCTAAATTAATATTTATTAAACAGAAGAGTATTTGTACCCAATTAATAATGATGGTCTTTAGGAAAGACTCAATCAGTTCAACATCATTGCTCACTCTAAATAAAGAGTAGATATGCTAGTATTGTTTTAAGTTGTTGTCTTTTATCTCAATCTTGAACAAAAATCTCTATCCTATTCATGTATTGAGCTAATAAAGAAAGAAGTCCCTTTCACTAATCTGTCAAGGACATTATTTTTAAGTCCCTTTATAATGCATATCAACTGCAGATTTATTGTTGAGTGAGTTTTATACTCACTTTTTAGGTGTCCTAGCTTAAACATTCGAGTAATTCTTGTAATTTAATGGCTATTTAATGAGATTTTTATGTTAAATTGCAGATTCTATGGACTTGAGCAAAGAAACAAGGACTTTTGAGGAGTTTGGGGACATAAACCAGAGCTTTGGTGCTCATAAGCATCAGAATGGAGAATTTGGCAGCAGCTCAGCGCCGCACCCCTCAATATTCAGAGGTGCGGCGCCCGAAAATGACCAAAAGCCAGATTTCTTCCAGAGCAGCAGAGGTGCGGCACCCAAAAGACAGAGGTACGGCGCCTGAAAGTGCAAAGAAGCAAATTTCTTCTAGCGAGTCAGAGGTGCGGCACCCGTCCTTAATTTTGCAGACGCTACTTAATTTCTCTTGGTTTTAGGGCTTTAGAGTGAGGGGTATAAATAGAAAATCTAGGGAATTAGAGAGGGTTGGGTTCTTAGCCACTTTTGTAGGCACAAAGGAGGCAAAGCAAGGATTGAAGGGAGGAGATGCAAAGCTGATTTGACCTTCAAACCAGAGTTTTTCCTCTTTTACCTTTGAATCATGTCTCAATTTTATTCTTTCTTGTTCTCTTCATCTTGTATGAACTAATTCTCTTATCTAGGGTACGATGTAGCCTAATTAGGACCAGCTGTAGTTTCTTATGAAGTTAATTCCATTATTTATCTCTTAAATCTGAGTGTTTATATCTTCTCTTAAAGCTTCTGATTGTATGGCCAATAATTAGATGAATTGTTAATCACAATGAGACCGGAAGGAGAGTTGTGTGTCAAGTTCCTTAGGGTAAATGTCATGAGTTACATGGAGGATAGGAATATACCTCTATGGCTCATGTAATCAGTTAAAAAGATCTACAAAACTAAATGAATTCATAATTATTGTAACTCGTATAGGGATATACAGGGTTAGTAATTAAGGGATATTTACACTAAACCTTGGGAGAGACTAGTGAATAAATTAGGGAATCTTGATTAGCAAATAGGAAGATAAATTGGAGTTAATGGAATATGGAATGAAAGCTGGGAGTAATTATGGTGAAGTCGGAACCCTAGGTGTTTCTCTCTTGCTGAATCTACCCTTTTTCTAGTTTGATTTGTTATTTTTCTGGTTTACATTGTGTTGTTCTATTTTTAGTTGTTTCATTGAAATATCTTCATATCGATTGATTAGATAAAGTTAAGGTTAACCCTCTTTCGGTAGTTGGTACATTAGTCCTCGTGGGAACGATAAATTTATCTCATTTTATTACTTGCAAACGACAACGTACACTTGCGTTGGAATTTTCACAACATCTACATAAAAATTTCAAAGCATCAAGGTCAAAGATCAAGAAAGAAGCAATGTCAGTATGATCCATACCCTGCATAACTTGACCTGAACATGTGTTGGAGTGACATCACCACCTAGATATTCATATATGTATGAGGTAACAACATAGACTTACAATAAAATGCAATCCCAAGAAAAGTAGACAATGACTAATTTAGAGAAGCACTTACAAAAATCATTTTATTAGCAAATAATTTAACTTACAACGGTTGCAAAGTGATTACACTACTTATTGTTAGAGGGTTTCAAATAAGGTCACATGCATAATTAAGTAATTTCACACACTTGGATTATTTAAAATTAAATAAATATGAAATTAATAAAAATATATATATATATATATATAACAATTAAATTCAAACATATGCCAATTATAAGTAATTGATTGGCAATTAATTTGGAGAGTTAAAAATTTCAGAACTTTTTTGAACTCTTCTTCAGTGGTGATTGAATATATTTATTAGCAAAATTTATATTTTAAATTTTTTTCTCATTGAATATGAATTCAAAATTTTGATATTTTTTACAATTATTAAATTGATAATAAATTCATTCATAGTACCAGTTGTCTGACTATCATCCAAAAAAATATTCTTTTAATATTAGTATAGCTTGTTATTGGGTTTCAAATAGGGTTACATGCATAATTAAGTAATTTCACAAACTTGAGTTATTTAAAATTAATTAAATTCGAAATTAATAAAAAATGGGATAATATACAACAATTTCAATCACATGCAAATTATAATTGATTAATTGACATTTAATTTGGTAAGTTAATAATTGCAAAAAATTATGAATTGCACTTCAATACCAAATGAATATATTTATTAGCACAATTCGAATTTTGAATTTCTTTCATTGAATGGGAATTCAAAATTTTGAAGTTTGAGCATCGAAGTTTATAACATTATTGACTAATTCTTGTACTTTAGATAATTTTAATTTTAATTTTAATTAAAATGAGTATTAATTGCAATCATTAAATTTAATTTGATTATTTTCGTCTATTTCTTGTTAAGGCACATTTTTATTACTTTAAAATCAATTTCTTAATTACCTTGTACATGTCAAAATGTATGTAGATTAAAAGATAACTAAATACATATTTTTCTTTTGTCACGCATTTATGGCAATTAAATTAGGAAAAATGAATGTTGAATCTCACTTTCGAAATTTTCTCAATGTAATTTTAACTACAATGATAATCTTAAAAATTTTAAAATTAATTTTTTTCTAAATTAATTACTAATCAATAAATTATAATCAGAATGTGATTGAAATTATTATATAATTTTTTATTTATTAATTTATAAAAAATCAAAGTTTATGAGTTCATTTATTTGTGCCCTTAACCTTACTTCATAGTTAGTGTTCAAGCTCTACTCTGTGAAAATGAAACTTCTGAAAACTAAGCATAGATTCATTTGGTTGTAATATCTATTTTTTCATCCACTTAAATTTTTTCTTATTTTTGTTTCCTTGTTGATCATCTAACAACACAAATTTATGATTTTTCATATTGTTTAGCAATACAATTTTATTTTTCCTAATTCATATTATTTAAATTCAAAAAATAAAATTGATATTACCATATTTTAAATTTCTAGGATGGTTTTAAATAAAAAAAATAAAAAAATAATTATAAATAGAAAAATTTAAATATTGTGCAATCAACTTGACAATTATAATTGATTGATAACTATTTAATTTGGAAAATTTCAACTTCTAAATTAATAATGGACAAATTGATTACCATTTATTTTTGTATGGGATGTTTGACTAATTTCTTTAATATGAAAATTAAATTTTTAATATTGATTTGATAATTGATTGATTGAAAATCAAACCATTTATTGTTGGAGGGTTTGAATTAGTGTTAGAAACTCAAATATGTAATTTTCTACATTTGAGATTTTTAAAATTATATAAATTTGAAATTAATTTAAAATTACATAATTGATTGATTGAAAAATAATTAAGCACCAAAGTGTATTGGTATATATCTTTAACGCTAATTGATTTTATTTATGACTTAAATTCATTATTTTTAATATTGTATTTCAATCATCATTAAAATAGGAATTCAAATTCAAAGTAGGCCAAAAAAGTAATTTCAACATACATGTATATTTAAAATTAAATAAATACGAAAATAATAATTAAATATTCAAATTTCATTACTTCCATCAATTGAACTTGTATGGAGCATGATTAAAATCTTAACATAAAAAAAAAAAAAATTATGGTCAAAGGTATGGACATTCAAAGTGTTCTTGAGAAAAATCTCAAAAAATTCGCATAAGAAAATTGGATTAGTGCAAAAAGTGTGAAATTAGATGCCCTTTGCAATGCTAATGCTTCATGAGATGACTTTTGAGTTGAGATTGCTCCATTTTGGCTCAAATTGTGTTTGGATTAACTTGAATTTGTGAAAATTCTATTGCCTATTGCTTTAATTCTCAAGTGCTTTGTAAGCCAAATTTCTTCTTGTTTGTGAATGCTAATTCGGTATTGAGTTCCTTTGTTCTTGTCCTTGATTTCAATTTACTTGCTATTGTTTTGCTTTTGTGCTGGAATTCATATTGTCTATCCTTGAATTTCTTTGTGTTTGTTTCATATTTTCCATTCTTATGGTGAGTGATTTGTTGGAAGATTGTCACAAAAGGCTATGCTCTTGGTTTGTCTACTAGTTCAATAAAGAACTAAATAGAGGAATTAAGAGTGAAAAAAGGCAAGAGTGTGTGAGTGCATTAGAGGTTAAAACCCATTTGTGTTCAAACACGAGTGTGTGTGACATGATTGAGTGCAAACATATGAGAGAGTGTTGTGAGGTTTTTTCCTAATAACAAATTTTTAGGTTTTAAACACCATGGATAGAGAAAGTGAGGCGGGAAATCAAGTTTTTACACTTTGTGCGATGCAACAGCATTTTGAGCGCATCAACTTGAGATTTGATGAGCTGCATGATAGGATGGGTAGGTATGAAGAAGATTTACAAAGGAGACAGCCACCTATAGCTCCCGAAGGAAGGAGGAATAGGAGGGTTGTTAAGGAGAACGAATAAGGAAGTAGGCATAATGATTCCGAAGTTCAAGACAATTTTACTAGACACCCTAGAGGAGGGAGAAGGGAAAGACATGCCCATGAAAACCGTGACTTGGGTGGCCAAAGCAACACCGACGAGCATTATCGGTATGCTAGACATAACCTAGAAGAAAGAAGAGATATGTATGTAGATCATAATTTGGGGAGCATTAAAATGAAAATCCTTTCTTTCCAAGGTAAAAATGATCTTGAGGCTTACTTAGAGTTGGAGAAGAAGGTGGAATTGGTGTTTGAGTGCCATAACTACTCCGAGGAGAAGAAGGTTAAGATATGAGCTATTGAGTTTACCGACTATGCTATCATATGGTGAGATCAATTAGTCCTAAACTAGAGGCAAAATCATAAGAGACTTATTCAATCATGAGAGGAAATGAAGGCCATTATGAGGAAGAGGTTCATTCATAGTCATTACTATTAGGAATTGTACCAAAAGTTGTAAGGCCTTACACAAGGTTCCAAGAGTGTGGAAGACTACCATAAGGAGATGGAAGTAGCCATGATTAGAGTGAATATAGAGGAGGATAGAAAAGCTACTATGGCTAGGTTTCTACATGGTTTGAATAAACACATCGCCAATGTGGTTGAGCTTCAACGTTGTGTTGAGTTAGAAGACATGGTCTACATGGCCATGAAGTTGGAGAAGCAAATAAAGAGGAAGGGTCCTTCAAGGCACAATCCGGACTCCACAAGGTACAATTCAAGTTCATTCTCTCCATGGAAACCGAATTGGAACAAGGGAGATAAGGAAGCTTCTAAGTTTAGAGCCGAGACATCCAAGGCTCCAAGAGAAGGAGACAACCAAACTATAGGTAAATCGGAATCTCAACCCTCTAGAAATAGGGATATTAAATGTTTTAAATACTTGGGAAAGAAACATATTGTTTCTCAATGTCCAAATAAAATAGTGATGATTTTAAAAGATGATGGAGATATTGAGACTAAGGTTGAATCTAGTGATGACTCTATGTCATCGTTAGAGGATGACAGTGATGGTAAGGAGTATGCCATTGATAGTGAGCTACTTGTTGTTAGAAGAGCTCTTAACACACATGTGAAAGAGCATGATGAGGCTCAAAGAGATAATATTTTTCACACTAGAAGCCTTGTTAATGGGATAGTGTGTAGTATGATTGTAGATTGAGGAAGTTGTGTGAATGTGGCTAGTACTACTCTTGTGGGTAAGCTGAATTTGCTAACCTTGAAACACCCCAAGCCCCATAGGCTGCAATGGCTTACTGATAGTGGAGAGATCAAGGTAGACAAACAAGTTTTAATGTCGTTTACCATATGGAGGTATAAGGATGGGGTGATGTGTGATGTTGTGTCAATGCAAACAGGTCATATGTTGCTTGGTCGGCCTTGGCAATATGATCGAATTGTGACCTACAATGGCTATACAAACCATTACTTTTTTGTGATTAACAAGCAGCTAAATACCCTTGTCCTTATGACACCAACACAAGTCTTTGAGAATCAATTGAAGTTGAAGAAAGATAGTGGCCAGCAAAAAGAAAGAGAGCATGAGAGTACAAAAGTAAGGGAGAATAAGAGAATAAAAGGCAAGAATGTTGAAGAGGCCGAGAGCCCAAATCTTGAGAGAAAACTTGACGAAGACAAAAGGAAAGAGAATGAAGTAGTGAAAACATGAAAGATGAGTGTCTTTGCAAGTATTAGTGATGTGAAGAGAGCCAGTTTCTCTAACCGGCCTATGTTTGTTCTTATGTACAAAGGCCTATTTTGAAGCTAAAGATATGGACTCTTGTTTGCCTAGTTCTATTGTTTCTCTTCTATAGGAATTTGAAGATGTCTTCCCCGATGATGGCCCTAGCGGTTTGCCTCCATTTAAAGGGATCAAACACCAAATTGATTTCATTCCTGGAGCCACCATATAAGAGTAATCCGGAAGAGACCAAAG
Organism: Cercis canadensis; assembly: GCA_003255065.1. Classification (NCBI taxonomy): domain Eukaryota; kingdom Viridiplantae; phylum Streptophyta; class Magnoliopsida; order Fabales; family Fabaceae; genus Cercis; species Cercis canadensis. The sequence continues at coordinate 52,916 of QAOA01002388.1, forward strand.
AGTTTCAAAGGCAAGTGAACGAGCTCATGTCAAAAGGACTTGTAAGAGAGAGCATGAGTCCATGCACTGTACCCGTGCTTCTAGTCCAAAAGAAGGATGAAACTTAAAGGATGTGTGTTGATTGTCTAGTCATTAACAAATTCACTATAAAGTATCGCCATCATATTCCTAGACTAGATTATATGTTAGATGAATTGCATGGTTCTTGTATCTTTTCAAAGATTGATCTTAAGAGAGGATACCATCAAATTATAATGAAAGAGGGTGATGAATGGACAACTGCTTTTAAAATAAAATATGATATGTATGACCGGGTAGTTATGCCTTTTGGTTTGACTAATGCCCCTAGCACTTTTATGAGATTGATGAACCATGTTTTACGAGTTTTCATTGGTTGGTTTGTTGTAGTCTATTTTGATGATATCTTTATTTATGGCAAGAGTTTGAGTGAGCAACTTGATCATTTGTAAAGTGTGCTAAAAGTGTTGAGGAAAGAAAAATTGTATGTTAATTTGAAAAAGTGTTCATTTTGCACTAGTCAAGTCATGTTTCTTGGTTATGTTGTTAGTGCTAGAGGAATAGAAGTTGATGAGGAAAAGGCGAAGGCTATTAAGAAATGGCCAATGCCTAAGAGTGTTAGTGATGTTAGGAGCTTCCATGGATTAACTAGCTTCTATAGGAGGTTTGTGAAAGACTTTAGTACTCTAGCTACCCCTTTAACTGAAGTTGTAAAGAAAACTGTAAGATTTAAATGGGAAGATGAACAAGAAAAGACTTTCAATCTCATTAAAGAGAGGTTAATTAATGCCCATTTGCTTGCTTTACCTGATTCTTTTCGAAATTGAGTGTGATGCCTTAGGTATTGGCATTGGAGCCGTGTTGATGCAAGAAGTGCGACCTATTGCATACTTTACTAAGAAGCTTAGTGGAGCTGCCATAAATTATCCTACCTATGACAAAAAATGTATGCTTTGGTGAGAGCTTTAGAGACTTAGCAACACTACCTCCTACTAAAAGAATTTGTGATCCACATTGATCATGAATCCTTGAAGCACCTAAGAGGACAAGGCAAGTTGCACAAGAGGCACGCCAAATGGGAGGAATTCATAGAACCCTTTCCTTGCATCATCAAGTGTAAGCAAGGTAAGGAAAATGTGGTGGCCGATGCTTTGTCTCAAAGGTATACCATTCTCTCTACTCTTAATGCAAAATTGTTAGGATTCAGGTATATTAAGGACTTGTATGTCAATGATCCTGATTTTGCTAATGTCTTTAATGTATGTGAGAAGGTTTCTTTTGGGAAATTCTATAGGCATGATGGGTTTTTATTTAGAGAAAACAAATTATGCTTGCCTAATAGTTCTTTAAGATAATTTCTTGTGAGAGAATCACATGGGGGAGGTCTAATGGGCCATTTTGGCATTAGGAAAACTTTAGACATTTTGAATGAGCATTTCTTTTGGCCTCATATGAAGAGAGATGTTGAAAGGTTATGTGAGAGATGCATCACTTATAAACAAGCCAAGTCTAAAGCTTTACCTCATGATTTATACACCCCCTTACCTATCCCTAATAACCCTTGAGTTGATATTTCCATGGACTTTATGTTGGGTTTACCTAGGTCCAAAAGGGAAAAAGACTATGTGTTTGTTGTTGTGGATAGGTTCTCAAAGATGGCACACTTTATCCCATGTCATAAGGTAGATGATGCAACAAATATAACGGATTTGTTCTTCAAGAAGGTGGTAAGATTACATGGCATGCCAGTGAGAATAGTCTCAGACCGAGATGCCAAGTTCCTTAGCTACTTTTGGAAGACCTTGTGGGGAAAGTTAGGTACTAAACTCTTATTTTCTTCCACATGTCACCCACAAACTGATGGTCAAACTAAGGTAGTAAATAGGACTTTATCACCTTTATTGCATGCAATCATTCAAAAGAATTTGAAAACTTGGGAAGAATGCTTACCTCATGTAGAATTTGCTTACAATAGGACTGTTCATTTGGCTACTAGCTTGTCTTCTTTTGAAGTTGTGTATGGGTTTAATCCTTTGACTTCCTTGGATTTATCCCCACTGCCTATTAATGAGTGTGCTAGTATGGATGACGAGAAGAAAGATAAATATGTCAAGCAATTGCATGAAAAAGGGCGGCAACACATAGAGAAGATGACCTATCAATATGTAGCTCAAGCCAACAAATGGCGCAAAAGAGTGGTCTTCGAACCTGATGATTGGGTATGGGTGCACATGCACAAGGAGCGGTTCCCGGTTAAAAGACGCTCTAAGTTGCTCCCAATGGGAGATGGTCCTTTCCAAGTAGCAAAGATCAATGACAACGCTTACAAATTGGAGCTCCCTAGTGAATGTAGTGTAAGTGCCACTTTTAATGTTTCTGATCTTTCTCCCTTTGATGTAGGTGATGATTCGAGAATGAATCATTTCCAAGAGAGGGGGAATGATGAGAATCAAGGAAGCACTCACAAGGATCCTTTGCTAGGTCTAATCACCCAAGCTCGAGCCAAGAGGATGCAAAAGAGTTTGAGTGGTCTAATAGAGACGATTTGGACTCAAACTTCAAGCCAAGAGGCAAGGAATAAAGAAAGGAAGGATGTGTCCTTGATTCAGGAGTTGGAAGACTCAACCAAAGAAAATGGGTAGAACCGGAGCACCCCAGCGCCCTCTAGGTAGAGAGGAGACACCCCAATCCCTGGGCCATTTTCCCTTATGCACATTTTTACTCTTCTTGCTTGAATGGGCTCTGAATTTAGTCTTTTTGAGCCCAATTTTATCCTATTTAAAACCTATGTTATTTTCCTCTTTTAATAATGGACTTGTATTAGGAATTTGAGTTTTGGACTTGGGCTAAGCCTTTTTACCCAATTAGATTAATTACGTTTGTTTTGGTTTAAGGGGAGGTCATTCCCCTTGTGATTGTCAAAATTTAAATTTGAGCGAAGTTAAGAGGTTTTCTCCTTTCTTGGTTCTTTTGAAGAACTCTAAGAACTTATCAAGAACCCTAGGGTCTTGTGGCGTTCTCCCCGGCTTATCACTCTCCCCCTCATTCCCGTATGGCGCCAAATCTTTTCTCTACCTTAGGTTCTCACCTCCATAGGTGCTGGGTCTTGGTTTTTTAATTTATGTTTTCTAAATCTGTGAACTTTGATTGGACGATTCTCGGGCGTTCGAATCTCTACTGATTGTGACAAACCTAGAGGTTTGCATCAGGCAATGGCTTCTTTTTCCGGCGGCGGTGGCTTCTTTTCCCGGTGGTGGCGGCGGCTTTGGGTTGCTTCCTAGTTTGGGTAAGTATTTGAATCCCAAAATCCTCTTTTCCCTAAATCTCTCTTCTCGCTTGTGTTTTTATTCATGTTATTGGGTTTCCATTGATTTAGATTAGAATCATATAAAATCCACATTAGATTAAGAAAATTATGAATTGGAGGCATGATTTGTTGTTTAGGTTAGGGTTTATGTTCAATCCAAAAGTAGGATGCCACTTTTATTTTATTTGTAAGTTACAAATTCTATGCTTGTCTTCTCTCTAGTTTTTCTTCTGTCAGACTATACATGAAGGAAGAATTTATCAATTGAAGTTGTTTTGTGATAAGGATTACCCAGAGAAGCCCCCAAGTGTTCGGTTTCGTACATGGATCAATATGACTTGTGTTAATCATGAAATTAGAGTGGTATCAGTTTTAATTTTTTGTTACATGCCTTTAGCTTTTATATAGTTCATGCAATGCGAGGGTTATGTACATGATGCAATTAGCAATCTCTAAGATTTTTTGTTATCCCTTTTTACTTCTCAATTTTAGATTGTGAAATTTTCCTGTCTCATGGCTTTAAGATTTATCAATTTAAAAGTTCTTGGATCTGATGACTTATTTTGATATCTTTTGAATTTCCTTTTGTCTAGTCTGTGTGCTTTGGTTTTTCTTGTTATGTCATGTTAAACCTCAAACGTGTATAACATGCTGGGAATTTGATTTTCGTTTGTGTTTGTTTCTAATTAGTTATATTTGTTGTTAATTATTGCACAACAGTATAATTGATGATGAAGTTCTCTTAAAGAAACTGGATCTTCCCATGTTAGTGGTTCTGGATGAAGCATACATAGAATTCTCAGCAGCAGTGTTATGTTTGATGATCCTGCTGTAGTATTATAGCCTCCTTTTTCTTTGTTTCCTTTTTTCTGTATCCAATGTTGAAACACGTTCATTCTAACGATTCTAGCTGATGGGATAAATCTCGCTCTTTATTTATTCTCTCTTTGTCTAGGCAAGCATGGCAGAAATTGGGTGTTATGCCTCCTGAAGATGCAATGCAAAAGTACATAGAAATTGTGACAGAGCTATATCCTACTTCGGCTGATGGCTCGGCTTTGGTGAGCTAATAAGTGTATGAGTGAATTAGCACTTCTTTTTATGGAAAGGGAGGATACTTTACTTAAAAATAAAAGTAGTATGTTTACTTATATTCTTTATATGTTTTCTTTTTCTTGTCTCTACCTAACACCTAATGTGCCTCTTATAGAATAGCAAAGGTGGGGAAGTGATGGCTCAAGTTCAGAGGCTAAGAGACCAATGGAACCAGTGTTCAGCACTTTTGTGTGTGAAGAGGAATCGGGTAGTGATTTGTAAGTTTCCTAGAATTACTGGAAGTTATATGGGTTTTAATGCACATATCTAGATAGCCTATCTATATTTTGTACATCTACATGTATGCATATGGCCATATATCTATATCTATGTCTTGCTAAATTCAGTATTTGCAAAATTTGTGCATGTGCAACTAAGCAAGCTATCTTTGCAGCTTGTCAAACTTGTGCTAGTAAGTTCCGTCAATATTGGGAATTTAGAAATAGCCTATCTTTGAACTTTCTTCAATGTGCTAAGTATGCAGTCCTGTAATGAGGATGGCAGAATGTCTTGGAAGGTTAATCCCGATGGCTTTTGTTTCTGTAGTCTTGATTATGTTGACAAAATCCTTTGTGGAGGCTTCCAAATGGTCCTTAGCAGTTCTTAGTGCTCTTTCTCGCTCTGACACAAGCACTAGCTCATATGGTTTTCTGAAAAAATTTAGCCACCTTTAATATCTATAGAAGACTTTCTGTTGATATTATATATATAATGGACGGTATTCTGGTAATGATAGTCTGCCTTTTATAAAAAAAATTGGTTCTTAAGGTGTTTCTTTTTTAATACTTTCTCCAGCCAAATGTGGTTTTGGTTAACTTCGGTTATTGACAGCAGTTTATATTCTAAGAATGGAATCGATGAATAATTAAGGTTGTTTCCTTGCCCAACTTTGTTTCATTATATGCTAGAATGCACTTAACCGGAGAAGTCTTGTCTATTTACTTTTTTTTAGCAAATTACATAGACCTTCCATGAGTTTGATGAAATTAGATAACAAGAAGGTCCGTTTATGTAATTTCATCAAACCTCAGGAGGGGTCTGTGTAATTTATTCTAAATTGTATTAACTTGCATGGCTGATTGAAAATGTGAAGGAAAAATATTTACTTTTGAGCTACTAGTGTTTTGATTGGAACATATGAATGAGTTCAACTTCTGGGGGTTAGAAACAGCTTTCTATTGATTTTTTGTGGTGAGTTCTTGATGGAGTTGTAAAGGAGTATTCATGTTCATTGCACACTTACAGGAGTTGTAAAGGACTACTAGTGTATTTTCTTTCACTTCAACAACTGATCATTTAGGAGGCTATTCATTATAAATTAACATAATCATAGTTTATGACTTTATTGACTTTGTTTGCCTTATTTTAATATACCAGGCATAATCTTATCATTAACTCAAACAATGATTAAACTAAAAAGAAGTTAGCAAGCTTCTTCTTTTTAAAGGTACAATTCCTTGGAAGAACAAACAATAGATAGATCTTTATGGTTTGTTGTCTTTAGGTGCAGGAAAATGGATGTTGTCCATGGATTTGCCAGAGAAGGAGATGTGGCGAATCTGCTCAAGAGTATTGAAAATGGTGTTTCAGGGAATTTGAAGGGTGGGTCATTTATAGCTATTTCTTTTCTTTTCTAAGTTTATATAATATTCTCAAGCATGTTGTTAGTTCTCAATAATGCTTTTTTGGTTGTTAAATGGACCGAGCTCCTCATAACCAGCTTGTGCTCAGCATTAAGAGGTCCAATCACTGATTAAGTGAGACAACATCAACCTGAATTTTAGCAGCATTGCTTGACAAGCCTAGCATGAGCATATCTATTCTTGACTCCTTTAGGATTGTTTATAAACAAAGGTAGGTGTCATGATTTTCTAAATATGCTTATGATGGCCTATTTAAAAATAGGAAGTTGACTGATAACTGACGCAGCATGGGAAAGAAATTGACCTTATAGGACTTACTGGTAGAAACATCTCTGCTATTGAAAGTAGCTTAAGCCATGAAACTTGCCTTGCAGATTGAGTTTTCATTTTTTTCTTTTGTTGCCTTCTGATCTCTCTCCTTCAACTAGTTCTTAAGCGAGAATAATACAATAATTCACTGTTGTGTTAGAAAATAGAGAGAGTCATATGCATAACCAAGGAAGTAGATATAATAACACTATTGTTGATCTGTCTCAGAATATCTTCCCTTATCAAATTCTTGATTTTATAAGTTCTTATTGGTCAAACTTTTAGATGAAAATGGAAAGTTGACTGACCAATGTGGAATAAGTGACAAAGGGGAGGATAAATCTTTGTTGGACTTCCTGGTGATTTCAAATTTCTTAGTTATTAAAACAATCAAGATGCTACAAAGATTTGTGAATGCGTGATATTTGGGAGTATAGAACGGTAGTTATACTGCTGTTTCAGGCTATAGTGGTTTATCAAAGAACTTCTGATTTTAATGAAGAATCTACATTGATCACCAAGCATCTGTCTTATTGTTCGTGTTTGCTACTGTTGTCATATTCTTGATGTAAGCTTTTGTCTGTTTATTTTCTCTTTGCCTTGACAATGTGTTCACCTGAAATGGTTGCAGACAGTGAGGGTCGGACACCATTACATTGGGCTGTGGATTGTGGTCACCTTAATGTCACAGAATTGCTTGTTAGCAAGAACGGCAATGTAGATGCCAAGGTATATATGTTGATAGTTAACGCTACTGAATCTATCTGTATGCTTGATTGGTATTGTCATTAAATACATAAAACGAAAGTAGGGTAATACATAGACTGGATCTGAAATAAGGCAGCATTCCTCACTGCACAAGTTGCATGATCTCAAAATAAGTTAAGTTTTTGGAGATGCTTTTTTGCTTATTATGATTATTGACAATTATCAGTTTAATTTGCTATTTTTGTTGATGTTATGTTGTTTTATTTGGAAGGATAATGATCGAAAAACTCCGTTGCATTATGCTGCTGTTTGTGAGAGAGAAACCGTAGCTGAGTATCTAGAAGCCATACATATTATTGCCTTTAATTTGATGATCCTGCTGTGGTATTCAAAATCTCATAGCAGTGTCATGTTTCTTATTTTCTAAGAGATTCCCCTTCTTCCCTTGACTAGTATCTTATCACACTAAGGCACATTGTGAGGTGCTTTCCATTCTTTACTTGCTACAAGAGCTCCATCATCCAACTGAAAAATAGAAATGGCGACTGAGATCTGAACACAAAGTCATTTAATTCGAACAATTTGGCGAGAATCAAGTCGTAGCTGTCTTTTATCCAGAGAACAAATTTGTTCAAGAAGAGTATGATGGTTAGTTGTGTCTTATAATGTCACTTGTATTGGTTTTTAGATTTACGTTTGATGTTTCATGAAGATTCCTCAGCAATAATTTAATTTCGACTGTATAATTTCCTCATTTGTGAGCTCTCATGTTTTGTAGAATACTATTAGAAATTATGTTCTGTTGTTGAATTATAAATACAATAAGGTTTTGAATATTTTTGTTAAATTACTCTTTTTTATAATAGAGTGTATCTAAACAAAATATTTTATAAATATATGCATTTGAAATGTTGCATTTCAATTACATGCATTTGAAATGCTGCATTTCAATTACATGTATTTGAAATTCATAAGAATTTGTCAAATAGTATATTTTTAAAAAATATTATTTAAGAATTTACCTTTAAAAGTTTTTTTTTTTTAAAAAAAAAAAACTTAGGAAATTCCATGGACATTCCTATGGAATTTCAAAAATTAAAAAATATTTTTTGAATTTTTTTTAAAATATATTAAAAATAATTTTTTTTAAATTCCAACAGGAAATTTTTCGTTGTAATTTTTTTTTTTTTAAAATTGAATTCTAACGTAAAATTCCGTTAAAATTACTATTTTGTTAGAATTTTACAATTTCAACAATTACTTCTTTAACGACTTAAATTTTGTTAGAATTTGACAAAATTCTAATAAAAAAATTCTATCGGAATCAAGGAAATTTCTTGTAATGCAAAGCCACATTTATGAATCACAAGAGTTATAGTGCAAATAATTTAAATGAGAAAGGGATAGATAGATTTGCACAAATTGCACAAGAGATTTTTATAGTGATTCAGCTCAAGGCCTACATCCACTCCCCAAGCTCCTCTTTGGGTATTAATCCTTCTTGAACAGGGGGAATGATGAGCTATGTTTGAGAGAGATTCAAAATCTCTGTACTGCCTATTATGTGTGGTGATTTCTGTTTTGTATGTTACGGTTTCTGTCTTGATCCGTTGATATTGAAGGTGAGGATCAAGGAGTGGATGAGTTGTTTAGAAATTGCTGCTATATTCTGAGAAGATCTGTCTGATTAGAGTTATGATTTTCAAGTTCTAAGACTGAGCCAAAGATTCTGTTTTAAACAACTTGTTTAGTTGGAATTCTTCTAAATATTCTGTTCCAACTTCATTTCTTCCCCACTTTTGGGAACTCTTTGAGGGTGCCCCTGTACATACACTTGTTGTTCACATTGTGAAGTCCATGTCCATATATTTACCTAACAATAGAGAAAATTTTCTTTCTCATCAACTCATCACTTTATCAGCTACCAAACACAAATAGAACAGAAAATAAAAAGACCCATTAACAAAACTCACCTAAGAATACTAAAGTACCCTTTGCTTGAGTGCCTCACTACGCAAAACCCATTTGATTTTCAGTCCCTTTTCATCAACCCACCCTTTTCTTAGCTACAAACACAAATACAAAGGAAATCACCAAGACCCATTAACAAAACTCACCTCTAAAAACCAAAGTGCTCTTCCTTTGAGTGTCTCACTTAGTGCTAAACCCTAGTTAGAGCAAACAATGAGAATGCAACAAATGGGTTGGTCACAATCAGTGCCTGAGCTGATCAAGGGAATGAAGAGAGCATTTTGTTAGTGCATTTGCAGAGGCATACTTCTTGATGCATAAGCTCAGTAAATCTGCTGAAAGAAACCAGAATAAACTATTATTTAGTATTTCAGCTGAATATTTTTTTTATTTTTCTTTCCCTTTTTTTAAGAAAAAAAACACTTAATCTTAACAAATTAAAAATAAAACCCCAAAATAAATATTGTATTACATTATTAATAAAATTAATCAATAATTAAGTAATTTTTTAACAATGTTGAAACTAGACTATAGAAATTAATGAAATTAAAAAGTTACGGAACAAATTGAAAAATTGAATAGTAAAATGACCAAATTAAGAGTGCCTCAAGGAAATATTAGAATAGGGTTTTAGTCTTAACTACTTATTCAATACCATAGCTAAATGACATAAATAATGTATTTTTTAAATTTATTTACTTTAATACTTTTTTTAATATTTAATATTTTTTTTAAAAAAAAAAAGAGGTAGAAAGGTACAGAGAACAGAAGTAGATGCTAGTGGCATCACCAAACACTAAGAGAAGAAGAGAGTTGGCATCAAAGTTCCTTTGAAATTCAAGAACTCTTCTACTTTAAAATGGCAGAAAGAGAGGAAAAACATTATTTTAGAGTTCTTGAATTTCAAAGGAACTTTGATGCCAGCTCTCTTCTTCTCTTACTGTTTGACTGGCATCTACTCCTCTTCTCGGCACTTTTCTGCCTCATTTTTTCAAAAGATATTTAAATATTAAAAACATGGTATTTAGATAAATAAGTTCAAATAATTCATTATCTATGTCACTTAGCCTAATACCATATTTATATTACAAGTAAAATAATGATTTATATTGCTTATTTTACTTAATAGATATATAGGACCTAATCAAATAATTTGTAGTTTAGTGGTAAATATGTAAGTTGTATGTTCAAATTTAAAGTCAAAAAAAAAAAAAAAATATATATATNTATATATATATATATATATATATATATATATATGTAAAGACCTACATAAAACTTAAAAATTGCATTATTTTAATACCTACTAGGTAGTTATGCTTGTGGTAGTGAATAAAATGATTAATTAGCCTTCAATCTTAATATAGGATATAAAATGTGGCAGTGGTATCGCCCTCTTTGGAGGTAAACGTCGTCGCATCTGTCCAACAAAACCCAAAACCCCTTGTCCTCCGACTCCATTCGAAGTTCTTCATCCTCCGGGTTTCGTCGCCGAGCTAAATTCTCCTGAGAGACCTATTCCCAATCCAAAGTTGCAAATTAGGGTTTGGGTTTTACTCCATCGCTATTGGTGCTCCCTCTCCTTCTGTCTCTCTTCTCTTTTGCCAGTGTAGTCTTGTCGGAGTTTCTCTGTTTCTCGCTTGTGTCATCTCGAAGCAATGTCGGACTATCTTCCTCGAGAAATCTGGGAAGAGATTCTTCACAGACTAACCCTAAAGTCTCTGGTGAAATGCACCTCCATTTGCAAAGAATTAAAGTCCATGATCACCAATCTTGACTTCATCTCCGACCACATTGACCGGACAGTCCAAGTCAACGGCGATCAGCCCCTCTTTCTTCTTCGGCAATGCCGTAAAACGGGTAAAAGGTCAAGGGGTAAAAGGGTACGTGATTCTGCTGAATTCTCCTACTCCCTGCTTTTGGATAATGAGCAATTCGATTTGGTTTCTACCTTAGGATACCCATTTAAAGATCGTTTCCTCACGCATTCTCTAATTGGCACTTGTAATGGGCTGGTGCTTCTTGCTGATGATATGGGTGGTTGTGGCAATACTTTAATTCTATGGAACCCCTCTATCCGGAAATATTTGGTGCTTCCTGAACCCACTGTAACCTTCAGAACCCATGGGGATTACGATACTTGTCTTGGGTTTGGGTTTGGTTTCGATTCTGAGACCAAAGACTTTAGGGTGGTCAGACTTGCTGATTATTCTGAATCTTCTAAAGTCGAGGTTTATTCTTTGGCTGGAGGTTGCTGGAAAAGTATCTGTGACAAAGCTCCTTCATTTATTCTCCCAAAGATAGTTTTCATGGGGACAAACCACATGTTTATGAATGGTGCACTACATTGGGTTGTCCGGCGGAGAGGAACCCATGACAGATTTATTTTGACATTGGATGTGGTTGAAGAGACATTTGGAGAATTGATGTTGCCGGAAAGTTTGCATAAATCAGATGAGATGGTATATGTTTTGGCAGGAGGTGAGTCACTTGCTGTGGTTAATAGCACTTATCCGGTTTCTTATACAAAATTCACTATCTGGGTTATGAAAGAATATGGGATTGTGGAGTCATGGACTAAGGTGTTCAGTTATGCTTCAACAGAACATGGAATTCTTACAAGACCCTTAGGCTTTAGGAAGAATGGGGAGGTGGTGTTACAAAATCATAGCGGAGAAATACTTTCAGTAGATCCAGTGACAGAATTAGTAAAGAATCTGGGGGTTAGAGGGGATGGCTATGCTTTTTTCCATCATCATGTTGAGAGTTTATCATTACTTCACAAAAAAACTGATGTTACATCCTACTGACAAGTGCATGTTTCAGGATAAGCTGTAGTATCCTCTTCATTTATGGGAGAAAAATTTATGTTGTGGAAACCTTTGTATAGATACTAACTATCAAATATCCAGTTTGTGCTTTGTTCTCTAGAAGATATCAAATATCCAATTTATGATATTGAATCCTATTGTCAATCTCATGACTTGTGCAATCTGAACTAACAAAAGTTTCAGTTGTATTGTTTGTAAGAACACAGCACCCCTACACACACAAAAAAGTTTACGTGAAAAATGAAGCACTTTTTCTTGATAACAAGAAAATTCGCAGCAAATGTCTCTCCTATTCACTTCTTATATGAGTACAAAGTAATGAATAACTACTTAAGATTGGGATTTAGGAATCATGATGTTCTTTGCATGGGTTATAGGTGTAATTGCCTACTTCTGGTTCTTTTTTTCCATAAAAAGCATTCTTTTTTGGCTGAACCAGATGATCTTGTTTGATTCATTGTAATGAGGCATACAATATGAAAAGAATTTAAACTACATATTTTGTATGAGATTAGTTATACCTATTCATCCCGTTGCCCTGCCATACAAAATTTTTGTGCTCTAACATGACTTTAGAAAAGACAGACGGAGTTCAGACATATGTCTTAAACTTATTTGGCATGTTGTAAAATCCATACTTGTGAAATTACAGAGTTTGATATGTTCATTATTTTCTTATTTGTAATTTGATGTTGATAAAGCTGGATTTGGAATTTGGCATTGATGAAGCTGGAGCTGGAATTTGATTGTGATAATAATTAGTTCATACCCATGTGCAAATATCATTATTGTAATGCTTAAATATTATGCATTGTGATTAAATTCTATGATTATGTATGTCCAAAAGATGCTTCTGCATTTTCAAAAGAGATATTATTGCATGTTCAACTTCTCTTTCGTGATTGAGTTTGTGACAGTCAAGTTTGAAGTCAGAGAAAAAAGTCTCTTTCAATGAAACATCTGAAGCCATAAAAATTGACAGTTCTTCTTTTATATCCTGTTTTTAGCAGCCTTTTGGAAAGGTTGGTCTCATGCTTTCATGACATTTTTGTGAGAATGAATACTCTTTATCTTCCTTTGTTGAAAAATTGTACAAGCTATTTGCGTACAGTTGGTGCTCAAAAGTGCGATATGGGTAGTTGATTTGTATTTTCTCTATCATTGGTACAAATCTTGTGTAGTTAGCTAACCTGACAATGAGTCAATGATTACAACTTAAAGCTATCTAATCTGAACTAAGAAACTTCAGTTTTTGGTTTAAATATTCTGCCTTAGTCCTCATACTTTTCCACGGTTTTGTGTTGTATGAATTTTCTAATGGCAATACTCTTCACTAAATTCCCCCAGAAACCTCATTCTAGTTTCTCCACCTCGTCATTTCCCATAATCCAATCCCTACTTCTCCACACATTGGCAGTTTCCAGCTTCTCTGTTTTTCACTTTGTTCCGTACTCAGTGCAGAACAGGCCTATTGCCTACTGGATTCATAGGATCGATGACTCACAATACAAGCAGGATACAGTCCCTTCCTTTCCAATTTCTTATGCCATATGACTTGCCTTTTCCACTTCTATTTGTCAAGGATTATCGGTTTTTCTCTTTCTTTATTTTCCCTGCACCTGTATATCTCTTTAAAAGTTTTGTTAATACCTCAGAAGATTTGGTTGGTCAGTAAATTTAGTGTTATTGGTTACTGCCTTTTTCTGATATGGCATCTAATTTAGTGCTATGCTTAAAAATGCTGAAAAATAATACAAGATGTTGGTTTTGATAGAAATCAACGGCAGAGTGATGACATTGAGCTACTGAAAAATGTTTAGATGGGAGGTACGAGACATTAAAACTGTAACCATACCCTCAGTAAGGTCTTCTTGTGAAGACAAAAACTCCTGGCAAGCTGCAGAAACTAGTTGGCCTGCTTAAAAGAATATATGCTTCAAAAGGAAGCACACTGGATAAAATAGGCATATAAAATTCAGTATCTTTGTTGCTGTAAGCAGTCTAGTGGTCTATAGTATGCATCATTGCCAATTCTCTAAGACAACTGTTAGAGGTTGTATAAGTAGTCATAGGTTATATTGTGATTTTATTTTGTTTTGAATAAATCAGTTGTTACCATACCTATTGTTGTGTAAAACTTTAATGCAAGTGCACATTATCGTTTTCAAGTTATAAAGAGTGAGAGTCTGAGAGAGTATCATCCCACAAGGACTATGGTTACTAAGTACCAAAATCGAGTATATTCCAATTTTATCTAGACAATAAAGAGTGGATTTCAAGCAATAATTTAAAGGCGAAAAAACTAAAACAGATAGAAAGATTGATGAGGAAAATCTAGGGTTTTTGATTTTACCATAACTAATTTAGGCTTTCTTTCTTAAATCCTTAATCTAGATTTATTTTTCTAATTGTTAGCCAAGATTCTCTAATTTATTCATTAGCATTTCCCAAGGTCTAATGAAAGTATTCCCAAGTTACGAGCCCATTATATTCCTATGTGAATTATGAATAACCTAAAAATTCATTTAATTCTATGGATTTCTTTAATTGACGACACATGTCATGGAGTTATATCCCTATCCTACATGCAACCTATAGTATTTATCACATTGAACTAGACACATAAATCTCCTTCTCATCTCATTGTGATTAACCTATCAACTAATTAGTGATTAGGTAATTAGAAGCATTAAGATCAGAGATAAACACTTAAATAGAAAAGATAAATCATAGATCAATTCATTAAAAAATTAAATCCATTCATAGTTATGCTACATCGTAGCCCTAGAAAGAGAATTAGTTTATGACGGTAAAATAAAACATGATTGAAGAAATTCTAGATATAGATGAAAGGGAAAAGACAATAAAAACTCAATGTAGAAGCCAAGATTCACTGCTGCAAATCCTTTCTCCTAGCTAGGGATGGCAATTTTCCCCAGACCCGATGGGGCCCCGGTATTTTTACCCAGTCGGGTACGGGTATGGGGCAAAAAAATGGGGATGGGAAATTTTATGAGTAATGTTATAGGGGTGGGTCTGGGGATGGGCAAGCCTCTCCCCACCCCGCCCTGCCCCACACTGCACACAAATAAATAATATATATATATACGGGGATTCTATGATACTACGTAAGTATGTCATACTACACTGACATGGCAAACATACATAATTTTTATATTTTATTATATATAAAATATAATTTATTTAATTTTTTAAACAAACTTAAAAATAGTTAATTTGTACACATGTCATTCATTTATTGGTTATTCTTATGTAATATGACATATTACATAAATACTAAAAGTATCTAAGAAACCTCCATATATATATATATATATATATATATATATATATATTGTGGAAGAATTTAATAGAAATTCAATGTAAAAGTTGATTGTGGAGCCTAAGCTGAAGATATGCTTAGATAATTTATCAATAGAATATACTTGAGCATCCAAAAACACATTCTTTCATAAATTGTGCTTATTCTAATTGCTCCTTTTGTGCTTATTCTAATTTCTTATAGGCTTTTATAATTTTTTAAGAACAATTTTTATAATTTTGTTTAAATATTATTTATCTTATGAGGATATCTTGAATTCTTAATGATATTATTTGAGAATTATTTATATTATCTTGTTTGATTAAACTTGAATTTCAATTAGAAATCATGTTCGTGATTTATAGATCAAACTTGTAAATTGTGTATATTTAGAAAAGCATGACTGTATGGGTAAATGGGGCAGGGCATGGGGCAGATGGGGATTCAGTGGGGTGGGGATGGGGATGTTGAAAAATCCCGGCCAAGAATGGGTCCAGGGATGGGGACGGGGAGTGCCTGCCCCGCCTCATCCCCGCCCCATTGCCATCCCTACTCCTAGCTTTGCCTTGCCTCCCTTCAACTCTCAAAACATCCAAGAATTTATTTCTAAAACCTAAGAGTCCTATATATACTTCTATTACAAAAGTCCTATTTAAACTAGGAAAAAAATTCCCACCGCCCCATCATCTGAATTGAAGTGTTGCAACCCTTGATAGCAAGAGCTAAGGCACTAGTCAGTGGGGAATGAAGAAGGCACGGGCACTGCAGCTCTTGGTTTCGAGCGCCACAACCTTTGGTCTCTGCCTAAGGTGCTCCAATTGCTCACTACAGGTGCTGCAGCCTTTGAGTTTTAGAGCTGCAACTCTTGCTTTCTATCTCAAGCTTCCAAAGTTCACCAATTTTTCACTTTAAAGAGCAAAATCTTTATATTTCAATTAAACCTACACAAAACACATTATTTAATACTAAAAATTCTCAAGTAACATACAAAATATTAAATTAAAAATACCTAAAGAGTGGGTATAAAACTCACTCAACACCTATGTGGCTATCTCTTATTCCTTATTTGTGCTTATATATAGTTATTTCTTTATTTGGCTTTCTATTGGGAAGCACAGACATAACATTTTGCTTAACTGAAAAACACAATTTCTCACGCAAATTGTCGTTCGTGAGAAATTTCTCACAGACAATATCTCTAAGAACGTATAAAACATCAGTGAGGAAAATCAGCGAAGTCTCACGACGTGCCTGTGGATTTTCTCACATAACCGTTCCATGAGACAAGTTTCTCACGAACAAAGTCCATGAGAACAAACGTCACAAGCAAAAAAAAATTAATTTTTTATTTTCGTTTTCTCACAAATTTGTCCATGAGAAATTTCATGAGAAAAACCCCTAATGCTCCCATTCTACACCCTATTTTTCTACTAACAAAAAACCTGCAAAGTAAAATAACTAGCAACAACACAAGCAGAACAACAGTAATAGCAACAGAGGAGTATAATGCACTCAAATTTTATTCAAATTAAAGAATCTATACAAAAGAATCTGTACAGAAAAATAATGTGAAAAAAAATATACAAAATCAATCCTTATATATACAAAAAGGATGATATCAATCGCTTTCTAAAACATAATCACTTGGGGGATCTTCCTCAGTTTTATCATCACTGCTATGATATTCATCTTCTTCCTTTTTCTCAGCACATTCTCCTATATCATCATCTGCATCAGTGACAAAGTCTGGATTCGCACCAGTAACAACTTTCTTTGTAGCAGTTGAAGTGATATCTCTTAAATCCGTCTGTGTCCGATGTCACACCTACTCTTTCAGATAATTTCTTAAGATCTCTGTAGACATTAAATAATTAAACTTAATCTTTTCCCACATAATGGCTCAGATTAACACTATTTGAAATACCACTCGCCCTTGGGAATTATGAAGACGTTGGTAGAGATACCCCAAGAAAAATTATGTAGCTTAGCAAAACATTCCTATATACATCTTAAGTGAATATACAAAGAGGATTAACATGACTCTCATCATTTATATACACGTCCCAAAAGAATAATACTTATATCACTACCTATGATATAGTTACATCTATATACATGTCTCAAATTATGAATTTCGACCTAGCTTACATCATGCCATTACTACACAAAAAGTCACAGATATGTCGTTCGCCTAACCCCGTGCACTCTGCTGAGAGTTACTAGTCTCTGCACCTGGAATGGGTACACATTTACAAATAACATATGTGAGATGTATAATCTCAGTAGCTAGTAGGGCAACTTACATGCTTTATATCCATTCCAATCCCTAAATCACGTAAGAATATTCCAGGAAAACAAAACAATCATGACCACATAGTCGGAAACATAAGCACAACACATACCAAAACGTTCTCATTCATTACATTCTGGGGCTATATCAATTTACCCCTGGGGCAGCCACAACTTACCCCATATTCCTCCTGGCATAGGACAACATCAACTTACCCTTAGTCTCTTCTAGCTATGGGGTAGCTTCAACTTACCCCTTAATTCCTCGAAGCTATGGGGCAGCATTCAACTTACCCCAATGGCCATCACACGTAAAAGAACTAGCTCTATTTCTTTAGTCATCTCATAAGTCTCCTCTCAGTACTCATCTCATAAGTCATCTCATAGCATTCAATTACAATAACGAACATCATATATAGTGGTTACATAGAGCATACACTATCAAAAGAAACTAAACGAAGTTTAAGGAAAAACTAGCTACCTAGAGTCTTGGCTGTCCCTAGTTTTCCTTTTCTTGGTATGAATTTGAGAATTCTTGAATACCTTCTCTATTTCCTATTTCATCACGCAATTATATAAGTATTCCACATAAACTTTTCAAAGCAAAAAGTAGGTAACTACTTACGTCATTAACCTTCAATACTAGTTGAATACTAAGGGTTTCACAGTAAGAAAATACTAACCCATGCATGTATCTATTCCATAATAAAAGTAAGAGAATCAGAACCCATGTCCTAACTATCTCCCTTGACTTGCTTTTACAAGTAGAGCATTAAAAGATTGGAGTGGGAAACTCATTATGAATAAAATCAACTTAACGGAAGGCTATGGGGTGCTGGCTCCCAGCTCTGGGGGCTGGCGCTCAGCGCTGGGGGTCCAGCATGCCAACGCAAGGCACTGTGGTGCCAGCGCCCCGAGTCCCGCAACAGCAAAATTTCGAGGTCTTTGCTCAGTAATCCCAATATAGATGAAAAATAAACAAGACCAACTCCATAAATGCCAAACAATTATCAAAGAAAACATTCCTATCCCATAGCAAAGACAAAGGCAGAAACTTTTCCTCAAAGATAAGAATATTCACTCTAACCGAATACACTAAAATCCAACAAAAGGCATGACAGAACACCTTCATATGCGGTGATTGAGACAATCAGAATAGCCCAGAAAATTACAAATAAGAACACTTAATAATCTCATGTCAAAGCAACACTAACCCTTAGGCTTCAGAGTGCTTGAAACTTGGAAGTTTGTCCCTGCAATGCTTGCAAAATGAAGGAGAAATCGACTCTTCTCCAGCTGGGCACACTGATTCAGTGGAAGTGAGAATTAACATGAAAGTGAGCCAAAAATTAGAAAGAGGAAAAAGGTAAAGAGCTTAAGACAAAAGGGAAAATAGAGACCAAGGTTAATTGAAGTTCGGGAGGCTAAGGAACTAAGAGAAAAGGACAGGTGGAGGTGTGAATGGGATAGGTGGAGGTGATTCCACTTTCAGCTTTGTGGTTCTCTTTTCTCCCCTTTTTTTTTTCTTTTAATAAGATTATATACTCTATTCTATATAATATACTAAAAAGCCAATATTTATCTCTTTTTACCGAAAAGCTTATTGTTACATCCGATCATCGTCAATAATTAACGTCGATGAGCGATGTGATTCATCTTGGTAGGGATGATCTAGGGTATATGGGCATTAATTTTGTGTCTGGTCTTTGTTTGAATGATATGTAACCATTCCCAGTTATTAGGAGTTGTGTGTGGGTAAGGAGAAAAATAAACTTGCTCTGCTTGTTGAGCTAAGATGAATGGTTCATCCTCCTTATATGTTCTGCTTGAGTTTACCTCAACAAATCTATATTTTGGATAATTCTTTGTTCCCCGAGATGAAGGATCATACCATTTGTAATTAAATAGTATCAATCGATAACCAGGTGAACCCGTATATGCAATCTCAATGATTTCTTGTAGTACCCCATAATAGGATGATTCGACTTTGTCATAACTAGATCCCTTCAAATAAACTCTACTGTTATTTGTTTTTCGACCATGGGACCAAGCATCTATGTGAAATTTATAACTATTGATATTTACTTAGTCTCATGTCCAAACCTCCCTTAAGGGACCCCAAGCCAAAGATATTAAAAGCTCATTGACAATATCATTCTGAGGGTCTTGTACCTATATATAATTAACAAAAGGTTAGTAATATACTAAAGCACAGTTGAATATAATTAAATATTGAAAATAGTTAGACTTACATACAAAATCTTTAAACCAATTAGGAAATCCAGTAGAGATGTGCTTATCCATTTGATTGTTTAAGAGATTGTCATACATTGAGGTTAATTCATGTATGTACGTGCAGCAACATAAACATAAAATTGGTTATACACATAAAATTCATATTTAAGAATCAAAATAAACTAAGATATTAAACTGGAACTTACCTCAAGTAAAGTTTAATCTCTGGGCAATTGAGCAACACAAACACTGTTGCAACTGCTAGTTCTTTATCATTGAGATATCATCATTGCAAGGTTCCATGGAAGAAAGCATGATAATTGAAGAGGAAAATACGTTGCCCGACATAAATTTCCTCACCATCATCATTGCGAGGCACTCTTCTAGTCCTTGAATGGACGTGAGACTCGAAATAATACGAACAAAAAGTTGAAGTCTCTTCAATGATGTATGCTTCACAAATTAAACCATCCACACATAATTTATTTTTAGAGTAAAACCCCTTTTTAGTCCCTGAATTATTCAGTGATTGACAAGTTAGTCCTCCAAAAATGTTCGCTGACAATTTCATCCTCGAATTATGGTTCCGTTCGACAAATTAGTCCTCGAATTATATTCGCTGACAATTTAGTCCTCGAATTATGGTTTCATATGACAAATTAGTCCTCGAATTAATCCTCAACTGAGGACTAATTTGTCGTACGGAACCATAATTCGAGGACTAAATTGTCAGCGAAAATTTTTCGAGGACTAATTTGTCGTACGGAACCATAATTTGAGGACGAAATTGCCAGCG
This sequence comes from Cercis canadensis, assembly GCA_003255065.1. Classification (NCBI taxonomy): domain Eukaryota; kingdom Viridiplantae; phylum Streptophyta; class Magnoliopsida; order Fabales; family Fabaceae; genus Cercis; species Cercis canadensis. The sequence goes on from QAOA01002388.1 coordinate 73,440, forward strand.
AACATTTTTGGGGGATTAACTTGTCCATCGTTGAATTTTTCAGGGACCAAAAAGGGGTTTTACTCTTATTTTTAACCTTTCGCTTTAAGGTATGAAGAAACCTTTCAAAATAATACATCCACTTATATTAGACAGGTCCACCCTTGATCGCCTCTTCAACTAAATGAACCGGTAAATGCTTCATCACATCAAAGAAACCAGGATGGAAAATCTTCTCAAGTTTGCACAAGATTATGGGAATACTCTACTCCATTATCTGCAAGTTAACCGTGCACAAAGTAGGAGAGTAAAGATCTCAGAAAAATTGGCTCAACTTAACAAGAGGTTCCCAAACTTTTCCAAGCAACCCACTAAAAGCAATTAGTAGAAGTCTCTTCAGAAACACATGATTATCAAGACTTTTCATGTGGGTCAAAGTCCACATATTAGTATTGACACAATTCCTTAAGTTTGATGCATATCCATCAAGAAGATTCACACTCTCCGTCCACTCACATACGGCTCTCTTCTAGTCATTACTAAGTGTGTACAATGCTTTGGGTTTCACAATCTTTCCATTTTCCAAGTCTTGCAACTCCAAACTGCGACGTTTACACAACTTTGTCATATCTAGTCTCGTCTTCACATTGTCTTTACTTTTTTCTTTTACATCTGTGGACACTATATTTCGTCCAGTATTTATTCTTATTATCAAAAAAAAAAATGACACATGTGAAAATAAAAGCATGTGCAGTAGATTTTTTTTTTTAACATGGCAGAAACATGGCATTGGTGTTAGAAATGTGGGTGGAAAGGAAAGAAGTGGAAAGAGAAGTGTGTGGGTGGTTGAGGGAAAAAAGGACACATGGTAGAAGAGTTAGAAAAGTGAAGGGTAGGGCTACAACAATATGAGAGGGGCAGAACAAAAAAAAGAAGAGAAGACAGACCTAAGAGCAAGATCAGAATAGAGAGCATAAAGAGAGAAAGTGAGAACTCTAGAGAAAAAAGGATACAAAGTGAATCACAGAGAGAAGATAGAGGAAAAAGGGAAACTCTAAAAATTTGAGAAGCATAACAACATTCACAGAGTTAACCAAATAGCAACACTCACATAAATATCCAGTTCAGCAATAGAAAAAAAAAACCCCCCAGTTAGAGAGAGAATCCAAAAGGCACCCCAGGTATTAACATTATCTCATCACTTTTTTTTTTATGCTAATTTTTTTATTTCTTTGTTGATTTTGTACTGCACAGAGAACACATCCAACCTAGATCTATATATATATATATATATATATATATATATATATANATAAAAGAAGAAAAATCATTTGCCTTCTCCAAAATTAATTCCGAAGCAAGAAGGGGTGGTGCCACCGGTGGTGGTGGCTTCACCCTATTCCCATTCCTTTTTTCTTAGGCAAACAGAGGCAAAAGATTATTAAGACAGACGTACCAGAGAAACACAAAGAGAGAGAACTATTTTCCTTTGCTAACTAAAATTAACAGATAGGCAAGGTTGTTCTACTGAGTCCATTCCCCAAATCCACCATTTTTAGTAAAATAAAACAAAACCTAAAAATCTATTTTCTTTGGATTTATGCATGGAATCAGAAATTAATCATGATAGAAGCTGATTAGAAAAAAAAAAAAAAAAAGGAAACTGAATTAGAGGGAGAAATTGAGTTAGAGAAGGAAACCCCCTCTTAGAGAGAGAAACTGAGTTTTGAGAGAAAGTTGTATAGAGAGGAAGAAATCCTTGCCTCAGCCACCGATTTTTGAGAGAACAAAACCCAAATCCATGCCTTGCCTTTTGATTAAGCGACGAGAGATGAGAGATTGAGAGGAGACGTTTTACTTCTCTACGTTGTTGCCTTTCCTTTCTCCTGCATCACATGGTTTCTCTCTCTGATGCACCTATTTTTCTTTTATGTAAATGCATTTTTATTTGGTTTCAATTTTGTGGTTTATTTTAGGTTTCTTATTTCTGATTTGAGGGTAAATTGTTTGGTCTTTGTTTCTTTGGGTTGTTATATTATTTCAGATTTCGTTTGGGCCTTCTTTGTTTGGGTTTTCTATAATTACATTTTGTTATTTTAGATGGGTTGTTTTGATGTGTGGGCTGTTCTATTTTTTCTAGGCTGGGCGAAACTATTTTCGGGTTGGGCCATTGCTTGACCAGGCTTCTCATTTAGGTTGCTTGTGTTTTAGTTTTTTTTGCTTTATTTTGGGCTTGGTCCGAATTGGGCCAGGCCATTGTGTGTTTTATCTTGTATAGTTATTTATTTATGCTTCTTTATTTTGTTGGACTGATTGTTATTTCAACATGGGCTTTTGGGTTTTTATTTCATTAATCCATTTGTGACTACTTGGTTATCTGAAGCTTGGGTTGGTCCATTTCAATCTTTATTTTGCTTGGGATATTTCGTTTTGGGTTTGGTCTATCCTTTTATTTTGGTTTGGGTTAGAGTGTTTGGTTTTTTTGGACTTATGTGTTTGTTGGACTAGGCCCACAAATGAGGTTAGCAGCCAAACTTATTTTTTTTAAATCTTCTTAGCTTTTTGTTCTAGTCTTATTTAAATTGGGTTTAGTATTAATGTTAGTCTTTTGATTTTTTATTTTTTTTTATGAAGGGCCCATTAATAATGTGTAGATTAGTTATTGTTTTGAAGTTAGGTCTTCAGATTTTTGGCTTATTCCTTTTCTTTCTCTACTTATTGTTTGTTAATATGCTAATAATTTTTTTTTTTTTGAGCATGAGACAAGAAGAAATGAAGAAGCCAATAAGAGAAAGTTTAGTCGTGATGTATTTGCTTATTTTTTTACTAGTATCATATATCATGCATTTTACATTCACTTAGTTTAATTTGTGCGAATAACATTCATAGACCCCTTACTTGTTAAAAGAGGGATATAGGCGACTTACCCTCATAAGGGTGGCTCTCCTATCTGCCCGAGATAAGGATAAACGTCACTTTGGGAACCGAGAAGCATGGAAACAAAGTTGAAGGATTAGGACACGATTAGATTCATGCATAGCATAATTATAAATTATTTGCAATTTGTTTTGATTGCATGTTTATTTATTTTGTTTATCTTTATGATTAAAGCAAAGAAAAAAAAAAGTATCTCTTTTAATTTTTATTTCAAAAAAAAATGAAAATTTCTTTTGAACCATTTTGTGAACTACACGGACTTTGGTCCCTAATTAGGTTACATAAGCGTTCAAGGGTGACAAATCAAGTTCTATTTTGAATAATCACCTACTTTTTTTATTTTTATTTAGGGAAAAAATAAATACGATTTGATTATAATTTAATTTGCATGATTAATTTTAGGTAATCGTCTTTCAGACGGGTGTTGTGGGGTGTCTAACACCTTCCCCACACATAAATCCATTCTCAGACCCTCTTTGGTTCGTAAACCTATTTTTTTAGAAATTAAAGGGGTTTTTCAATTGTTCCCAAAATTTTTAATACAATTGGTGGCAACTCTAGAGTTTTTATTTTGAAAACTAAATATCTTTTTATTTAGTCATTCGCGTTATAGCGACCTCTGGGTACATTATGACAGTTTGACGACTACGCTAGAGACAAGTCAAGCCTAAGAAGTTAGTTGTGCAAAATAAATGTGGCATTTTTTGTATTTTTCTTTATCCCATTGTTCATTTAGTTTATATTCTTTAAATGTTTTCATTATTTGTTTTGTGTATATATTATAATTTATTTTCGCCTTGCATTCGTAAATAATTGTAATATATTATGTGCTCTCATTTGCATGCAAGTAAATGTAGGATGAGGTTCGCTTGCTTTTCCTGCACACACAAAACACTAACACTCATACCTCACACAATCTCTTTGGCTTTATACCCGAGTCACATTTAAATTTAGGGTTAGATAGGGAGTAAGCGTTATCCAAAAGGGGCTGAGTACCCTTGCGATCTATGCGACACTCCCACTTGGATTGCAACTTGTCTTTTTAACATGAGTAAATAAAGAGGCTCTACCTTTCGTCTATTCATGTCAACGAGACAAGGTCTCCGTCATCCCAATGTGAGGCAATCTATAGTACCTTAGACTTTTAAGATGTGGCACCGACCTAATAACCACACACGTAATTTGACTGTACAAGCCCGCCTTTAGGTTAAACCATGGCCACTAAGTTAGAATCCTTAAGCTTAGAGGTCAACCTTTTCTTAGGACAATAGGAGAAGCATTATTTCTCTCTTTTGTTATCGTCTCATTTTACTCGCTTTATTTCTATTTTATAAATACATTGTCGATTTCTTCTGATAAATTTAGTTATATTTATTTTTGAACTTTTCAGTGATCCATATGAAGTTGAATTGTTAATATGGCCAATCGATATCCTGTTTTTGAGAATTCTAAGAACTCACGAGCCTTCATAAGGGATACGACATTACTACCAATTGAGAAAAGAGATTGTTTACTTAAGAGATGTCCTAGCACATTACCTAAGAGGTTCCGAGTCAATGTCAAAGTCAATGATGTGACTGAGGTAGACCATTTTTTCAAATTGCTACTCATTGATGAAACGACAGTTTTTAATCAGAAATATGGAAAGATTTATGACTTGCTGAAGGTTGAGGTACACGAGATGGCCTTGGTTACCATGGTGAATTTTTGGGATCCTTCATACCATTGCTTGACTTTTGGAGTCATTGACACAACCCCGACTATTGAGGAGTATGCCTATATGCTGAATTTGTCATTGATTACCCAAACCAAGGTGTATACTCACAACAAGAATAAGGTTACTGTAGGAAGAATTGTTGAGTGGCTAGGTGTACCTGTTGACATGGTGAAAAATAAAATAATTCTAAAAGACACTAGCATGAAAGGATGACCTATGACTTTCATAATACCCAGTCTACAAAATTTTCTTAACAAAAAGGAATGGGGAAAATTGAGGGATTTGATTGCCTTGTGTATCTATGGGCTCATCTTATTTCCATCCGCCAAGAATGTCGTTAGCCACTTTGCCGTTGATGTGTTTTAACAAGTTCTTGAACACAATATTAATCCAGTACTCGCCATATTGGTTGACGCATTCAGATCTCTCAACTTTTGTCGAATGAAAGGTAAGGGTAAACTCAAATGTTGCTTACAACTTTTATTCGTTTGGCTCTTCTACTATGTTCAAAGGAAATATTATCCACGATTGATCAATTTTGGCTTTGGGATGGAGTTCATGAGAAAATTTACTGAATTAAAGATTGTGAAGGAAGATCGGGATTTTTGGTTGAACCGCTATAATAATCTTGATGAAGGAAATTTTATATGGCGTTCCCATTGGTCTAAGGGTCATGACATATTGATTCGTTGTGGGGATTTTCCATATGTGCTATTGATGGGTACTCGAGGTTGTGTGGCCTACATGCCTACACTGGTCTTGAGGCAATTCGAGCACCTCCAATACATTCTTTATACTAAAAGGCTTGTTGAGATGGAGTTTGAGTACCATTCTTAAGGGAGTGAAAATAACTTGTATAAGGTCAAGAAGGCTTGGGAAAGGTTATCATTCTGACAAAAAGGCCCATGCTTCGATATTGATGAGGCAATTACCTTGTATGATACGTGGGTTCATGAGAAAGCTAGAGTGGTCGTAGTACCACATGCTACCATTATTTCTCATCCACCTCCTATTGAGGTGCCTGCTCCCGATTTGAGGCTCAATTTGCTATGAAGGAAAAACTTAGAGAAGAGAAAATAAAAGAAAAACTAGATGAAGTAGAAGCCAAAAAGAAGAAGTGGCTTGAAGAACGAGCTCAACTCACAAAGAGATTAGCAAGAACAGAGAAAGAAAAGAGAAAGTACCATCATTGAAACAAATTGAACAAATGGAGAGACAAGTCCATGAGATAAGAGAAGTGACAAAATATAGAATAGAACATATGTGATGTCTTAAATCAAAGATTGAAGAGCTAGAGGAGAATCTTGAGGAAGAAAAAGAGGTTCACAAGCAACAAATGGAAAATTGGGAGAATGTGTACGAAAGTATGAAAAAGCTAAAAACCTAGAAGGAAAAGGATAAAGAGTTTTTCCGTAGTCAATGCGAAGATATGGAACACCAAAATATTCGCTTGAGCAATGCTCGTAAAAAGGAAAGAAAGATGGTGACATTTTGGAAGCAACAATATGAAGTCTTGAAAGAGAAAAAAGAAATGGGTAAGGGAGATGACACTTCGGAGACTGAAAAATGGAAGAAGTGGTTTGAGGATTTGATGGAGAGTTCCTACAATAAGGCAGAGAGGCTAAGACAAAGGGTTCAAGAGGTCAAGGCTCACACGACTCCTTTTGCATTACCTAATAGAGATTTAGAGAAATTTTTTGAAGAATGCAAGAGCATTTTGAATGACATAGCAAAGCTATGAGCTTCTTGATGTATTTGAACTATGATGATTAATGAAATGTGCATTGCTTTCTTTGGACCAATCTCTCTTATGTTAGTTGTATGCAATAATTTTTCTCGTAATGTCAAAAACATTCGTGAATGTTATCATGGTCAGGTTTTTCCGTAAGGAATGAAAGTTCATGCCGAAAGACAAGACCCATATCCTACACAAGTACCGGTGAAGAAGATGAATTTTAAAATTGATCGCTTAAAGGACTCGTCAAGGCTATATTAACAATCCATCTTCTCAAAATATTGCCAAAATATTTTTGTTATTTTCACTTTTACTCATTTATTCTTTATGTTTCCTTTTCACTTTTTTCGTCCATCACAGGATTAAAAGCGCGGTTCAATCAAAAACGCTTTGTGAAAAGATCAATCGGACTCAAATCTGGGACTGTTATTATCATGGACGGAATCCAAGAACCAAAGAGGAATTTAGGAGTTGAGTAGGATGGGATGAAGGAACAGATGACTTTGTCAGCCAAGGCATGAGTCACCCTAACTTTATCCCTATATCTCAAGTAACACCACTGCTGACTTTACCTTCACATGAGCAAAATGTCACCACAGCTCAATTCAATCTCATTCGGGGCATGCCCTCTCATCTAATGATGCCCACAACAATGGCCCTAGGGATTGAACCCTAATTCCACTATCCCATCTACTACCCAACTACTTGAGTTTCGATTCACCACCACCTTGCCTAAAGTAAACCCTATCACAAAGACTGCCTTTAATCCAAGTGGACACAAAGGAGATATGTACACTTACACTTCACCAATTACCCATTCTGTTTTTAATGTACCAACCCAAAATTCACTTGTGACCATACATGTTGAGAAAGAATCTAAGGAGTGCAAAAAAGAAAAACAATAAGAAAAATTGTTGACTTTGGAGGAGAGGATTAGAGCTATGGATGGAACTAGTTCTTTCGGGGCTATGGAAGTCAAGCAATTATGCCTTACTCCGAGAGTGTCAATTCCTAGAGATCTTAAGCTCCCTGAATTTTAGAAGTATGATGGGACTGGTAACCCAAAGTTTCATATGGTCTCGTACATTGCGGAGATGGCTGCTATAGAGGAAGATGAGATGGTGTTGATTCATTTCTTCCTAAAAAGTCTCACCGGTGCTACTCATAACTGGTTTATGAATTGAGACAGCACCAAGATAAAGAGTTGGACAGATTTAGTAAACGCTTTCTTAGATATTGCTCCAACAAGGGAGCAATTGAAAAACATGCAGAAAAAAGATGAATCTTTTAGGGAGTATGCCCAGAAATGGAGGACCCTGGCTTCATAAGTTCAACCTCTACACTTTGACTCTGAATTATGTTTCATTTTTCTAGATACCTTGAAATCCTCATATTTAGAGTTGATGGCAAGTTGCCCTTTTCCATGATTTTGCTGATATTATCAAGGCTGGAGAAAGAATAGAAGGACTGGTGAAGACTGAAAAGTTGCAAGGAGCGAGTACTGAGGGTAGTAGCTTTGGCTAAAAGATGACATGTTTCCAAAAAAAAAAAAAAAGGAAGGAGAAGTGAACTGGGTACAAACACCAGGAACCTACCAATACCCTTAACCTAAAAGATCGAGCTATACTCCAAACCTTTCATTTTCACCATCATACCTTGTTAATGTCATCCCTCCATCTTATCCCCAATACATATCAAATTACCAATACCTTCAAGCATCTTTCGTTTCCACTTATCAGAACACACCTCAAAGTTTCTCAGCACCAAGACCACCATTGAAGCCAAACTACCAAGGCTATAGGAACCAGGCTCGTCCTTCACAAAGGGATGAACTGTTCCCAACCATCCCTATTACTAGAGCTGAATTTTTCAAACAATTGTGTAAGGCTCATGTGATAGCTCCTAAGCTTGTACAACCGATTCAGCCACCCTTCCCTCAATGGTATAACTCAAGCCTCAAGTGTGATTATCATCGAGGTGTTGTAGGACATTCTATTAAGGACTGCCCTGGTTTTAAGTTTGTCGTGTTAAATTTAATCAAGCTAGGTGTGATCAAAATTGAAGAAATTGGGAGAAGATCTAATGTAAACAACAATCATTTGCCTAATCATAAAGTGAGACCAAGGATTAATGCTATACTTGAAAGGGTTGAGGAAGTCTAGAAGATCACTCAGGCAAAGATTCCCATAAGGGTAATATGGGAAATAATAAGGTCAACTGGGTGTAGTCTGCAAAGTCCTTTTAGGCCAATAAAAAAAGATGACTAATATGATGGTGATTCTTTCTGTAAACATCACCAGAGTATTGAGCATGATATAGAAAGATGCGGGAAATTCTAGTGTGGAGTTTAGAAGGTGATTGTTTTAGGAGTCTTGAGGTTTGAGAAGAGAAGTGAGGGGAACTAGAAAGAGGTCAACATGACTAGAGAAGAACAACAACACATGGCCAAACCTTTTGTCCTTAAAGTCTTGTCTAATCCCTCAACTAGCCAAGCTCAGTCAGATGTGGTCATTCAGGTGTCTGCACCATTCTCTTATGAAAGCAACCATGTCGTGCCTTGGAATTATAGGGTAAAAATAGTAAACACCAAAGAAAAAAATCCAAGGAGTTGCATAGAAGAAAAAGAGAAAGAGGAATCAGGTACGATCACCAATGTGGTAGGGACTAGTGATTTGACTAGAAGTGGACGGTGTTACTTGCTTGAAGAGATAGAGCACCAAAGAAAAGAGAAAGAGAAAACCATGACTGATGAGATAGAGCCAGATTTGGCGAAGAATGATGCTCAAGGAGAAAATAGGGAAGAAGAATAATTTTTGGAGATAATGAGACAGAGTTAATACGATATAGTGGAACAAATAAGGAAAACTCTTGGTTGTATTTCATTACTATCTCTTATTATGAGCTCCGAGTGTCATAGGCAAGCATTGCAAAAAATTTTACAGCAGACTTACATACGGCCAAACATAACCGTAAAGAAGTTTGGAGGGATTGTAAACTTTATCAAAAACTTTAGCACAATCTCTTTTTCTGAAGAAAAGCTGATGTCTAGTATAAGTGCTCACAACAAAGGACTTCATATCATGCTCAAATGCGACAGCTATATAATAGCAAAAGTTTTAATTGATAATAGGTCCGCGTTAAATGTGCTACCTTATTCTATCTTCATGCAATTTCCGGTTAATACATCCCGCATACGAGAAAGTAGTATGGTGGTAAGGGGCTTTGATGGGACAAGGCATAAAGTGCTTAGGGATGTTTCTCTTTAGTTAGAGATCGGACCAGATAAGTTTGATGTTCCCTTACAAGTGATGGACATAGAGCTTGCATATACCATGTTACTTGGTAGGCCCTAGATTCGTGCTACGGGAGTGGTGCCATCTATATGGCACTAAAGACTGAAGTATATGAATGGGGAGAGGGTGATAACTGTCAAAGGAGAGGAGAAGATGCTGGTAAGCAAGTCCAACTCATTACCGTATATTGAAGCAGTAGAGCAAGCACTGGAGTCTTATTTCCAATCCCTAGAAATAGACTAACATGATGGTAAAGATTTACCAAAGAAGGGAGAGGTTAATTAGGTTATAGCAAGAATGATGGAAAGAAGTGGGTTCCAAGAAGGAAAAGGCTTGGGGACCAATTTGCAAGGTATCAGTGCACCTGTTGTTCTTTTACAGAATGAAGGCAGGCAAGGGTTGGGATATGAGCCATCTATGGAAGAGTTCTTGAAATGGCCAAGAAAGCGTCAGGAGACAAGATTTCTTCATCTGCGAAAGACATTTGTTCCGTCAATTGATTCATCAGTTGATCATATGCATATGGTGAACACTTTGGATGGTTACCATGAGAATAGCTATTGGATTTGGCCTTGCAGAGAAGAAGAAAAGTTGAACAACTAGGAGATGGAACCGATGCCAGATGTAGTCCTCTCTGAGTAATATTTGCCATATCTATTTCTTTTGACTGAGATTCAAAGTCATTTAAATTTCATCTTTATTATGTATTGGACCATATTTTATTTAAAAAATTTAATAAAATATTTTATCATGGAGTTTTCATTCATTTTGGCCTCTTTTTGCTTTTCTTGTCCTTTTTATTCATTTTTCACCCGGTTATTCATTTTAATTCTTGTTATGTTTTAATTCATTCTCAAGAGTCTTGCTAACATAGATCTAATGTCTCAAGTTGAAGCTTATGTGTATCCAATAATTGATTCTCATATTAAATTTGGTGAAGACAATTATTGTTCTGATGAAAACATAAATATTTCTGATAGATTTGCAAAAATGGTTGAGTCATTTGAGAAAGCGATACTTCCCCATAATGAAGAAATTCAGATAATAAATTTGGGTACAGAAGATGAAAAAAGAGAATCAAAGATTGTTGATAACCTAAAAAAAAAAAAAAAAAAGAAGAAATGATTGATCTTTTCAAAGAGTAAAGTGACGTATTTGCTTGGTCTTACCAAGATATGCCAGACCTTGACCCTGACACTGTCTCTCATAAGATTCCATTGTATCCAGATTACAAGCCAATAAAACAAATGCTAAAAAGAATGAGGACTGAAATGTCTAGCAAGATAAAAGAATAGGTGATTAAGCAGATCGAGGCTGGTTTCTTAGAAGTATCCACTTATCTGGAATGAGTTGCCAACATAGTTCCGGTGCCTAAAAAGGATGGTCAAGTAAGAATGTGGGTGAATTTTCGGGATTTGAATAAAGTTAGTCCAAAAGATGACTTCCCTCTACCACACATAGATGTTCTTGTTGACAACACGACCAAAAAGCATCGGTATTCCTTAATGGATGGGTATTCGGGGTACAATCATATTTCAATGGCTGATGAAGATAAAGAGAAAACTACGTTCATCACACACTGGGGCACCTATTGTTATAAGGTAATGATGTCATTTGGGTTGAAGAATGCAGGAGCTACCTATCAGAGGGCTATGGTTACACTTTTTCATGACATGATGCACAAAGAAATAGAGTTCTATGTAGACAATATGATAGCTAAGTCAAAACAAAGGAAAAGCCATGTGAATGTGCTTCAGAAACTATTTGAAAGACTAAGAAAATACAAGCTAAGATTGAACCCAAACAAATGCACTTTTGGTGCAACTTTTGGTAAATTGTTAGGGTTCATCGTTAGCGAAAAGGGAATTGAAGTAGATCCAGACAAAGTTCAAGCAATTTGAGAAATGTCATCTACAAGATCAGAAAAAGAAGTTTAGAGCTTTCTAGGGAGGCTTAATTACATAGCCAGATTCATTTGAAATCTTACTCACACTTGTGAACCCATTTTCAAGTTGTTGAGAAAGAATAATCTAGGAGAATAGGATGAAAAATGTCAAGAAGTTTTTGAAAAGATCAAGGAGTATTTGCTTAACTCACTAGTGCTTGTACCTCCGACACCTGGAAAGCCTTTCATTCTGTATTTGACCATGCTTCAAGAATCAATGGGGAATGTGTTAGGACAACATGATGAAGGGGGAAGAAAAGAGAGGGCTATCTATTACTTGAGCAAGAAGTTCACTGATTATGAAACAAAATATGTCATGGTTGAAAATACGTGTTGTGTGTTAGTTTGGGTGGCTAGTAGGCTCCGGTAATATATGTTATACCATACTATATGACTCATCTCTCATATGAATCTCATCAAGTTCATTTTTTAAAAGCCCTATATCTTCGAAAGACTAGCTAAATGATAAATTATCCTTTCAGAATACAATATGGTGTATATGACAAAGAAAACTATTAAAGGAAGTGTAATTACTGATTACTTAGCTGAAAATCCCGTAAACGATTACTAACTCATGAGATTTGAATTTCCTGATGAAAATGTTCTCGTAGTCGAAGGAGGCGATGAAAAAGAAGTAAAGTGAAAGATGTACTTCGATCAAGTTGTGAATGTGCACAGGCAAGGAATAGGGGCCGTGATCATGCCACCAGAAGGGAAACAATTCCCTATAGCCATTAAGCTGGAATTCGATTGCACTAATAACATGGTGGAGTATAAAGCTTGTGTAAGAGGTCTACAAGTAGCTTTAGATCTAAAAGTTGATACCTTGGATGTTTTTGGAGACTCTGCTCTCATCATTTATCAGGTGACTAGAGAATGGCAAACCAGTTATTCAAAATTGGTTCCGTATCAGAAATATTTGACTTGGTTAATGGAGAAATTTGAAGACATCACATTTTCTCACTTACCTCGCGACAAGAACCAATTTGCAGATACTTTGGCCACACTAGCAGTAATGATTAAGCTTGATTGTGGAGTAATGGTGCAACCAATACAAGTAAAGTTAGAGGAAGAATCAATTTATTACTCTAATATGGAAGAAGAACCTGATGGTCACCCTTGGTACTATGATACCTTGCAATATATCAAGTCTAGAGAATATCCAATTAGGGCAAATGAAAATGATAAGAAGACCATCAGGCGTATGGCATTGAGATTCTTTTTAAGTTGAGAGATTTTGTACAAAAGAAGTCATGACGGAGCACTTTTACGATGTGTTGATGCTAAAGAGGCTAATCGTATTTTGAGTGCTATTCATGAAGGAATATGTGCTACTCATGCAAACGGTCATATGATAACTCGAAAAATTTTAAGAGCTGACTATTACTGGACGACAATGGAAAAGAGATTGCATCAATTATGTTAGAAAGTGTCACAAGTGTCAAATCTATGCCGATCGCACTAAAGTACCCCCATCCATGTTGCACAGTATGACAACTCCTTGACCATTTTCTATGGGGGAATTGATGTCATTGGTCCAATCAATCTGAAAGTATCCAATGGACACTGTTTCATTCTGGTGGCAATCAACTACTTCACAAAATGGGTAGAGGCTGCTTCTTATATGAAAGTAACTTAGAAGATAATGGCTAGATTTTTGAAAACGAATATCATTTGTCGATATAGGCAACCGAAGAAAATCATCACTGATAATGGTTTGAATTTAAATGGCACGGATATACAAAAGTTGTGCAAATAATTTACAATCAAGCATCATAATTCTTCATGATATAGGCCTTAGATGAATAGAGCAATAGAAGACGCAAACAAAAATATCAAAAAAATAATGAAAAAAGATGGTTATGACCTACAAAGATTGCCATGAAATGATTCCTTATGCCTTGCATGTTTACCGCATAGCGGTTCAATCGTCGACTAAGGCAACGCCGTATTCTCTAGTATATGGTGTGGAAATTGTTACTCCTACAGAAGTAGAGATCCCCTCTCTCCGAGTCTTGATGAAAACTGATTTAGAAGAGTTAGAATGAGCACAGGGTAGATATGAGCAGCTGAATATGATTGAGGAGAAAATATTAGTTGCAATTTGTCATGGATAGTTGTATTAACAAAAAATGGCCAGAGCATTCAACAAAAAGGTTCGACTCCAAGAGTTTCAACCAGGAGATCTAGTGTTGAAAAAGATCTTGCCACATCAAGAAGATGCACGAGCAAAATGGGCCCCAATTCATCAATGTCCATACATTGTAAAACAAGCATTCTCCAGAAGTGTCTTAATTCTCACGGATATAGAAGGGAAAGAACTGGCTAAGCTAATAAATTCTGATGCAGTTAGAAGATATAACTCGTAAAAAAAAATCCTCTAGTTTGAAAACCCGAAAAGGCAATCTAGGCAAAAGGTAGGGAATTCAAGTTAAATTTATTGGATTGAAAACCCGGAAAGGCGATCTAGATTCAAGTTTGAGCCTACAAGAATGTTTGTGCGAGAATGAAAGAATGAACCAAGAATAGAAGGGTTGTTTGAGATAAGGGAAGAAACTCAGCATATAAAAAAGTAAGAGTTATGCATTTTAACATCAGAAGGATAAACATCGTCTCAATCAAGTAGAAGTCTGATCCAAGGCAATATGAGAATCAATAAAGTTGAATATCACAAAGTTACAATTGGGGCAAAATCGTTCGTTCTATGTGACTTCTGAATCTTTTATCCTGAACTACGTGGACTTTGATTCTTTTTCGATGATACGTAGGCACCTACTTAGTAGGGAAAGTCCAATTTTACCAAGACCCCATACTGGGACAAATTTTTATTCTGATGGGTATCTCTTTAATGTTTCAATCATGTGATGTTTGTACACTTTCTTTCTTGATTGAAATAAAAGAGGTTAATTCATTGAATTTACTTCTTTTAGTTATGCATACTCTCCATGATAAATTATTGAGTTATGATTTTGAATAAAATGTGAGTGAATTATTTATATGGCATATTTATTTATTTCTTTAAAGTATGTCACATTGATATAGTTTTCAGATTTTATAATGATATCTTCTAAATCAAAGCAAGACCCAAGATCTGTTAGGCGTCTTCTTTAATGGTAAATAAAATAAAGAGACCTTAAGAAGGTGTTGAGAAATGGAAAAGATGGAAATAGTTAATCAAAAAGATTTATCTTAGCCTACAATTAGAAAGGAGTGTGATCTCATCGTATGGGGTATAAGGAGAAATTATTCGACAGAGACAAAAATCCAGTTTCTAATGAGAAAAGACACAAATGAACGATTCAACTTTTAAAAGAGTAAATTTTGATTGAACAACTTTCCTTGCTAGGGATCAAATATGACTCATCTTAGTGTCATGTGGTACATTTAATTTTTTCAGTAATTATATTTCACGCTATTAATTTTCTCGCAATTATATTTTATGTCATTAATTTTCTTGCTATTATATTTTATACCATTAATTTTTCAGTCATTACAGTTTATGTCATTGATTTTTCAGTAATTACATTTCATGTCATTAATTTTTATGTCATTACATTTCGTGCCATTAATTTTTTCCTCATTACATTTCATGCCATTAATTTTCTCGTCGTTATATTTTATGTCATTAATTTTCTTGCTATTACATTTTATGTCATTGATTTTTCAGTAATTACATTTTATGTCATTAATTTTTTTGCCATTACATTTTATGTCATTAATTTTTCTATCATTATATTTTGCTCATTTAATTTTCTCCTCATTACATTTTATGTCATTGACTTTTTAGTAATTACATTTCATCTCATTAATTTTTTCGCCATTACTTTTCTTAGTCGTTACATTTTATGTCATTAATTTTCATGTCATTACATTTCATTTCATTAATTTTCTCGTTATTACATTTTGTGCCATTATGATTTCATGTTATTCTTGTTTCTCGCAATTATACTTTCCTGTAATTACATTTTCACCATTATGATTTACATCATTTTGTTTTAACATTTCAACCTCTGCCCTGAGTACTAGACAAAATACGTGTCTTCTATCTTTACATGTTTTCTATATGAAAAACGCGATAAGCGAGAGTTTCACACATTATTCTAATAGAAAACATGTAAAGATGGATAAACTGTGAACACTATAGTTCGTTCAGTATTTATTCTTATTATAAAAAAAAAATGACACTTATGAAAATAAAAGCATGTGCAACAGTTTTTTTTTTAACATGGCTGAAACATGACATTAGAGTTAGAAACGTGGGTGGAAAGGAAAGAAGTGGAGAGAGAAGTGTGTGGGTGGTTGAGGGAAAAAAAGAAACATGGCAGAAGAGTTAGAAACGTGAAGGGTAGGGGTACAACAATATAAGAGGGGCAGAACGGGAAAAAAAAACTGACCTAAGAGCAAGAGCAGAATAGAGAGCATAGAGAAAGAGAGAGAGTAAGAACTCTAGAGAAAAAAAAAAAAAAAAAGATACAAAGTGAATCACAAAGAGAAGATAGACGGAGAACGAAAACTCTAAAAATTTGAGAAGCATAACAACACTCACAGAGTTAACCAAACAACAACACTCACATAAACATCCAGTTCAACAAAAGAAAAAATCTCAAGTTAGAGAGAGAATTCAAAAGGCACCCCAAGTATCAACATTATCTCATCACTTTTTTTTAATGCTAAATTTTTCATTTCTTTGTTGATTTTTCACTACACAGAGAACACATCCAACCTATATATATATATATATATATATATATATATATATATATAAAAGAAGAAAAATCACTTGCCTTCTCCAAAATTAATTCCGAAGCAAGGAGGGTGGCGCCGCCGGTGGTGATGGCTCCACCCCAATCCCATTCCTTTTTTCTTAGACAAATAGAGGCAAAAGATTATTAAGACAGAGGTACCAAAGACACAAAGAGAGAGAAAACTATTTTCCTTTGCCAACTACAATTAATAGAGATGCAAGATTGTTCTACCGAGTCCATTCCCCAAATCCACCATTTTCAGTAAAATAAAACAAAACCTAAAAATCTATTTTTTTAGGATTTATGCATGGAATCATAAATTAATACGATAGAAGCTAATTAGAAAGAAAAAAAAAAGGAAACCAAATTAGAGGGAGAAATCGAGTTAGAGAAGGAAACCCCATCTTAGATAGAGAAATCGAGTTTTGAGAGAAAGTTGTATAGAGAGGAAGAAATGCTTGCCTCAGCCATCGATTTTTTAGAGAACAAAACCCAAATCCATGCCTTTTGATTAAGCAACGAGAGATGAGAGATTGAGGGGAGATGTTTTACTTCTCTGTGTCATTGCCTCTCCTTTCTTCTGCATCGCATGGTTTCTCTCTTTGATGCACCTATTTTTATTTTATGTAAATGCATTTTGTTTGGTTTCAGTTTTGTTGTTTATTTTGGGTTTCTTATTTCTGATTTGAGGCTAAATTGTTTGGGCTTTGTTTCTTTGGGTTGTTATATTATTTCAGATTTCATTTAGGCCTTCTTTGTTTGGGTTTTCTATAGTTACATTTTGTTATTGTAGATGGGTTGTTTTGATGTGTAGGTTGTTCTTTTTTTCTGTGCTGGACTGAATTATTTTCAGGTTAGGCCATTGCTTGACCAGGCTTCTCATTTAGGCTGCTTGGGTTTTAGTTTTTTTTGCTTTATTTTGGGCTTGGTCCTTATTGGGCCAAGCCATTGTGTGTTTTATCTTGTATAGTTCTTTATTTATGCTTCTTTATTTTGTTGGATTGATTGTTATTTTAGCATGGCCTTTTGGGTTTTTATTTCTTTAATCCATTTGTGACTACTTCGTTATCTGAAGCTTGGGTTGGTCCATTTCAGTCTTTATTTTGCTTGGGATATTTCGTTTTGGGCTGGGCCTATCCTTTTATTTTGGTTTGGGTTAGAATGTTTGATTTTTTTTGTACTTATGTGTTTGCTGGACTAGACCCACGAATTGGGCTAGTAGCCCAGCTTGTTTTCTATTTTTTTTTTTTTATCTTTTTGTTCTAGTGTTATTTAAATTAGGCTTAGTATTAATGTTAATCTTTTAATTTCTTTTGATGAAGGGCCCATTAATAATGTGTAGATTAGTTATTGTTTAGAAGTTAGGTCTTCGAATTTTTGGCTTATTTATTTTCTTTCTCTACTTATTGTTTGTTAATATGCTAATAATTTTTTTTTTTGAGCATGAGACAAGAAGAAATGAAGAAGCTAATAAGAGGAAGTTTAGTCATAATGTATTTGCTTATTTTTCTACTAGTATCATATATCATGCATTTTACATCCACTTAGTTTAATATATGCGACTAGCATCCATAGGCCTCTTACTTGTCAAGGGAGATATATGGGCAACTTACCACCATAGGGGTGACTCTCCTATCTACTCGAGGTAAGGATAAATGCTACTTTGAGAATCAAGAAGCATGAGAACAAAGTGGAAGGATTAGGACGCGATTAGATTCATGCATAGGATAGTTATAAATTATTCACAATTTGTTATTATTGCATGTTTATTTATTTAGTTTATCTTTATGATTAATGCAAAGAAAAAAAAAAGTTAAATATCTTTTAATTTCAATTTCGAAAAAAAAATTCTTTTGAACCATTTTGCAAAACTACGCGAACTTTGATCTCTAATTAGGGTACGTAAGCATTCGAGAGTGATAAATCAAGTCCTATTTTGAATAATCACTCATTTTTCTTTTGTTTTTATTTAGATATAAAATAAATACAATTTGGCCATAATTTAATTTGCATGATTAATTTCGGACCCTCTTTGGTTCGCATACCTTCCCCACACATAAATCGACTTTCGGACTCTCTTTGGTTCGCAGACATTTTTTTTGGAAATTAAAGAGGTTTTCCAATTGTTCTCCAATTTTTTAATACAATTGGTGGTGACTCTAGAGTTTTCATTTCAAAAATTAAATCTCTTTTTATTTAGTCATTCACATTATAGCGACCTCCGAATATGTTATGACAACATCCATGACCGTATTGAAGACATTCCCGATGGCATTGCTTTATGTATGCATCACATCAAAGTTATGAGGAATCAAGAAATTATGCCAATATGGTTAGTCCTAGAAAATATTATGCTTTGTCCAGTTGTTGGTTACACTATAACGACGAGAAACAACACCCCCACTCTCTGTTACTCTGGATTGTCTCAACACTTGCATGTAAATTTCATCTCCAGTAATGCGCCCCAGTGAGATGCCATTCTCCGTAATATTCTTCAAGAAGTTAATTTTGTTACGACGGAAAGGATGATCTTGGGGCAAAAATTGCCAATGGCAATCAAAATAACATATTTTATGCCCATGCTTCAGATAGAATGCCTTCGAACCATGCATGCAAATCGGGCATCCCAACTTCCCTATTGTTTGCCAATCGGATAGCATTCCATATGCAGGGAAGTCATTGATAGTCCACAAAAGAGTTGTCCTCATTTGAAAGTTTTGCTTTACAGAAATGTCATAAGTAAGCACTATTTCATCCCAAAGTAATTTCAAATCATCAAGCAAAAGTTGCAAGAAGACTTCTATTTTACTTTTTGGATTATGAGGACCAGAAATAATGGCAGTCAAGAACATGTATTCTTTTCTCATGCACATGTCAGGTTAAAGATTAAAATTCATCCATACTAATTCAGAAAAATAACAAAAACTAATTCAAATCCTCTACATATATCTTATATCAAAAGCACTCAACCAATTTCAACAAGAAAAATTCATAATAACTCCAATTTTAACATTGAAATTCGGATTCAACACAAAATACAAAGTCATAAACCAAATCATTAATCAAGTTTATAATCCATCAAATACCTATCTACAACCAATCTACAATTAAACTAGTTCAACAATATAGAAAAAAACTAACTCATTTCGTGCATCATTAAGAAAGAAAATAGAAGAGAAAATTAGAAAAATTCAGAAAAAAAATTGTCTACCTCAACTTCAAAGCTTTAAAAAGAGAAAGTAGATAGCCCACACACGTCGCTAAACACCCTTTAGTCCCCACAATCCACCGCACACAAAGCTTCACTGAAAGAAATGACTGGAATTTCTATTTCTTTGTAACTTTCAAATAAGGAAGATGAGTCTCAGGTGTTGCAAAAATTTCCTGTTTTCTCATGGATTTTGTTCGTGAGAAAATCCTGCCCAAATTTCCCTCATCCACGCGTCTAGTGAAAAGGTGCATTTTATTTCTCACAAACATAATTCATGAGAAAATCCATGAGAAATCCATTCCAAAAACTATGCATTTAGCTTTCTCACGGATTTTTGGTCTATGAGAAATTCCATGAGAATTTTGCCTTTTTCTTGTAGTGCATTGGCACAACATGTTCGACACATGTACGGGTGTGTCCCATTAAAAACAAAGACAAAAAATTCAGCTCGGACACGTGGCTAACATGGCTCAGACATGGTTGGCTCACTCTGGGCATTTTTTCCTTTTTTTTTTTTCAAAAAGAAGTTGTTTAAATGGGTAAAAGAAAACATTTTAAGGGCTATGAATCAGTATACCATATGACTTCTCTACTTCCTTTCAAACAAGTGTGTCAAAGGCGAGAGAGATTTAGGTAGTGATGAAATGAGAAGATGACTGAAATTCATTATCCTTTGGCAATTTCTAATTCTATGGAAGAATCAAAGAGAAAGTTTTAGCTATTCACTTGCTTTGAGCCTTTGAATGTGACTAAACCCTAAGATCTGCAACTCTCCATCAATTTCTTTGGTGAGGGAAAATGATAGAAGTAATTAGAATCACTAATAATTTAGGATGTGAGTTGATGAGTATATCAATATCATATTTTGATATCAATTTTATAGTTCGGAAAGGAAGAAGAGCACAAAGAGAAAATAGAAGTGCTATTTGCAGCAAAATGTGTTCGGTCACTTTTATCATTTTTCATTCATCTTATCTGCTATATATACCCAAAACACATAATTACAAGCCTATACTAGTCAACACCTAACACAACAACTATTTTCAAACTTATAAAAACTACTAGACGACAAAATAAGGATCATAACACACTTCTACTTAACATTGCAAATATGACAGATTTTCTGCATGACCATATCATATCTTCTACATTACAAAAATAAGTATGTTCCTAACTATTTGAAAAAACACCATTTCAAATAATATACCTAACATGTTATTTATTTTGATGAAGTAATCTAAATTTTTTAAGGTGTGTTTAGATTATTTCATAGATGAAATCAATTTTGATTTGATTGGAAAATAAATATTTACAGATCACACAAAAAATATAAAATTTGTAAATCCTCAATTAATATACACAAAATAAATAAATAAAATTAATTTCTAAATTAATATGATTCCAAATAAGTTTTATTAATTTATTCAATCTCATAATTTTATTGCTTTCAAATATAACTTAAAATTTGTTAAATAACAATACTCATTATGCTTAATTATATGAAAGTTTTTGAGAATACCAGTCAACAATCCCGTTTATCTAAGTCAATAGAGAGCAATGCTATTAACCTTGTTGTTTTGTGGTTTTTTGACATTAACGTTAAGGCCACATAGTTGGTTTTATTTTTGGCCATGAATGCATCCACTACAAGAAAATAGAGATTTTGTCGCGAAATTTCTCATGGATTTATTATCCATGAGAAATTCTCAAGGAATTCACGAGTAATTTCTCTCAGAAATATGGTGAGAAGAATTTTTGAGACCTTTCTCACAAAAAAAGCGTGAGAACATGGCACGAATGTGGCGAAAAATGTTTCTCACGGATAGAAATCTATGAGAAATTCCTTTAAGAATTTATTTCTAGAGTTAATGGACACCATCTATGAGAACCAAAATGACCCATTTTGGTATAGATATTTCTCATGGAATTGGTGGATGAGAAATTAAATGCACTATTTCGTTTAAGTGGGGTTTCTGAAATTGATTTCTCGAGGAATTTGTTCTTGAGAAATATGGGTTTTTTTTTAGCATCATGCACCGAGCCTCTCTCATTTCAAAGTTCCCCAAATTCTTTCCCATCTTGATTTCTCTCCGGGCTTGCTCTGAATCGATTCTCCTGCCAGTTTTCGGTGTTTTCTGGTGGCGACAAGTGGTATTTGGACCTTCTCTTTGCTTCATTTGAAGCTTTGGACTTGAGGTAGGCCAAATGTCCCCTTTTTTTCTCTAATTTTTTCTTTGTTAATGTGCAAAATTTGGGTGAGCTTTTTTGTTGATTTGGACTTTATGTTAGATTTTTTTTTTTGTACAAATTTCTTTAGGGCTTTTTATCTATGATGTATTTAGAGTATTTGGATGATTTTTTTTTTATTTTTTAGAATTATTTTGGATAAATTTCAATTCTATGGTGTTTAGGGCTGAATTTAATAAATTAAATTATGTATGATATTGTTCAGATTTGAAGAAATTTCTTTAGGACTTTTGTTGTATGATGGATGTACCCCATTTATATAAACTTTTTGGGTTTTTTTATTTAAATTATTTAGGGTTAATTAGAAATTTTAGGGGTTTAGGGTTTATAATTAAGTTAACTAAAATGATATATGAATGTGATTGATGAAGTTATGATTTGGATTTAGATGCATGCATGTAATGGATTTAGAGTAATTTGGAATTGATGGATATAATTTGATTCATGTATGGAATTCATGTGAAGGGAGCTTTGGTTGACATATTGTGAAATTCTCATATAATTAAAATCTATGGAATTAATGTACATTAGAGTTATGTAAGATTTGTTAGGCCAACTTAGAAACCTATCTAAGAGTTAATTGCATAGGATTAACTCTCGGATAGTCTCTCATTTTAGGACTGTTCTTGGAGTAATTTTTCCTCTAATAGGGCCGTAGAGGTTAGGGAGTAACTAGTTCAAGTAAATTTCAAAGCACCTATATTCTATTTCTCTGGGTACATATTTATATATGCTGGTAAAATAGCATAATTCGTGTGCTTGGAGAACTATGGGGAGGTGTTGTCAAAATTTTCTTGAACTATTTATTCCCTATAAGCTTTTACTAGTGATAGAACACACTTCAAGAAGGAGATAGAAGCTATACCTGTGCAACTTAGTCATTTTGAAGAATTGTATAGGAAAACATTAACAACTTAATTTTTTTGTTAAGTATTGAAGGAATATGGAGATCCCTGAACATCGTCATTAGATGTACAATAGACTTCATCCAAACACTAAGGTTGCTACAGATAAGTTTTATGCGGGTGTTGAGAACTTTATTCAATTTGCTAGTGCTCTTAATGTCTATATTGAAAAAGGGAAATTTAGATGTCCATGTGTTAAATGTAAATGTCAAAAGTTTGATGGACTAGATGATATGCATCTCTATATGAAAGGTTTTATAGAGCTTTACTATTATTAGATAATCATGGAAAGGTCTGTCCACCATTGGTCCCAATTGATGTTGAAAATCAATATTTTGATCTGTATGAGTAAATGGTTATGGATGCTGTTGAGCCATCTTTTGAAAAGGAGTATATACCAGAGAAGGATCCTAATCAAGATTTGGCTTAGTTTTATGATATGTTGACGGCTGCATAGTCTCCATTATGAGATGGATGTTAGACAAACTATGTGCTTTCAATGACTGTTAGATTATTAAGCATCAAGTCAGACTATAACATCACAGAGGCATGTATCGATGAGCTTATCACATTGATAAGTGAGATATTGCCTATCGGTCATCGGATGCATACTAATTTGACAGTTGTCCATAAGGGTGTATGTTGTATTATGATGAAGATGAAAATGCTAGGCAGTATTGATTTTGTGGTCAAGTATGGTTCAGTCAATCAAGAATTGGTAGAAGGAAGGTTAGGGAAGTTCCAAACAAGCAGATGTGATATTTACCAATTATTCCTAGATTGCAAAGACTATTTGCATCTAATACATCTGTGAAAGATATAAGATGACATCACGAACACTTACGTGAGCCAGGGGTGTTGTCACATCCATCATACGAACACTTATGTATTAAAAACATTTCTAATGGATTTCCTAAGTGGTTCAAAAAATTTGGAAGTTACTTTAACATTTTTAATATTTTATGTATTATTTTCCTTACTTGCTAATTATTAACTGTTAAAAATATGTAGGTGCTAAATCTTGAAAAATTGGATTGTTGATGGCCTTTTAATATCTTTGGCTTGGGGCCCTTTAAAGAAGATGCAAACATGGGACGAAGTGAATATCAACATATATAAATTTTATACAGAAGCATGGTCACATGAAAAAAAAAAAAAATAATGGAGTAATATCTGAAGGGATCTGGTTATGGTCAAGTAAAGTCCTCGTATTATGCCGTATTAAAAGAAATAATTGAGATAGAATATACTGACTATTAAGCGATTATTACTCTTTAATTGAAAATGATTTGATCATTCTAATCTGGGGACAAGGAGTTATCTGAAACATGAATTTTTGGAGGCAAATTCTAACATAACATATAAAGAGGATGACTATTTCATCTTCTCTCAACAAGCAAAGCAAGTTTATTTCATACCTTATCCACGCACAACTCCTAACAAGTGAGGTTGGTTACATGTGACTAAAACCAAGGGTAGGCACACAATTGATGCCCTAGATGCTCATTTCCAAGACATACCTTATCGCTCTCCGGAGTTAATTGTTGATGATGATCAGAATGACCAAGATTTGAGAGATAACACTTGAGCTACTTCTGAGGAAGTGGACATACCAGTAAATCAGAATTTTTTAATTGAAATTGATGATGCCATAGAAAAAGTTGGTGAAGAAGTGGAAGAAGATTATTACAATTGAAGTGATTGGGAAACCGAGGAAGATCCTCCTAGTGATTATGTACTTGAAAGCGATTAATATGACATAGGTTTAACATGCATAATTTTTCATTGCTTATGTATTGTTAATTACATGTCATTCTATTTGTATGTCGCTTAATTAGCTGGTATCTTTTCTGTTATCTAATGTGTTATATTATTGTGTCATAGAGCCCTTCCAGCTACTTTCTATCTCTCAGCTCCTCCTTACAAGGTATTCCTCTTGGTCCTATTGCTTAGACAGATACTGATGCCTCAATACCATATTGAAATTGAGAAATATAACTTTTTGTATAGATTATTGATAGATTAATATTACATTTTAAGCACTTTGTATTTCATTTAGGTATTTCTTCAATATATACTACATTTCTATGCATTCTGGTCTTCTGCTGCTCTTTCTGTTATTGTGGTGTTGTATCTTGTGCACTTTGCAATTTAATGGTTAGGAGAAAAATCAATGTGTCAATTTGAATTCTATTTCAAATTCTTACAAAGAATTTCTCACGGATTTTTTCCATGAGAAATCACTTTTAGAAACTCATATTTTCCACTTTTCTCACTCCATTTCTCTTGAAACAATTCCGTTGTGAGCTAGATCACATGATTCATTGAAGAAGAGTAACGAATTGTGTTTAGAGTGCCAAACTGACGAATTCAGTGCAGATTTGGCACCAATCCGCGAACTAACAAAAGTGAAACCGCTGATTAAGGATTTGAGTTCGTCGAATATGCCAAAACTGGTTATACAACCTTCTTTTTTTAGCTTTCAACTCTAATTTCTAGGTATACAAACAAATCATTGAGTGGTTTAAGGAGATCTCAGAGTACTTATGATTCTGCTTTCTCTGATGTGTTGCATCGTCATTACCGTGCAAGTAGAACCCCTTCCATGGAGTAGCTAAAGTCGATCGAGAGAGAGTGTGGAAGAAAGGATGAGACAAAGGTGTAGGCTCCTTTGTGCTCTTTTCTACTACCAGATGTCAGTTACAGAGAGAGATAGATTCTTGAGAGATATGTGCAATGGGAAGAGAGAGAACCGATTCGGAGAGGGAGAGAGAACCGATTTGAAGAAAAAGGGCCCATATATGTATATGTATATGTGTATGTGTATGTGTATGTGTATGTGTATGTATATATGTTCTTAATGGAAATTTTGGTCCTCCTATTTTATAAAGTGAATTTTATATAGACTTTATAGTTGTTCTCAGCTTAATATTAATTTAGTTTCTTGAGTATTTTAAGTTTTAAGTAAAGTGTTTTTTCTATTTTTGTAGGCTCACTAAAGACATAGAGATTTTGGTCCATGAGGTAAAAAATTGGCTAAATTGGAAATCTGAGACAGAAACTAAGCGCAACAGCCCTTGAAACCAAGAGTTGTAGTGCTTGAAGCAATGAATTAGAGCTCGTAACCAATGTTATAGGTGCCCCAGCGCCTGTAGCCTTGGACATTCATACTGGCTAGTATCAGGAGCTTGTGCACCTTTTAGCTAGAGCCTCAATTGTCACAACGTATCGGAATGTCACTATGACGCAGATGACAGACTTAAAATAAAAAATAGTTTTCGAAGAAAACTTGGAATCACCACCAATTTTATTAAGAAAATGATAAACAATTGAAAAACCCCTTTTGAATTTAAAAAATAGTCTGTGAAACAGAGATAGTTTGGGAGTCAGTATGTGTATGAGGGAAGGTGTTAGACATCCCACAACACCTGTCTACAAAAATGGTTACTCAAAATTAATTGTGTAAAAATAATATGGCCAAAATGTGTATTTTAATTATCCTAAACTAATATATGTATTACAGGAATATGTTACAAAATTAAAAATAAAAAATTTAAACGTGCAATGCATGATTTTTCTATCGAGACCTAAATACTTCTACCCCTTTCTCGCATAAAGCGCCCTCTAGGGTGACACTACATTCACCTAGGTCGGATAAACAAAGTTATTCCATAAAGGAATTAGACTCGATCTATCCTTTCATGATAAGTGAAGAGCCTACGGATACTAAATGACGCAGATATATATCTTAAATGAGTGCAATGCATGAATTTAAAAATATTACAACAATTCTCCTTGTCCAATGGGGAGGGGATTTAAATTACATCCAAATGAAAAAAAAAAAATTGCATCTTAGCTCCGGGGCTCAGATTGGTCTCACATCTTCTAGCTTGGGAAAGGGAATCCGCTTACATACCACATGGCCTCACCAGTGTCCCTAAAAAGAAAAAAAAAAAAAAAAAAAAAAAAAAAAAANTGGAATTTCCCTTTTAGACAGACACTTAAAAGGACGGGTAATTAAATAAAGAAAAAAAAAAAAAAAAAAAAAAAANAAAAAAAAAAAAAAAAAAAAACTCATACACTCATGGAAATTGCAATTAGTAAAAAATCAATAAGAAATACATTAACCAAAATAGTGTAGAAACAACAAAAGAAACAAACCTAGAAAAATCCCAAAGGAGCCAAAGAAAATCTACTAAAACAGAATTTAAACAAAGCATGCAAATAGGCTAGGAATAGCCACTTAAACAGGAGTAGGGCAGCAACAAAACTAAGTCAAAAAGTCCTTAACTTCAAGTTAAAATATCTAGTAGATAATTCAAAGCAACAATTAAATTTTAACCCATTTTCTATGCTTTAACAACTACTTATCATGAAAGGAAAAAAAAAAAAAAGGACTCAAGGGCAGCCAAAAATAAAGTTCTAAACAACCTCAAAATCCACCTGAAATAGCGAGACAGAAAATAGACTACAAGCAGTACCAATAGCCAAACAATAATAGCTCTAAACAACTCTTAAGGGTACCCAAACCAGCCACGTTCAAATTAGAACTGGAAGCAGTGAAAAAATGAAAAAATTCCAAAAATTGTACAAATCGAAGAAACATGTCTTACAGTTCTAACAAGATGAGAAACATACAAAATAGAGCACTATAACTTAAACTAGAGACGAAAGATGATGCGCTACTAGAAACACGATAGCAGCAACAGTATGAGTAAAGTGTTTAAGTAAAGTGTTTTTTCTATTTTTGTAGGCTCACTAAAGACATAGAGATTTTGGTCCATGAGGTAAAAAATTGGCTAAATTGGAAATCTGAGACAAACTAAGCACAACAGCCCTTGAAACCAAGAGTTGTAGTGCCTGAAGCAATGAATTAGAGCTCGTAACCAATGTTATAGGTGCCCCAGCGCCTATAGCCTTGGACATTCATACTGGCTAGTATCAGGAGCCTGTGCACCTTTTAGCTAGAGCCTCAATTGTCACAACGTATCAGAATGTCACTATGACGCAGATGACAGACTTAAAATAAAAAATAGTTTTCGAAGAAAACTTGGAATCACCACCAATTTTATTATAGCAGATAATTCAAAGCAACAATTAAATTTTAACCCATTTTCTATGCTTTAACAACTACTTATCATGAAAGAAAAAAAAAAACAGGACTCAAGGGCAGCCAAAAATAAAGTTCTAAACAACCTCAAAATCCACCTGAAATAGCGAGACAGAAAATAGACTACAAGCAGTACCAATAGCCAAACAATAATAGCTCTAAACAACTCTTAAGGGTACCCAAACCAGCCACGTTCAAATTAGAACTGGAAGCAGTGAAAAAATGAAAAAATTCCAAAAATTGTACAAATCGAAGAAACATGTCTTACAGTTCTAACAAGATGAGAAACATACAAAATAGAGCACTATAACTTAAACTAGAGACGAAAGATGATGCGCTACTAGAAACACGATAGCAGCAACAGTGGGAATAAATAGCCGCATTTAAATCAGAACTAGGAGCAAAGGAGACATGTAAAAAATATAGAAATTTAAAAAATGAAAGATATATGTCTTACGGTTCAAATGAGATAAGAAACACTCAAATTGGAGCTCTATAGATCCTTCTAAGAAAAACAACTGAGTGCTGCCAGAGATGTCTGATAGCATCCGAAATGAACAATACAAATGCTTGCCTTCATTCTTTGACAATGTGCAATTTGACTTTCTAACAAGGCAGAAAAATGAAAGCAACACAAGACTGACAGTCCAATTGATCTTTTTCAAATAAACCAGAAAATGCAGGTCATGTGTATTCAATAATTTAGACCAAACCAAATGTGAATGAAAACCATGATGACAGCTCAAACCGATTTGCAACAATGTCACACCAATGTTAGGTGACATGCATAATACCTACAAACTTATCAAACATGCCAATTCTTTAAGAGAATGGACACACAAATCTCATTTCATCATTTCTCCTTTCTTTAAGCTTGTCATGCACAAACTAAACCCATGGTAAATGCAAACAAAACACACTCTCCAATAACTCAATATTCAGAGCTGCCACAAATCCTTAAAAATAATGCAACTATGCGAACATACAACATAACAGCCATCATCTATGCCTCAAAGAAATGAGTAAATCAGCCTCAAATATCTCTTATAGCATGATTAAACATGGCACAATCCATCCAAGAACAGCTGCATTATACAGTGCAGAACATAGAATATATATATATATGTCATCATGTAGTATGGCAACAATAGAAGAAAACACAAAAATAACAAAGATAAATGCATTGACAAAAAAAAAAATGCCTAGTACAGTAGGAAGTAAAGCACCCAGGCAGCAGCAGAGATATATCTAGAGACATCTTCAAATATTCCATAGATGACAAACCAAAAAGAGGCAAGGCAATGGCAAGGATTATACTAGAAACAGCAGAATGAGAAATATTTAGGCAGTAAGGGTTTATACATAACAGAATGCATGTTAGTGCAACTAAAAGAAAGACAAGAGAACCTAACTCAACAAAGAATCCAGAGCAGAGCAGCAAACGAGAATCCCCATTAGCCATAGTCAATATTCCAAAATTAACAGACATCAACTATGCGTAAAGCATTCAACCAAAATCAAATTCATAACTGAACAGAACTCGTACCATCTCAACCTCATTTCATTTTTTTTTTAAAAAAAATAGCATTTCACATAGTGTGAATAGAGAATTAAGTATCAAACATCAGAGAGGGAGGGAGACAAATTTGTATAACCGGCACACACTAACAAAGCAAAACTCATAACAATATCATAGCAAAATTTGTGGCCTTGAAAACATAAAATACTAAAGCATTTATTGATTGAGATTAATCTATTTTCTACTTAAAATTGGAAGGAACAAATAGAGCCCAAAAGAAAATAGGGTAATCTGATTTTAGCATATTCAGTTACACATGAAGGTTTAGACAGATTAATCAACACAGAACTAGAAAACCAAAAAGGAAATAGAACAAAATATTTAGAGAAGGAATTACCTCTTGAAGGACGAGATTGACAGAATTTCATGCCTCTCTTTTGGTTCTCTCTTAGTTCTATTTTATCATTTTCCTTATCTTCCTTACTCGGTGACTCTCCCTCCTGTTCTGTAACTCTCCTATCTTTTTTTTTCTATTATTTTTCCTTCCTCTCACACACACTTCCCTTCTTTTATTTTTGCCTTTGCTTTCTTTTTTTCTTTTTTTTTTTTTACACTAGCCTTCTCTATCCTCCTTTTTTCTCCTTTTTTGTCCACATTCACCCACTTCCTAGATCTTTTTTTTTTTCACTTTTTCACTTTGGCCCTCCTTTCTTGCCGCCCAAACCATTTCTTCTTTTAGTTTGTTTTTTTCTTTTTTTTTTTTAATTTAGTTATTTGCTAAATAAGGATAATGCATAGACTTGGACCAATAGGGAGTTAGGGAAATCTAATCCTTGCTCCTTCAATGGCCTAGCTAGATCTAGTGATGCCAACATTTATTAACACAATTTTTTTTTTGTATTTACTATTTACAAAAATTTAAATATTAAAGAATAGACTAAATGGGCTAGATAAAAAAATGGGCTAGACTAACAATGGACTAGACCTAGGATTTGCTTCATTACAAATGCCCAAATAAAAAGAGAAGCAATAATAAAAAATTAAGAACTTACCTCTTTTTTTTTAAAGTCGTTTTTTTTGTTAAGAAAAAAAATACTCGAACAAAATACGGTGTCTATAGTTGCCCCTCGTTACATGTCTATTAGAATAATGTGTTAAGCTCTTGCTTTTCATGTTTTCTATGTAAATAAAAAAGACAAGTATTTTGTCTGGAAAAATAAGATATTGTTGGTGCTCAAATCTAAAAAATAGCAAGAAATTTAAAACATGTAGGGATTTGAAAACTGGCAAAACATTTAAATTGGTGGAAGATTTTAAGTTGGCAAAAGATTATAAATTGGCAAGAAATCATAAATTGGTAAGAAATTGTAAATTGTCATGAACTTGTAAATTGACAGAAATTTTAAATTGGATTGAAATTGTAAATTGTTGGAAAATTCTAAATTCGCTTGAAATTGTAAATTGGCAGAAAATTGTAAATTAGCTTGAAATTGTAAATTGGTAGAAAATTTTAAATTGGATTGAAATTGTAAATTGGTAGAAAATTCTAAATTCACTTGAAATTGTAAATTGGCAGAAAATTGTAAATTAGCTTGAAATTGTAAATTGGCTTGAAATTATAAATTAGTAAGAAATTATAAATTGACATGAAATTGTAAATGAGAAGGAAATTGTAAATTGGCTTGAAATTATAAATTAGCAAGAAATTATAAATTGACATGAAATTGTAAATTGCCAAGAAATTATAAATTGGGAGTAAATTCTAAATTAACTTGAAATTGTAAATTATGTTCAAAATATACCTTGTAGCTTCGAGATAAAACATAATTGATCATCTCGAGAAACATTTGGCTCAATCAAAATTTGTTCTTGTTTACATAAATCTCCTTCCCCTGAGGACCTCTGATATTTTTTGTCTTTACAAAACCATCCACTTTTTTTCAAGAATAATAAAGTCAAACCTCTGTTGCATAAAGTTTTTCTCTTTTTAACCCATTTATTAGATTTGAAACCCTATTATGATAAGGAATTTGTATTTCCCTGAAATTTGAAAGCCAAGTTAGTGAGGTCCTTTTAAGAATATCTGAATATGTCATTATGAAAATCCACTCATATTTTATTCAAAACAATAATTCTATAATTTTAACACAGAGCAAATGCATAATAGAAAGAAATTAATTCAATGAACTAACCTCTTTTATGTAAACAAAGAGTAAACGATTACACCCTTTGAGGAAACTAACTCAATAGAGATGTATCATCACTACATAGAAGGCCAACTGCCCCAACATGGGAATTTTATGATGTTGGACTTGCCTTACCAAATAGTTCAAGATGAGGAATCAAAGCCCATGTAGTTCGACATGAGGAACCCAAAAGCCACACGAATTGAAAAAATTGCTCCAATTTTTAGCTCTTTAGTGTCCAACTTGATTGATTCTCATATTGCATTGGATATGACTTATACTTATCTGACACGACTATTTAACCCTTTGGTGATAGAGTGCAAATTTCCTAACTTTCTCAAGAATTACACTGTGTCATCAAGCTTTGCCCTTGTCTTCTAGTATTGTTCTATGTATCCTTTTTTGCTTAGACCGCCTTCTTTGGTTTTCAGCCTAGCAAGGTTTTCGACGCCTTAATTGTTGCCTTGACCACCCATTTGGGTTTTCAATCTAGCTGGCTTCTCCTTTTTTTTTTTTTATGAGTAATATCATTTAACTGCATCAGAATTTATAGGCCTAGGGAGCTTTTGGCCTTCCATGTTTGTAAGGATCAATGCTTTACCTAAAAATGCTTGTTCAGCCTTCTTGTTAAAGGCCCTAGCCATCCTTTGTTGGTATAATTGTCCATGACAAATGACAGTCAACCTTTTTTTCTTAAATCATGTTCAATTGTTCATACCTAGCTCTCGCCCATTTCAATTCTTCCAACTCAATTTCCATCAAAACTATAAGTGAAGGGATCTCCACTTCTATGGGAGTAACAGCTTCCATGCTAAACACCAGAGAATAAGGTGTTGCCCTGGTTGAAGATCGGACAACTGTATGCTAGGCATGCAATGCCTAAAGAAGCATCTCATGCCAATCTTTGTAAGTTATCACCGTCTTCTCAATTATTTTCTTGATGTTTTTATTGGCCGCCTCAACAACTCCATTCATTTGTGGCCTATAGGGTGAGGAATTGTGATGCTTAATTGCAAACTACTTGCACAATTTTTGTATTTTAGCACCATTCAAATTTGGAGCATTGTCTGTGATGATCTTCTCAGGTTGCTCATATCAACAAATAATGTTCATCTTTAAGAATTTAGCAACTGCTCTTTGGGTCACTTTCATGTATGAAACTGCTTCCACTTATTCTGTGAAATAATCAATTGCCACCAAGATGAAACGATGCCCATTAGGAGCCTTTGGATTAATGGATCCTATGACATCAATTCCCCACATCCATAAAGGCCAGGGTGTCATCAAATTATGAAGAGGAAATGGTGGAGCATTGATGTGATTAGCATAAATTTGGCATTTATGGCACTTTTTGAAATAATTAATACAGTCTCTATCTATTGTCATCCAATAATACTCAGCTCTTAAGACTTTTCGGGATATCATATGACAATTTGTATGATTGACATATATTCCATCATGAAGAACACTCAAAATATGATTGGCTTCCTTTGCATCAACACATTACAAAAGCGTGTCATCGTGACTTTTTTTATAAAGAATCTTTCCGCTCAAAAAGAACTCTAGCGCCATATGCCGGATAATATTTTTATCATTTTCATTTGCCCTAGTTGGGTACTTCCGAGTTTGATGTACTAAATGATATCATGATACCAAGGATGACCATCAGAATCTTCTTCTACATTTGAACAATTGGCTGGCTTATCTTCTAATTTCACTTTTATAGGCTACACAACTATTCACCAATCGAGCTTGGTCTTTACTGTCAAAGTTGTCAATGTATCAGCAAATTGATTTTTGTCACGAGTAAAATGAGAAAAAGTGTTATTCTCAAGTTTCTCAATAAACTGTGTCAAATATCTTTGGTACGGAATTAATTTTGGGTCTCTAGTTTTCCATTCTCCTTTCACCTGACAGATGATAAGTGCAGAATCTCCTTTCACACAAGCTTCATATTCAGCTACATTATTAGTACAATCAAATTTCAACTTGATGGCTATCGGGAATTGCTTTTTTTTTTTTTTTCAGCAATACAATTACAACTTCTATCCCTTTCCCGTACGCAGTTACCGCCCCCATCAAAGTACATTTTTCATCTCTCTTCTTTTTTCTCAGTCTGCTCTTCAATTGCAGGGATCTCATCTTGGAATTTGAATTTCATGAGCTGATAATCATCAATAGGCTTTTAGCTAAATGGTCAGCAATTACACTCCCTTTTACCATCTTCTTGGTTATATACACCATGTCATACTTGGAAAGGACAATTTGCCACTTTGCTAACCACCTAGAAAGATAAGATTTTTCGAAGATGAACCTAATAGGATCCATATGAGAGATGAGCTAAGTGGTATGATACAACATGTACTATCAGAGCCTAGTAGCCACCCAGACTAAAGTGCAACAAGTATTCTTTACGAGAGCATATTTTGTCTCATAGTTTATGAACTTCTTGCTCAAGTAATAAATTGCTCTTTCTTTCCTTCCTCCTTCATCATGCTGCCCTAACATATTTCCCATTGACTTTTGCAACACTATCAAGTACAGAATAAGAGGTTTCCCTAAAATTTGAGGCATAAGCATCGGAGGATTAAGAAAATTCTCTTTGACCTTCTCGAAAGTTTCTTGGCATTGCTCATTCCACTCACCTAGATTATGTTTCCTTAAGAGCTTGAAGATAGACTCATAAGTATAGGGGAGGTTAGAGATGAATCTGGCTATGTAGTTAAATTTTCTAAGGAAACTGTGCACCTCCTTTTCTGACCTTGGAGGTGGCATTTCTTGGATTGCTTTAGTCTTATCTAGATCCACTTCAATCCCTTTTCTGCTAACAATGTAGCTCAACAATTTCCCGATTGTTGCACCGAAAGTGCATTTGGAGGAATTTAACCTTAGCTTGTACTTTCTCAATCTTTCAAACAGCTTTCGGAGAATGTCCACATGACTTTTCCCCTCCTTTGACTTGGCCACCATATAATCCACATAAACTTCAATCTCCTTATGCATCATGTCATGAAATAACATGAACATAGCCCTTTAATAGGTTGCCCCAACATTCTTCAATCCGAACGACATTACTCTATAATAGTATGTGCCCCAATGAGTGATAAACATAGTCTTCTCTTTATCTTCCTCAACCATAGGAATTTAATTGTATCTTCAGTATCCGTCCATGAATGAATACCGATGATTTCTAGCCGTATTATCAACCAACACATTTATATGAGGCAAAAGAAAGTCATCTTTAGGACTAGCACTATTCAGATCCTGGAAGTCTATGCACATTCTTAATCATCTATCATTCTTAGGTACTAGAACTATATTAGCAACTCATTCAAGATAAGTGGACACTTCTAAGAATCCTGCTTCTATTTGCTTGATCACTTCTTCTTTTATATTGTTGGACATTTTTGGCTTCATCCGTCTCAACTTTTGTTTGACCGGTTTGCAATCAAGATACAATGGGATTTTATGAGACACAATACTAGGGTCAAGACCCGACATGTCTTGGTAAGACCATGCAAAAACAACCAAGTACTCTTTGAATAGAGCAATCATTTCTTCTCTTTTTGGGTTGTCAACAAATTTCAATTCTTTCTTTTCTTCCTCAATGCCTAAGTTTATAATTTGGACTTCTTCATTGTAAAGACTTAATGGCTTTTCAGATGACTCGACCATTTTTGCAAACTTATCGAAAAGTTCCATGTCTTCATCAGAGTTGTAACTATCCACATCAAATTCAATATGAAAATCAATTATTAGACATATAGGAGCCTCTTCTTGGTATAGTATATCCATGCTAACAAGACTCCTGGGAAACATATCTAAAATATGACAAGGATTAACAAATAAAGAATATAGTAAGAATAAAATGACAAGCAAAAGATTATCAAAGCTACATGAAAAACTACTTCATTAAAACTTTCAAATAAAACTTGGTCCATTACATCATACGATAAAGTTTAAATGACTTTGGACTTCAGTCACATAAAAATAAAATAACATAGACAATTATTACTCAAAATGAACCACACTCAAAATGAACCACGTCTGGCACTGGCTCCATCTCCCAGTTGTTCAATTGTTCCTCATCACCATAGGGCCAGATCAAATAACTTATCTCATGATGACCTTTTAGGGTATTCATAGTATGCATAGACCCAAGAGTGATAGGAGGTGCAGCTAGGGCGACAAAGGTCTCTCAAAGATGAGGGATCCTTATGGCTTATCCCTTTTGGCATTCTTCTTGCAAACGGGGATACTCCAATAGTTCATCCTTGAGGGGCTTATATCCAAACCCTTGCTTGCCAACATTCTCGAGAAGTGAAATAGGCATGTTAATGCCTTGTAAATTGACCCCCAAGCCTTTCCCAAATCTAAAAACCGTTATTCTCCATATTTTGGCTACCACCTGGTTGACATCCCCTTCCCCTTGTGACCTCCTCACACTGCACTAGTCTAATTCCAATGATTGAAAAGAAAATTCTAGTGCTTGTTCTGTTGATTCCATGTATGGTAAAGAACTAGGCTTACTCACAAGCATATCTTCTTCCCTATCACCCTTCCACTATTAACATACTTCAGCCTCGGGTGTAAAGTAGATGACACTACTCCAACAGCATGTATCCATGGCCTTCCAGTAGCATTGTGTAGCAGGTTCTATGTCCATTACTTGAAAAGAGACATTAAACTTGCTAGGCCCAATTTTTAGCTGAAGTGGGATATCCCCGAGCATCTCCTTTGTCGTTTCATCAAAAGCTCTCACCACCATGTTACTAGTTTGGATAAGAGATGGGTTTACCAGCAACTGCATCAAGGATAAATAAGGAAGTACATTTAAGGTCGACCCGTTGTCAATAAGAACCTTTGCCACCATATATCCTTCACATTTCATAGTAATATGAAGAGCCTTAGTATGGTTGTTCACACTCTTAATCAGAAAATGAGATCATGCTGATATTTCTAATAAAATTCATCATATTTCCAAACTTATCTGGAGTGATGTCTAGACGGACATAAGATTGATATAAAAATTTCTACAAGGCTCTTATATAGAATTCTAAACTCATAACAAGGGACAATAGAGAAATACGAGCTAGGTTTTTTTCATTTGCTTGACTACGTTATACTCACTCTGTCTCACTATTTTCAAAAGTTCCTCATCCTCATTATAACCCTCTTGATTATCTCCTCCTCTGATTAGGATATGCTCTTTTCCTTCATTCATAGCCTTCCCCATTTTTTTTCCTTTGACGTTCTAATTCTTCCTGAAGATAACACCTCCCACTTTTGGTTATTCTCCCGATCTCTACTACGTTGGTAATTGTGCTCGAATCTCTTTCTTTTTTCAAATTCAACTCATCAAAACAATCCTGTAAAGCCTTCTCCTTAGTAGATACCAACTTTACCACATAGTTCCATGGCACTGCATGATTACTCTCATATGAAAAAGGAGTTGGCACTTGTATAATGACATCTGGTTGTGCCTGACTAGGTTGTGGACTCAACAATACCTTGAGAATGAAAGGTTTGAAAGCTAGTGGCTCATCCTCTATAACATTGATCTCCCAATTAATAACATTACTCTTCTTTTCGAGCCTCAAAAAACCTACCAAAATCAATTCTTGTGCCTCGCATTTGAAGTCCCAACAATTATGTATGTCATGGCCCAAACTTTGATAATGCTTATAGAATGATTCACAATCATTTTATTTTCTTCATTCATTCCTTTACAATGGATACTCAGGTCATAACCAACTGCTTTCAAGCTCTCCCACACCTTTTTCATAGGAGTCTTAACATCAATGATTTTCCTAACACCCTCTAATTCTCCACTAGTGGCATTCACACCAGCCCTTGCCCCATGATTTGGCAAAAGGTTAGAATCCACATTAGGTTTAACTTCAATCACCTCAAGCTTAATCATTCATTGCTTAATCAAATATAGCACGTTCTGCTTAAAACCAGGGTAGTCTTCAATTGAGTGCCCGATTGTGCTTTTATGATATTTACACTTGAGGTTTGCGTCATACTAATGAGGGAAAGGCGATTGAAGAGGGGTTGTAGGTCAGGGGCTATCACATAGGCATCACATAACTGCTTGAACAATTTGGCTTTGGTTATGAAAATTTGAGGAAAACGTTCATCTCTAAAAGAGGAATGGGGTTGGTTCCTATAGCCTAGGTAATTCAGCCTGGTGGGTGGACGTGCTGTTGAATAATTCTAAGGATGATTCTATGGGGAAGCTTGGTAAGTTGGGACAAATGGAGTTGAGGATGGTAAATGATTAGACGCATATTGTAGATAAGGTGAATGAATTTTGTTGACTTGGTACGAAGGTGTAAAGGTAGGGTTTGGAGAATAATGTGGTCCCCTAGGTTGAAAGTATTGAGGTGCCCCTGGTGTTTGCATCCAGTTTACTTATCCTTCTTTCTTTTTCTAAAAGTTCCCTTTCTTTTGATGAGTATAAGCAATACACCTTCATGTCCTTATAAGAAGACAAAAAAATTCCCCACAACTCGTTAAGATGCCAAAACCCCCTACCCAAGGTATCTTCCAAAAGACGATCATCTTATCCATTTTATCAAATTCTTCTAGCCAACGTTGCCTAGTCCAATCCTCCGTAAGCTTTAACATATGAAAGTTCTCAAGAAGATTAGTTGTTCTAACATATCTTTTCATACAATTAAATTTTCTCCCAGTGTATGACAAAACAGCCACACATACAGCATTTGAAAGCAACATTTTAATTTTCCCCGGCTTTTTCTTCTACAATGATTAAGAGATAGGAATGTGTCAGCCAAGATTGCTGGAACTAGATTTATTCCATTATAGGTAACCTTCTGAAACACATTTATGGCGTCGTAGCTAATTGCATCCTTCTGCCTTGTGATTAGGAAAGAGAATCAATCCATATATGGTTAAGACTAACAACTTGCGTAACTTCTCCCATTTCTTTTAATTTACCTAAGTTTGCATACAATTCTTCACAAAGTACATGGACTATGCATAGATTTCCCCTTCTTTTTCCCATTTTCTCTTTTCACAAATCTTGCTTGCTTACTCCAAAAAGATCGGCCATTGCCTCTTTAGCCACCTTATGCTTAGTATAGGTATATACTTGACTCTCCTTAGTTAAAGGTATCCCCAGCATGTGACTATACTTTTCTAGGGTTGAGGTCAAGTCTATATCCTTAAAAGTGAAGCAGCGATAAGACGGGTCCTAGTAATTTACCACAACAATGAACGCCAACTCTTGTACTTTATGCTTAACAAACTCATGAGCTTAGGATGATTTGTGTAAAGGGGGTCTCTTGCATATAGAGGCATTTTTTGAACAAAGAGTCTTATTATAGTTACATCATTCACTTTAACAATAACCTTTGACTTTTTTGGCAATTCACAATTATATCCTCTTGGCAAATAATCCCCTTCTTTTGCTTGTTGTGTTTGGGCATCTGTCATGAATGCTTTAGAAGGACTTGGAAACTTAGAAAACGAATTTGAAGTAGCCATGCTAACAACTTATCGCTCAGTATCACTCTTGAAAATTTAGCAAGAAGAATTAAAAACGGAATAGATCATTGGAGCAAAATAATTTAAGCAAGACCTAGAGAAAATATAAATAGCCAAAAGAAAAGAAGAGCTTTTGCCATTGTCCTAGAGAATTTGTAACATTAAAGATTGGAATTTCTAGCTTAAAAGCAAAGGTCTATCTTGAATACAACGGCGTCTATAGTCACTTTAACATGCTTGGTTTGGTGATGGGTACTAACATCCTGAAAGTCCAATGTACTATAGACTGTCCCCACAAAAAATGATAGAGATAACACCCTACTAACCTGGTTCACAAGGGGATGAACCACTCTTCTTACACAAATCAGCAAGATGATTTGCAATCTGATCAGAAGCTTTTGCATAAACCACCTAAGGATGAACCTCCAGCAATAACACTAGGCTCCCTTTTAATCCTAAGCTAAGGGTGGCCCGGGTATAGAGCCGATGAGTAGTGTGCATGATTATAGTGTTGGTGCACAGTGTGTGTGGGAGAAGCATACAAACCTTATCCTACATCTACTCAGCTGCAAGAAAACACAGGAAATATGCAACACAAATAAGCTATTTACAAATGCAAAAATAAACAAATAACATAACATAAAGAAGAATCTATCAGGAAAGCAAAAATAACAAAATAAAAATAAATTTAAGGATAAAGAAAATACACAAGGCCATATTAAGTTCGCACAACCAATTTTTTGGGCTTGACTCTCTAACTACAACCAGTGGAGTCGCCAAACTGTCACAACATACCGGAATGTCGCTACGACGCGGATGGCCAACTTAAAAAAAAAAAAATAGTTTTCAAGGAAAACTTGGAGTCACCATCATTTGTATTAAGAAAATGGGGAACAATTGAAAAAATTCCTTTTGAATTTAAAAACAGTTTGTGAATCGGAGATGGTTTGGGAGTCAGTTTATGTATGGGGAAGGTGTTAAGCACCACACAACACCCGTTTGAAAGAAGGTTACCCAAAATCAACTGTGTGAAAATAATATGGCCAAAATAGATATTTTATTTATCCCAAAATAATAAATATATTAAAGAAATATCTAACAGAATTAAAAGCAAAGAATCTAAATGTGCAATGCATGATTTCTCTATTGAGACCTAAATCCTTCCACCCTTTTCTCGCATAAAGCACCCTCCAGGGTGGCTCTACCTTAACCTAGGTCGGATAAACAAATATATTCTATAAAGGAATCAGACTCAATCTGTTCTCCATGATAAGTGAATGGTCCTACGGATACTAAACGACACAATATATATCTTAAATGAGTGCAGTGTATAAATTTACAAATATTACAACACTTTTCTTTGTCAAATGGGGGAGGTGATTTAAATTACATCCAAATGAAAAAAAGGAAAAGAAAAATTGCATCTTCGCTCCAGGGCTCAGATTGGTCTTCCATCTTCCAGCTTGGGAAAGAGAATCATCTTACATACCACATAGCCTCACCAGTGTCCATAAAAAGAAAAAAAAAAAAAAAAAAAAAAAAACAACAAACAAAAAAAAAAAAAAAAAAAAAAAAAAAAAAAAAAAAAAAACTCATGCACTCATGGAAGTTGTAATTAGTAAACAACCAATAAGAAATACACTAACCAAAATAATGTAGAAACAACAAAAGAAACAAACCCAGAATAATCCCAAAGTAGCCAAAGAAAATCTACTGAAACAAAGTTTAAACAAAGCATACAAGTAGGCCAAGAATAGCCACTTAAACAGAGCAGGGCAGCAGCAAAACTAATTCAAAAAGTCCTTAACTTCAAGTTAAAATATCTAACAGATAATTCAAAGCAGCAATTAAATTTTAACCCCTTTCCTATGCTTTAACAACTACTTATCATGAAAGAAAAAAAAAAAAAAAAANTATCATGAAAGAAAAAAAAAAAAAAAAGAACTCAAGGGAAGCCAAAAATAAAGTTCTAAACAACCACAAAATCCACTAGAAACAGCAAGGGAGAAAATAGACCACAAGTAGTACCAATAGCCAAACAACTCTTAAGGGTACCCCAAAACAGTCATGTTCAAATTAGAACTGGAAGCAATGGAAAAATGAAAAAAATCCGAAAATCATACACATCGAAGATACATGTCTTACGGTTCTAACAAGATAAGAAACATGCAAAATGGAGCATTAAAACTTAAACTAGAGACGAAAGATTATACGCTGCCATAAACATGACAGCAGCAACAGTGGGAATAAATAGCCACGTTTAAATCAAAACTAGGAGCAGTTGAGACATGTAAAAAATTTGAAAATTTCACACATGAAACATATATGTCCTACAGTTTGAATCAGACAAGAAACACTCAAATTGGAGCTCTGTAGCTCTGTCTAAGAAAAAACAACCAAGTGCTGCCAGAGCTGTCTGACAGCATCTGAAATGAACAATACAAATGCTTGCCTTCATTCTTTGACAATGTTCAATTTGACAATGTAACAAGGAAAAAAAAATGATAGCAACACAAGACATAACAAGCCAATTGATCTTTTTCAAATAAACTAGAAAATGCAGGCCATGTGTATTCAATAATTTAGACCAAACCAAATGCTAATGGAAATCATGATGACAACTCAAACCGATTTGCAACAATGTAACAACAAAGTTAGATGACATGCATAATACCTACAAACTTATCAAACACGCCAATTCTTTAAGAGTATGAACACACAAATCTCATTTCATCATTTCTCCTTTCTTTAAGCTTGTCATGCACAAACTAAACCCATGGTAAATGCAAACAAAACACACTCTCCAATAACTCAATATTCATAGCTGCCACAAATCCTAAAAAAAATGCAACTAGGTGAGCATACAACAGAACAGCCATCATCTATGCCTCAAATAAATGAGTAAATCACCTCAAATATCTCTTATAGCATGACTAAACAAGGCACAATCGATCCAAGAACAGCTGCATTATACAGTGCAGAACATAGAGTATATATGTTATCATGTAGTACTGCAACAGTAGTGGAAAACACAGAAACAACATAGATAAATGCATTGACAAAAAAGAAAATGCCTAGTACAGTAGCAAGTAAAGCACCCAAGCAGTAGCAGAGATATATCTAGAGACATCTTCAAATATTCAATAGATGACAAACCAAAAAGAGGCAAGGCAATGGCAAGGATTATACCAGAAACAACAGAATGAGAAATATTCAGGCAGCATGAGTTTATACATAACAGAATGCATGTTAGTACAACTAAAAGAAAGAGAAGAAAACCTAACTCAACAAGGAATCCAGAGCAGAGCAGCAAAAGAGAATCCCCATCAACCATAGTCAATATTCCAAAATTAACAGACATCAACTATGCGAAAAGCATTGAACCAAAATCAAATTCATAACTGAAAAGAACTCTTACCATCTAAACCTCATTTCATTTTTCTTAAAAATAGCATTTCACATAGTATGAATAGAGAATTAAGTATCAAACATTAGAGAGGAAGGGAGACAAGTTTGTATAACCAGCACACACTAACAAAGCAGAACTCATAACAATATCAAAGCAAATTTTGTGGCCTTGAAAATATAAAATACTGAACCATTTCTTGATTGAGATTAATCTATTTTCTACTTAAAATTGGAAGGAACAAATAGAGCCCGAAAGAAAATAGGGTAATCTAATTTTAGCATATTCAGTTACACTTGAAGGTTTAGACAAATTAATCAACATAGAACTAGAAAACCAACAAGAAAATAGTACAAAATATTTAGAGACGGAATTACCTCTTGAAGGACAAGATTGACATAATTTCAAGCCTATCTTCCAGTTCTCTTTTAGTTCTTTTTTAGCCTTTTCCCTTCTCTTCCTTACTCGATGACTCTCCCTCTTGTTTTGTAACTCTCCTATCTTTTTTTTCTATTCTTTTTCCTTCCTCTCACGCACACTTCCCTTCTACTATTTCTGCCTTTTTTTTTTTTTTCTTACACCAGTCTTCTCTATCCTCCGTTTTTCTCCTTTTTCGTCCACATTCACCCACCTCCTAGATCTTTCTTTTTGTTTCACTTTCCCACTTTGCCCCTCTTTCTTGCCGTCCAAGACCATCTTTTCTTTTAGTTAGTTTTTTCTTTTTTCTTTTTAATTTAGTTATTTTCTAAATAAGGATAATGCATAGACTTAGACCAATAGGGAGTGAAGGAAATCTAATCCTTGCTCCCTCATTGGCATAGCTAGATCCAGTTATGCCAAAACTTATTAACATAATTTCTTTTCCTTTTTTTTGTATTTACTATTTGTAAAAATTTAAATATTAAAGAATAGACCAAATGGGCTAGATAAAAAAAAATGGGCTAGACTAACAATGGACTAGGTCTAGGGTTTGCTTCATTACAATGACCCAAATAAAAAGAAAAGCAATAATAAAAAATTAAGAACTTACCTCTTTTTTTTGGAATTCATTTTTTTTTGCCACAAAAAAAAAAAAACAAACTTGGACGAAATATGGTGTCTACATCAGCGCTCTTAGGCAGAAACTTAGTGCCCTTGCACCTCTATATAAGCGCACCAGCCCTTCAACTCGTGCACCAAGCCAATTTTCCACGTCACAGGTGCCCCAGCTCTTCTCCTTTGGCACACCAACTCCTGAGAACATCCCCCTTGACCAAAAGCAAAGAGCCTCAGTGCCACACTCTAAGAGCCGTAGCACCAACCTTTGGCTTTTTGTAGAAGTAATTTTGTTTCCTATTCAATGTAGGACTCTTTGTAATTAGTATATATAGATACTTTTAGGTTTTGGAAAGTTTTATTCTTTTCCCCTCTCAATTATATCTAGAATTTATTTTATTTAGCTATATTTTTCAGTTATGAATTAAACTCTCTTCTAGGGCTATAATGTAGCCTAGTTAGGAAGATTTATGATTTCTTACTGATTTAATTTAAGAACTTCTATATTAATTATCATTTTCTTCTTAATACTTATGCTTTTAATTGACTGACCATTACTTAGTTGATTTGATAATTACAATAAAATTGTGAGGTAATTTGTAATTCATGATCATAGAGATTAAGATCATAAATTTCTTAAGGGATAGGAATGTACCCATATGATTTATGAAGCTATTCAAGAGAATCATAGAACTTAAAGAATTTTTAGGTAGTTTAATTCATATAGGAATATAATGAATTGATACTTAGAGATATTTTCATTTAACCTTGGGAAAGGCTAATCGATAATTCATGATTCTTGGCTAGTAATTAAATAGATAGTTCTTGGTTAATGAAGTATGAATAATGAATTGGAATAGCTATGGTGAAGTTAAAAGCTCTAGATATTTTTCATCCATTTTTCTACTAGTTTCTGATTTAGTATTTTTTCCTTTAGATTATTGCTTATATTCACTCATTGATTGTCTAGATAAAATTAGAATGCACCCAATTTTGGTACTTATTAGCAAGGATCTCCGTGCAATGATACTTTACTCTCATTCTATTACTTGAAAAAGATAATGTGCACTTGTGTTAGAATTTTACACAACAAGTTTTTAGCGCCGTTGCCAGGGACTGTGCGTCTATTAATATCAATACTAAAGTATTCTACTCTTACTCTAGATGTTTATTTTTCTATTTTAAATTTGTGCTCTTTGTTTTTCAAAATTTTTCTCTAGTATATGAAAAGTGAAGGGCATGCTAATTTAATTCCTTTGGATTCTGAAATTGAGAAGACGTGTAAGAAGAACTGAAGGGAAA
Organism: Cercis canadensis; assembly: GCA_003255065.1. Lineage (NCBI taxonomy): Eukaryota > Viridiplantae > Streptophyta > Magnoliopsida > Fabales > Fabaceae > Cercis > Cercis canadensis. Next base: position 118,224 of record QAOA01002388.1, read on the forward strand.
GAAGAAACACATTTACACTAGTTCAGAATACTATGGAAAACGTCGAGGAAATTCAAGAGTCAGTGGTAGTCTGAAAGGCTTTGAAGGACTATGGGATTCCCAAGGGACCAACTCTGATCTCAGGGATCAATAAGCCAACAATTCAAGCTAACCAGTTCGAGATCAAGGAAAGTGTAATACAAATGATGCAAGCCAACCAATTTTGAGGGTTAGCAACTAAAAATGCTAATGTGCACTTGGCCAAATTTCTGGAAATCTATGACACTTTCAAGTACAACGGTGCCACTGATGACGCCATTAGACTACGCCCATTTTCTTTTTCACTAAAGGATGAGGCACGGAATTGGCTATACTTTCTTGCATTGGGGTCTATTAGAACATGGGATTAGATGACTATGCAATTCTTGGCAAGATTTTTCCTACCAACAAAAATAGCCAAGATGCGCAATGACATTAACACCTTTGTGCAACAAGACATGGAAGGATTGCATAAAGCTTGGGAGCATTTCAAAGGCTTGCTAAGGAAGTGCCCACATCATGGCTTACTGGAGTGGCTTCAAATTCAAACTTTCTACAATGGTTTGAATGGATCCACAAGAACACTACTTGATGCTAATGCAAGTGGATCACTAATGGAAAAGACTGAAGAGGAAGCCTTTAAGCTACTTGATAAAATGGTTGCGAATGCACACCAATGGCCTTCTAAGAGGGGTTCGTGTAAAAAGGTCTATAGGATGCATATAGTTGATCCCATCACTGCTCTTTCAGCCAAAATAAATACCATAGCTCAGCAGCTAGGCACTCTCACAACCATTGTCATTCATACTCCTCAAGCCCTTTGTGAAGTTTGTCATGGGGAGCACTCTAGTGCAGATTGCCTAGTCATAAACTCAAATGAGCCACAATCTCTTAAAGAAGCCTAGTTTGTCGGCATTACCAACAGGCAAGGTAATCCCTATTCTAACACTTACAATCATGGTTGGAAAAACCACCTAAAATTCTCTTGGAAGAATTCTCAAAATGTGATGAGACCATCCGGATACCAGCCTTCATCACAACCTCACATGCAATCTTAGCCAACACAACCCAAGCTTTCATTAGAAAATGCCCTGCTTAGTTAACAGTGAACAGCACCCAATTCATGACAAGGACAAACACTAGATTGCATAAACAAGCAGCTTCCATCCAAAATCTAGAGGTGCAAGTAAGGAAAATTTCTAATGCTATCTTCTAGAGATCAAGATAAATTGCCTAACAACACAAAAAGGAATCTGAAAGAACAAGTCAATGTAGTTTCGATAAAGAGTAGCAAGGTATTGGAATAGCCAAAAAGAAAGGTTACAGTTGCAGAAAAAGCAAAAGAAAAATGATGCTATTGTTATACCTACAAAAGAGATACTTACAGGGGCGGTAGAGGAACCAAAGTCCAAGTCCTCAACCATACAAGCCTCGAGTTCCTTTTGCTTACAGATTTCAAAAGCATAATCTCAACAAACAGTTCTCCAAGTTCCTTGAGGTATTCAAGCAGCTCTATACAAATATCCCCTTTCTAGATGCCTTGGCATAGATGCCGAGCTATGTTAAATTCATGAAAGAGATTCTTACCAATAAAAAAATGGCTAGAGGAATTTGAAACTATAGCACTTACTGAAAAGTGCAACGTCATTTTCCAAAAGAAATTACCTCCGAAGCTCAAAGATTCAGGGAGTTTTACTATTCCTTGTACAATTGGTGATTCATTTTTTGGTAAGGCATTATGTGATCTTGATGCTTCGATTAACTTAATGCCTTTTTCTGTCTATAGGAACCTTGGATTGGGAGAAGCTAAACCCACCTCTATCTCTCTACAGTTAGCCAATCGCTCCATAAAATACCCCAAAGGAATTGTAGAAGATGTGCTCATTAAGATCTAAAAATTCATCTTTCCAGTTGATTTTATGGTGCTTGATATGGAGGAAGATCAAGAGATACCCATCATTTTAGGTCGCCCTTTCTTAGCTACAGGGAATGCCTAAATTGATGTGTAAAAGGGACAGCTTATTCTCTGGGTTTAGGATGACCAAGTCTTATTTGATGTCTTCAAGGTCTTGAAGCAACATGATGAAGTAGAGAGTTGTAAGAGGCTTGATGCCAAAGATGATTGCACCAAGGAAGTATTTAGAGCTAATCACCCTCAAGAGCCACTTGAAGTATGTCTACTGGGGATTTCTCAAGCAGATAATCCAGAAATAAAAAATCATATGAATTTTCTTGCACCTACTCCTCCCTAGTTTATTAGAAGATCTTTTGAGGAGCTTGGAAAATGAGGCCCTCTACCTCTTCCATCTATTGAGAAGCCCCCTATTTTAGAGCTTAAACCATTACCTGAGGAAGTTGATAAGTTACTAAGAATGTTAAAGGAGCACAAAGCAGCAATTGGGTGGACAATTTCTGATATTAAAGGGATCAGCCATTCATTGTGCATGCACAAGATATTGATGGAGAAAAATTTCAAGCCCTATGTTGAGCATCAAAGCAAGTTAAACCCCAATATGAAAGAAGTGGTGATAGTAAAAGTACTAAAGCTTCTAGATGCGATAATTGTTTATCCCATCTCTAATAGTGCATGGGTGAATCCAATGTAAGTAGTGCTAAAGAAGGGTGGTAAGACTATAGTGAGGAATGAAAATAATGAGCTCATCCTTACAAGAACAGTGACTGAGTGAAGAGTCTATATTGATAACAAGAAATTGAACAAAGCCACAAGAAAGGATCATTTTCCCTACCTTTTATTGATCAGATGTTTGATAGGTTGGTAGGACATGCATATTACTATTTTCTTTATGGCTACTCTAGGGACAAGCAAATCCCTATTGCTCCTGAAGACCAAGAGAATAACACATTCACTTGTCCCTATGGGACTTTTGCATTTAGGCACATGCCTTTTGGTTTGTGCAATGCTCCAGCCGCATTCCAAAGCTGCATGATGGCCATCTTTTCTAATATGGTGGAGCGTTTCATAGAGGTCTTCATGGATGATTGCTCCATTTTTAGTTCTTCCTTTGATACATGTCTAAGCAATCTTGCTTGTGTACTCAAAAGATGTGAAAAAACAAATTTAGTCTTGAAATTGGGGTAATGTCAATTCATGGTGCAAGAAAGGATAATGCTTGGGCACAAAGTCTCATCTCAAGGAATCGAAGTGGACAGAGCCAAGATTGCTACAATTGAAAAATTGCCACCACCTACTTCGGTTCGAGGTGTGCGTAGTTTCTTAGGCCACACAGGGTTCTACAGGTGGTTCATTAAGGATTTCTCCAAGATTACCAAGCCTCTCTGCAACCTCCTCCCGAAGGATGTATCTTTTGACTTCACAAAGGAATGCCTCCAAGCTTTTACAAAGCTGAAATAGGCTTTGATCTCTACTCCCGTCATCATTGCACCAGATTGGTCTATGCCCTTTGAGCTCATATGTGACGCTAGTGACTATGCTATTTGTGTAGTTTTAGGCCAAAGAAGGGGTAAGTTATTGCATGCTATTTAGTATACCAGTCACACCATTGATTCAACTCAATTGAATTATGCCACTACTGAGAAAAAGCTCCTAATAGTTGTTTTTACCTTTGACAAATTTTGAGCCTACCTGATTGGGTCAAAGGTAATTGTGTTTATTGACCATTTAGCCATTAAATATTTGCTTAAGAAGAAAGATACTAAGTCTCGATTTATTATATGGGTTCTTCTCTTACAAGAATTTGATATGGAAATTAAAGATAAAAATAGCATAGAAAATCTAGTGGCGGATTATCTTTCAAAGCTTGAAGCTCCAAAGAATTTAGAGGATACTGAGATCCCCATGATGACTCTTTTCTGGATGAACAACTATTCTTTCTCTCTCTACCATTGTGTAGCCATGGTTTAGCAATATTGCAAACTTTCTAGCTGTAAACCTTTTACCACTGGAGCAAAGTTACCAACAAAAGAAGAAATTCCTTCTGGATGTTAAGCACAACTACTAGGACGATCCTCTGCTTTTCAAGCATTGCTCAAATTCTATAATTCGAAGATGTGTCCTTGAGGAAAATATGGAGAGCATTCTCCATTATTGCCACTCATCTCCATATGGTGTCCATTTTGGTGCTAATCAAACAATAGCCGAGGTTCTCCAATCTGGTTTCTATTGGCCTTTTATTTTCAAAGATGCTCAACCTTTTGTGTTAGCTTCTGATAAATGCCAAAGAACGGGAAATATTTCTCGTCATCATGAAATGCCTCTAACAAACATTCTAAAGGTGGAGTTATTTGATGTATGAGGGATAGACTTCATGGGACCCTTCTCATCGTCCTACAACAATCAGTATATCTTGGTGGCGGTAGATTATGTCTCTAAGTGGGTTGAAGCTCCAGCTTTACCAATTAACGATTCCAAAGTAGTGGTTGATTTCCCCCAAAAAAATATTTTCACTCAGTTTGAAACTCCTAGGGCCATCATTAGTGATGAAGGTACTTATTTATGTAACAAGTACCTCGATGTATTGTTGGCTAAGTATGGGGTCAAGAATAAAATTGTCACTACCTATCATCTACAAAAAAATGGGCAAGTAGAAATTTCCAACAGGGAATTGAAGTAGATCATTGAGAAGACAATGAATGCCAATAGAAAGGACTAGGCTAAAATGTTGGATGATGCTTTGTGGGCATACAGGACAGCTTTCAAAACACCCATTGGCACTTCCCCTTACTGGTTGGTGTTTGGGAAAGCTTGTCATTTACCAGTGGAATTGGAACATAAAGCTTATTGGGCCACGAAGAAACTCAACTTTGATCTCCAGGTTGTAGGAAACAAAAGGCTTCTTTAGTTATATGAACTAGAAGAATTTTGCCAAGATGCATATAAGAATGCCAAGCTCTATAAAGAAAGAACCAAGAAGTGGCATGACAAACTTATTTTGAAGCGTGATTTCCTTATGGTCCTCTTGTTCAACTCCCATTTTCCTAGAAAATTGAAGTCAAGGTGGTTGGGTCCTTCCATAGTAAAGAAGGTTTTTCCACATGGAGCATTAGAAGTCAAGAGTGTAGACTAAAAATTCAAGGTCAATGGCCAGAGATTGAAAATATACATAGAGGGTGAAGAGGAGTTCTCAAAATCCTCTGTGGCTCTTGCAAATCCCAGCTGATTTTTCTTATAGAAAGTCTGGCTGAAGACTATAAATTTAGCGCTATTTAAGAGGCAACCCAAAATTTTTAGCATTTCTTGCTATTTTATTTTATTTCATTTTCTAGTTCAGTTGATTTTAATTTTAGTTACTAGTTTCAGTTTCATCATACATTTTCCTATCCTTGTAAGGCGCAAAATAAAATTCTTGGAGCTTCATCACATTGTTAGGTAATTTAGTAGGCAAAATCATGGTATTTTGAGGTTATTTTAAAGCCAATTGGACCAAAGACACAACACAACAACGCTAGGTTCCAAATGCCATAGCGTGCACACAAAAGGCTAGCACCCTAGCTCCACTATGAGAGCACCCCCGCGCCTATGCACCTGAGACCAGGCACTGTTGTGCCTGCCATGTAGCATTGCGGCACTCGTGTGAGGTGCGCGCACGCACCAGTTCCACGCATCTAGGCACCTCAGCACTTTAAATTAGCGCCCCAGCCCCGCATAGACAGAGGCCAAGCACGGGGGCGCCCGCACATTAGCGCCCCTACCCCTGTATCTTCAATTTTTGTTTAAAAAAAAAAAATTAGATACCCACTAAAGCCAAAACGCACACGTTAGGGTCTATTTTTCCTCTCAATTGCTTTCATCCCTTGCAATTCGGCACTCCCCTCCTTCTCCCTTTCACTCCCTCTTTCAAACTTCCCTCTACACACAACACCACACCCACACTCACCTCCAAGCATAAAAATCTCTCCCTTACTCATACAACACCTTCACTCACTTCACATTTTCACACTTCTCATCCCCCTACCCACATTATTTTGGTCCACATTTCACTCACCCATATTCACCATACACACACCGAGTCAACTTAGGTTGGCAAAGGGTCTTTGGATTTTCTCACCTTCTAGGTGTTTCTCTCACCCATCTATCTTGTTTGAGTGCTATTGGATGTAATTTGGCCAAATGGAGGAATTACATACTTGGCTTAACTTAGAGAAGTTGTGTTCTGTAGTGTGCACACCAAGTGTTTGTTGAAATACTAAATGATGTTTGGAGTATAAATAGGTTCGAATTTGCTTGTTGTGGTGCGTGTTGTGGCTCTCATTGTATGAATACATGCTTTGTTGGCTTAAATGGAGGGTTTGTCTCCTTTGTATAGACTTAGAGCATGTGTTTCATGGTAAGCACACAATGTGATAGTTCAAGTACTTCAATGAATTTTGCAAACATGTTATGCATGAATTGATGTTGCCATGTGAACTTCCTTGCAACCATACTTACATGATTATTTTGTTTACTAAATAGAGGGAGGACTGTCTAGTTAGGCATTTGGCCAATAGGCTTTGTGGAGTGATGGAATGTACCCCATTTCTAGTTACTATGCATACTTTGCAATTGCAGGGTGGAATGCTTATGTGTGTAAGGAAATTACTTGGATTGTGGACTAAATATTTGGTTTTTCACTTGTCCTTGCTATATTTTGAAGACAATTGTACTAACACACCATGCCAACTAAGAAGCAAAAGACCTCAACAGGGGCCTCCTCCTCTTCCCAACCACTTTTTGATAAGAGTTGTTTCGTCATTCATGAAGCTTTTATGAGGTTTCAAGCCTCCATCATTAGGCGCACTCTAGTGTCGGAACGGGGTCTCTAACCCTCCCTTGATATTGCTCGCTAGATTGTGAAGAGAAAATGGCGGCACTTTGTTCGATAGCCTGAACTAGTTGTGGTTTCCTTGGTGCGAGAATTCTATATCAATGCTCTAGAGCATGAAAATGACAAAGTCTTTGTCTAAGGAAAGCTCATCCTTTTTAGCCGGACCACAATCAATCGGATATATCAGTTACACAACATCAAGGACAATGCTTATATTACCCTTACTGAGGTTGATGAGATCGATCTAGATGAGATTGTGCATCTTATATGCAGCCCAAGAACGGTTTGGAAGATGTCCGGCGATCGCCCCATATCCATTAGACAAGATTCACTTGATAGAGAGGGAAAATCTTGGCTGAACCTCATATCGCTGCAAAACTACTACCTATGACCCATCTCAGTGATGTGGTTACCGAGTGCGCCTTACTGCTCTATGCCATTATAGCTGACCTACCCATTGATATGGGAAGAATAATTCATGAAAATATCCTCGAGATTCTCCGAGGGGCAACCACAGGTGGATTAACTCATCCCTTATTAATCATAGAGCTCTGTAAAATAGCGGGTGTCAAATTGAACCAAGATGAAGAGATTCTTCAACCCCAAAGAGCCATTGATGATAGTATCATAAACTCATTCAAGAGTTGGAGGTCAATGTTGCACAGACTAGGATCAGCCGCATCTAGTTCTTCTTAATCCACTCAGTTGCACTGCTTTCTTTCCACCACTGAGCGTTTTGACAATATTAAAGCCGACATCAGCATCATCAATAGTACCCTTCAAGCACAAAACTAGAAGCTCGATGTCTTCATGCAACATCAACTTGCTCACAATGTAGTGACATAGGCCGTCACCCATCTTTTAAGCCAGTGCACTTTCACTCCAGGATGGCCCCACCTATGTTTCCCATTGCCTCAATGATGCCATTTGACCCCTTAGCATCATGAGACACTATTGCTAATGATGATGAGGATGATGAGGAGTGACCCACCACCAACTCAGGAAAGTCCTACACTATATTACTTATTTCATTAATTTTAACATTGAGGACAATGTTTCCCTTAAGTTCAGGGGTGGGAAATCATTTCTATGGGTACCTTTATTATTTTTCTAGGTAGAACTTTATTGATTTTCTAGGAAAATTTTTGATTTCTATTATTTCATGTTTTTCTTTAGATTGTACAGTAGATTGTTGAGTGAAATTTTTTTGATTGAAAACCTTGGGCCGATAATAAAATTGATTTTCACTACTTACAATTCTAGAAACATAATAGATTATGTGTTTGTGTTATTGCATAACTCATGAGTTAATTCATACTCAACTGAAATTTCCTGAAATCATTGAGCACTTAGCCTATTCATTTGAAATTTGCATGCTTAGAGATGATTATGTGAATTTAGACATCTCAAGATTTCACAGAATGCTAGAACTTGCTTGATTGTCAATTGAGGTGAAATCCTAGGTTGCACAATATTAGGGATATGATTTAGGCCACTTTTGTTTAGTTTGAGCTTTTCTGGCCAATCCTACATATGACATTTTATCCCTAGCATACCCAATTGAGCCTAAATTAGCCTTTTTTCTTTGTCACCTATAGTACCCCTAGCCCTTGTAATGTATCTCTTTATTTGTGTCTCTCACCTTAAGCACATATTCAGTGTAAGAGCATCTAGAGCTAGGGAACATTAAGGAGGATGGGTGGAGTAAAAGAAAGAAAAATACCAAGATTGCCACCAAAAGAAATAAAAAGAAAAGTACTACATCCTTGCTGAAAAGAAAGTATTGCAAAGAAAAGAAAATACAAAAAGTGCAATGAAAAGAAATAGAAAAAGAAAAGAAAGTCTTGAATTGCATAGAATGTAGTAAACCAAAATAGAAAAGTTTATTTGGTGGATAGCAAAGTAAAGAAGAAAACAAGTTTAGGGGTGATAGAAGTCAAAAGAATGGTGCTCTTAAGATTTGCTCTGAACTGTAATTATGTGGTGGGTGAGTGATTGGAATTATCGTGTTCCAACAAATTAAAACCAAATCCCCTAAAACAAAATGCAATATAGTTGTAATATGTGTTGTCTCTCAGGAAAATCAATGGCTAATTAACAATTTCAAGATGTAAATTGGGGATTTTGTAACACGAAATATATTGCTAAATTTAAATTGTAGAATTGAACAGAGATTAATTCAATTAACTAAAAATGTAACCTAGCTAAACATCTATCAATAACCGATTTGATTCATCCTAGATTGAACATGATTAATCAAGTATTAATGCAGCACTGCTAATTAAATTTAGTCATAACCAAAATCTCTAATTATAACTAAGTTCCTATTGAATTATCATTCAGAATTCGGTTTTACCACATACATCACCAATTCTTGCAATCGCACAAGATTTGTAATTAGTGGATTAACTTAAAACCGAACATCAATTAGCATAGCTTCTTTGAATTCACACAACAGATTAAAGATCAATCAATCTAAATTTTGTTTCCTACTTCAAAATCCATATAAATCATAGAAATCTCCATGAATCCATACAAAAACTAAAGCAAGGCAGAAATCCAAAGAAGAATAGAATTGCATTAAGTTTAATCCAATTAAGTGTAGAATCTCAAAATCAAACCAAATTAATTCAGGAGTCTAGCTTGGTTACAAGTGTTCTACTCTTCCATGGCCATCAATCCGAACTCCAATGGAGGAAAAAGCAATGGAACTGTGTAAAAACGAAGGAGGAAGAGAGAGACTCTAGAAAACAAATGAGGAAAAGAAATATAACTACCCAAATCCCGATCTCCCTATTCTATACCCTAGTTGGCATCAATAACCACCTCTAGCTAATTACTATTTTTGCCCCTCCATGTAGGTCTTCTCCATAGCTTCAAAATAATCTCTCCCTTGCATGATTTGAACTTCTGATGAGGGAAATGGGCCTTAAAAGGTGGGCCCAGTCCATAAGTCCGAGTGCTGGGTTCTTCGTGTCAAGGTACCACTAAGACATCTCCGGATGGAAATTAGGTCTCCACAAGAGTTATAGCTCTGTGTCTTAGCTTTCCTACAAGACCAAAATCACAATTTTTAAAGATCCGAAGCTCAAGATATGCCATAAATACCAAAACAAGGTATAAATGACAATGCTGAATGAATAAAACCCTAAAGTCCAACATGGAACCTAAATCATAAAATAAGGCCTAAGTCATGAAATTAAGCATAGGAAATGATGATAAACATTAGGCATGAAGGTCAAATAACATATAAAAATACTGTTTATCAATGAGCCTAGCTACATTCTTATCCATTGTCCTACCCTTAACCTAGTAATACATTATAAGAAACATTATGAGAAATACAGTTTCTTACATGGATTTTTTTGACACCCCAAAATTCATAAGAAACACATTTTTCACAATTTTTTTGGGTATTTCTCACATAATTTATTTGTGAAAATTTTCCAATTTTATTGTAATGATCTTCGGTTTAAGATTGAAGATTGAACATAAAACCCTTACTTGATAGCCTTTAGTTAGGGATGACAAAATGCTTCATTCGACCAGGAATTCCTTGCGCGGAGCGGGGATTGAAGGGAGTCTTACCTTGAGGTGGGTAATGGGCCGCGAGCCAAAACGGGTCGGCCCAAATTGGCATGGTTCCAGCTTAGCCCGGCCTACATCGGACTGGGGGGCTAATAAACACATTTTTCATACAATAGTTAACCCTCATTTTTTGTCTCTTAAACCTCTTTTAAGTTGATTTGATTGGGCTTGGACCACATTTCATTAGTTGAGTTCCAATTAGGCTTAATTGTATTTTTCAGTATTATTGGAAACTTTACGCTATTTCTGTATTTCAAGCATAACTTGAGTTCTAGACATCTAATAATCTTGAAAATCTTACCTTGTAGGAAAGCTAAGAGAATTCTCTACAACTTTTATTCAGATCTCCAAAGCTAATTCGGATGTCCAGCAGGTAATATTTAGCTTGGAAGTCAGAACAGAGATGCTGTCATTGGATCTTGACCCGGGTGAAGATATTGGGTCATACGTTGGGCTGTCAGTGTCAGTTGGACATGAAACCGGTACTATTGGAAAGATGAGAAAAAAAGCTTCAACTCTTATGCAGACCTCTTCTCCAAAATATGGAGTTTTGATGATGTTATTGTCTCTCGAAGTCAACTGATGAGTCCAAAGAGCTATTAAGAGTAAATTGGGCATAAGTTTCTCATCCTAGGCCATATTAAGCTCAAACCGGGGCCCAATTAAAGCTAAGGCCCAAGACATTTTCACTTGCATACATGAATATGATTAAGGTACTCTTTCTTGATTTAGCTACTTTGCCAAATAGTCAACCTTGCATTATTTTCCTTTGTTTAACCCCTTTGAGCCTATTTGCCGATGTCTATGCGAAAAACCATGTTTTTACCTTACCTTAGGGAATGTGAGAGCATTAGTTCATTTGAGGAGCCCTTGTGCTTGTGGACAACTAATAGTACAAGTGTGAAGGTTGTAGATGAGTGTTATTGCCTCTCGAAGTCAATTGATGAGTCTAGATAGCTGTTAAGAGTAAATTGGGCATAACTTTCTCATCCTAAGTCCAATTAAGCCCAAACTAGGGCCCAATTAAAGCTAAGGCCCAGGAGATTAATTCTAATCTAAGGGTAATATGGGTGTACAATTATTTTAAAGGGTTATAAGTAGGTCAAGGAGGCAGACGTGAGAGAAATTTCATTTTAGACAATTTTTCCTTGCTTCTTTTCTCTCTAGCTATTTTCTTCACTTTTTCTGTAATGGATTCATGCCTCTTTTTCATAGAGGGCTAATCATTTAGATCAATCCAGGTTTTAGCTGTTCTGATTATTAATTCTAAGATTCTATTTTAATTGTCATTTATTTAATGATTAATCAACTTCTTTTCTTTCTTTGCTTAATTCTGATTTGGGTTCAGATTTGATTGTTCATATGATAATTGCTTAACTTCATATGTTAAAAGAGGATTGTAAAGATTAAACAATGTTTCTAAGCTTTTGGACAAATTGTTTAACCTTGATTGGATTCTAGACTTTAAGTTAATTTGGATTAGTGGATGCTTAATTCATTGAACCCTAATTAACCGAATTCTTGATTCTTATCCAGTAGAGACTCTTAGATCACTTAGAGGCTTTTTTATGTGTTCTAAGGCCAAGAATTATGTTAATTATTGAATGAATCTTTTGTAATTAAGGACAGATTAAAATCAGAAGTAGTTAATTTCTTGGATTGATTGCTTTTTTAAAATTCGATTTACTTTATGTCGATTACTTTCTGTCAATTACTTTTTGTCGATTACTTTCATTCAATTATTTTCTGTCGATTACTTTCTGTTAATTACTTCTGCAAATCAAACATCATGTTAATTAAACTCCTTAATTTGATTTCTTAATTAGAGTGGTCCAATGGTTCGACTTGGTGTTACCTTATGCTGCAAGTAGCTTTAGTGAACCGGATATAAATTTACTAATATGATTAGCCTCGACAGCTCATCAAATTTTGGCACCATTGTCAATGACTATTTTAGTTTTGATCAATATGATTAGGAGTATAATTAACTAACAGTTCACTTTTTAATTAACCCTTCATTAACCTTTTTTGAAGATTTTTTATTTGACTTTTGAGTTTTATTTTGTCTTAGCTTTCATTTTGTGGTAGTCTCACTTTTTTTTTAAAAAAAAATGTTTAGATATCTTAACTAACTCTATTTTGTTTGTTTTTTCCTCTGTTTAGTGCATTTCGTGTGTTTTTATTTTTGTCCAATTTTGTGTTCTACTGATGCATGACTAAGTCCTCTTGCAGTGAATTGTGTGAATTGGATTCTGAAGTTGATAAAACTTTCCATAACCTGTAAAGGAAGTCTAGGAGAAGAGTAGTTGATAATCATGTTGTTAATATAACCGGCAATAACATGAATCCTGTTGTTAATCTTGTTGTTAGAGCTAGGACTATTAAAGAATTAGCTGCCCCTTATGACAATTACCAACCTATGTGTATTCAATATCTTGTAGCCAGTCATCATTACCTGTTGGAATGAAATGAAGAGATTCTTTCTTGAAATTTTTTTCCCTGCTTCGAGAGTTACTGCCATAAGAAAAGACACTTGTGGCATAAGGAAAAACAGTGGAGAGACACTGCATGAATATTGAAAGAGATTCAAGAAACTTTATGGAAGCTGCCCTTATCACCAAATCAGTGATCAGTTGCTCATCCAGTACTTCTACGAAAGATTTCTTCCTATGGATCAGAGCATGGTGGATGCTGCTTTTGAAGGTGTCTTGGTAGATAAGACCCCTGCAGCTATAAGGGAATTAATAGCCAACATGGTAACTAATGCACAACAGTTTGGCACACGGATGATTACCTCAACCAGGGGAGTGAACGAGGTACAAATGGTGGACCAACAGAGAATGGAGAATCGTTTGGAGGAACTGACTTCTTTGGTTAGACAAATGGTCATGGCACAAGTTTCAACTCCTGCCCAATTATATGACATTTGTTCCTTAACCAGTCATCTAACAGATCAATGCCCTACTCTCCAAGATAACAATGAAGTAGTGGTTGACGTCTTTCCTATTAGACCTTACCAACCGCAGTAGCCTAGATATAACCCTCATTCTCCTACATACAATATTGGTTGGAGGAATCACCCTAATATAAGGTGTGGTGGAAATTTTAGCCCGACTTACCAGCAACAGCAGACCTTCCAGCCACAAAACCAATTCTAGCAAGCACCTAAGCAGAACTAGTTTCAACCAAATAAGCAACCATTCCAGCAGCCTATGCAACAAGCCAGTACCTCAACTACAAAACTTGAGTCTTCATTTGAGGACTTGATAAAGCAGATGTCCGCTAGCAACATTCAGTTCCAACAGAGGAAATAGGCCACTATGCAGAATTTAGAGGTCCAAATTGAACAATTGGCATTCTCAATGAGTCAACTGAAGTCCCAAGATTCTGGCCAACTTCCCTCACAAATCATTCCTAATCCAAAAGGGAACGTGAGTGCAATCATTCTTAGGAGTGACAAGTCAATTCCAGACCTCACACCTACAGTTCAAAGTAAATTGAATGCGCCAGTTAAATCTGTTGTTGACCCTAGTAGTTCCAGTCAGAGTAGTCCTACTCTAGAGATGCCACAGCAGCAGAAGAATACTCATTCTATCTCTCTGCCTTTCCCACAAAGAGCTATACAATCTAGAAAACTGGATGAGGCAGAGAAAGAGAGTGAGCTTTTGGAGACATTTAAAAGAGTTGAAATCAACATTCCACTATTAGAAGCAATCAAGCAGATTCTAAAGTATGCAAAGTTCCTGAAGGAGCTGTGCACTCATAAGAGGAAAGAGGCAATGAACGAGTTAGTATGGGCCAAAATGTTTATACCCTCATTCAACCTATGCCTCAGAAATGCCAAGATCCTGGGACTTTTACTATACACTGTGTTATTGGAAAATGCAAATTTGAGAATGTTATGCTGGACCTTGGAGCTTCTATCAATGTCTTGTCAAAGTCAGTGTTCCAATCACTTGGACTCGAACCTTTGCAACCAACAGGAGTAGTGATTCAACTGGCCAATAGAAGTAATGCTTACCATGTTGGACTCATTAAAGATATGCTAGTCTGAATCAATGAGTTGATATTTGACGGGTGCTGAACCGTATAAAATTAAACTACTAATTGTAACTAATTTGTAGTATAGGATGCAACCAGTGTCGTCTCCCAAGGATTCACTAGAACAACTAATCTTTTAAGAACTTAAGCAAGAACAGAATAAGGGGGGTTTTGTGTTGAATGCAATATACTAAGAATTAAGAAAGCAGTCAATTGAATTTATCAAATAAGAGAAAATGCAATCAACTCAAGCAGGCAACCAAACTCTAAAACATCCTTGTTCACTAAAGATAACCTAGATCTGATTTAATTCTTGGTTAAGTATTACCTGGAACCCCTAACAATAACACTTAGAATTCCTACTGATTTACCAATCAAGATTCAATTAATCATGGAATTAAGACTCTAGGCAACCGCTCTATATCACTAAATCCAGATTAATTTAATAACCGAATTATCCAAGTTAACCATATATTAAAGACCTTTAAAGTATGATTATCAATCTGATTACTGTTATGAATCTAATCAACCGATTTAAATTCATACAACTCATGGAATCAAAGTACCATTCAATCACATGAAGAAGGGGAGAAGCAGTAATTCAAATTAAATTAAATCAAACCCGGTTGAAGCACAGGAACTCTGGATTGTCAAGTTTGGCTCCTCTTGAATTGATTACAAACGAACTTAGCCTTCCATGGAAGACTTGAACACAAAGCAAAGGGGAAAAACGAACTAAGCAAAGGAGGCAGCAGCAGCTCAAGGAATTTCGTATCTCTTCTGATTGTGTATATTTGCCTCAACAACTTGAGAATATATACTAGCTGGCTGCCTCCTCTAGGTTTCCTAATGGTTTCCTAATTACAAAATAAACCTAGTTTCCTAAATTATTAATGGTAAAAACATGATCAAGCCCTAGTGTCATGTGTGCTGGCCCAAAAAGCAGATGTTGGCCCAAATAGGCAGCCCTAAGGAAAAGGATCAGTCAATGCTGGGCGGAGCAGAAAATCTGGACTGCTTGCACGCGAATTTCAGTTGTGCAGACGCGATAATCAGCTTCTGGGCTCTTCATATGAAATGTGGCATTTTCTGTCAGCTTTCCAACGAAACTGGAATCACATCAATCGGACATCTGTAGCAAAAGATATGGTAAAAAATATAAGTAGTGCCAGAATTTAACAATTAAGCAATTAAAATCTACAAGCACCAACAAGTCTAAATTTACAAAACATGTCTAAAAGCCATAAAAATCACTAGAAACACACACTAAAAGACTAAGTATAAGAGAAACAAATAGTATAAAATAATGTGTTATCAATATTCCCTGTAAACTTTTACATTTTAGACATGGAGGGAGAATCAACAAGCAACAGGACTCCAATCATTCTAGGGAGGTCATTCCTCAAGATAGTACAGACCAAGATCGATGTGTATGCGGGAACTCTATCCATGGAGTTTGGAGATTCTGTTGTTCATTTTAATATTTTTTATGCTATGAATCATCACATAGTACATATTGATATGATTGATTATTTAGTTAGGGATGTGTATGAGGAGTTATGTGTTGATTTCCCTAATTTGTGGGTTTAGAAGATTCTGTCTAGTGTCATTCATGTGTTGATGGTGATATGAGTTGTGCTATCTGTGCTAAGATTTCTATATTCTTGAGAGATGGTGATTCTGGAAATTCTGATGAATCTGGTTCTACAGATTTTGAAAAAGACTCTCAAAGGACAACCTAATGTGAACTTAACAAGGGTCTTACGGTCAATTCTATTCTCTTTCCTACATTGATACAACCTTATTTTAATTGTGAGCTTGTTGAAAAGTTATTCCAACAAGACCCGAAGCTTGTAGTTATGCTGTATGCATGTGGTAATTTAGGCACTTATATTGATGTGTTAGGTGATTTCATGCTCATTACTTCTTCACATACTAGAGCACTAGGTATAGATCATGTTAGAACCTTAGTTGCAAGTGAATATTTTGATGTTAGTGGGATAAGTATAGGTAATACATGAGTTGTCTAAGTCAACCATCGGTCAAACTATTCTTTGAATGGAAAGCAAGAGATGTTGGTGTTTGCTAATTCTTTGCAAGAATCTAAATTATTTCTTGATCCTTGCATGAACAAAATGTTGCGTGATACTAATGTATTTTTATGAAAATAGACTTGTTTATGATTGTTATGTGTTTAAATTTGTTACACCTACTTATTTGCTTACTTTTAGACTCATTTATGGTAAGATTGTAAATTTCTTGTTGCACATTCCCCTTGGTGATATTTTGACTGCTTACTTTGTTAAATTTTTAAATCAAAGGCTAAATTTAGTTGCTTCTTGATGACACATTATTTTATACTATTTATTTCTCTTATACTTAGACTTTTAGTATGTGTTTCTGCTGATTTCCATAGCCCATAGACATATTTTGTGGATTTAGACTTGTTGGTACTTTTGGATTTTAATTGCATAATTGTTGATTTCTGGCACTGCTTACATTTTTTACTATATCTTGAGTTGTAAATGTCTAATTGATGCGATTCTAGTTTCGTAGAAAAGCTGACAAAGAATGATACATTTCATATGAAGAGCCCAGAAGTTGATTCTCGTGTTTGGATAACTGAAATTCGCGTGTAAGTAAGCCAAATTTTCTGCATCCGCCCAGCATCGACTTATTCTATGCCTTGGGCCTGCCTATTGGACCATTACCTATTTATTGGCCCAATATCTGCTATTTGGGCCAACACACATGTCACTAGGGTTTAATCACATTTTTACCTTTAAAGTTTTAGGAAACCTAGAGGAGGCAGCCAGCTAGTATTTATTCTTAAGTTGTTGAGAATAATAGTATCATGAATTTACCATCAGTAGCTGCTGCCTCTTGTTCCTGAGTCAGAAATTAGACCTTTGCTTTGTGTTTAAGCCTTCTATGGAGGGCTAAGTACTTCTGTAATCAATTCAAGAGGATCCAGACATGCTAATCCAGAGTTCATGTGCTTCAATCCGGGTTTAATTTAATATAGTTTGATTATCTTCTTCTTCTCATCTTCATGTGATTGAATGATATTTTAATTGCATACATGCTTTATATGAATTTAAATCAGTTGATTAGATTCATCACAGTAATCAAACTGTTAATCATATGTTAAATTTTTTAATATATGGTTAACTTGGACAATTCGGTTATTAAATTAATCTAGACTTAGTGATATAGAGTGGTTGCCTAGATTCTTAGTTCTAAGATTAATTGAATCCTGATTGGTAATCAGTAGGAATTCTAAGTGTTGCTGTTAGGGGTTCTAGGTAACATTTAACCAAGAATTAAATCAGACATAAGTTATCTTTAGTGAATAATGACGGATTAGGGTTTGGTTGCTTGCTTCAGTTGATTATGTTTTCTCTTACTTGATCAATTCTGTTTACTGCTTTTTGAGTACTTATTATACTGCATTCAATACAAACCCTTCCTTTTTATTCTATTTATGCTTAAGTCCTAATAGATTAATTATTTTGGTGAATCTTTGGGAGACGACACTGGTTGCACTTTATACTACAAATCTGTTGCAATTAGTTTTATAATTTTGTACGGTTCGGCACTCGTCAAAATTTTGGCGCCGTTGCTAGGGATTTCATCTAACAAATTAATCTTCTCATGACTCTTTTGTTACTATTTTGATTGATTACTGTTCTTGTTTCTGGTAATTGTTCTTCATTCGTTTTCATCTTGCTCTACCTATTTTCCTATTTTATTTTCCTTATTTGTTTAGGTTTTCTTTCCCTATTTAGTGTTTCTGTGTTTGTGTTGTTTTCGATTCTCATCAACTCGAATTGAGCTGCAAATTAGTGGACAAAGAAATTGCACTGTGAAAAGCATTGTGAGCTGAACTTTGTGCTGTTATTACCCTTATTTAGTCTCATTTGCTGCTATTCTATTTCCTTTACTGTCTTTGTTCACTTTTTGGCAAAATTTTCTATACTTTCTGAGCATTGTGGTGATAGTTTTTCTTGTTGTTTTGTTTTCTTTGATGTTTTAGGTTTTCATTGTGTGAATTCTGGTGCCTTAGTGCCAGTTTTCCCTTTGTTTCAGTTTGATTTAGTGATTTTCACGTGTACTGCTCTGGCCAAATTTGTGTACTTCGATTGCCCTGAAACTTGGTCAATTGAAGGAAAATGGTCTGACAATCAATAATCGTGGCTTATGCCATGAGGTCTTTATTTTTAAACCGAATTCCATCATTTTGGCCACTTTTTCAATCTTTTAAGATTTTTTATTTGATTTTTGAGTTTCATTTTCATTAAGCTTTCATGCTGCGGTGGTAGAAATTTTTTTAAAAATGTTTAGATACTTCAACTAGCCTTATTTTATTTCCTTTTTGTGTGTATTTTGTGTGTTTCTCTTTTAGTTCAATTCTGTCACTTTTTGTTACTTTATATCATTTTTTGTATAACTTTGTATATTATTTTGTATGTTTGTGTGTTTTGGTGTTCTGTTATTTTTTTTGTTCATGTTAGGTTCTTATTCTACTATAAGAGTGCAAAAGGTCGTTGCATCACTTACTGACTAATAGAGGATGGAGCATAGCATTGATGAATTATCCTCATTGGTGAGACAGTTAACAATGGCCCAACATCAATAACCAGTCATGCAACCAATCCAATTTCGTGGCATTTGTTCTTGCACCTCTCATCCTACCAATGCATGTCCTACATTCCAAGATCCTTTTGTAGCTGCATGACAGCAACTTATATATGATTCATACTTCAATGACTATAACCTTGATTGGAGATATCATACCAAGTTATGGCTGATTGGTTGTGACTGAATTGTTAAGTGTTATCTTCAAAAATAAGAAGGAAGAAAAAAAAAATATAACAGCAGCAAGAGAATAAAGTTGTTTTGAGAAAAGTAAAAATGAGTTGAAACTCAAAGTTAAGATGCATGAATTACTTGAATCTCTCCATAATCAGATGCTCTTTGTGATTCCTTGGGTACTTTAGCCATTTTTTCATATTCTTGTTATTTATTTACCTTTTTCCATTACAACCCTTTAAAAGTCCTTTTGATTTGTGTTATGCATGTGACATAGGTAGTGGAGACTGAGAAAGTGAACAAGCTTATAGTAGTGTGATTTTGATAAGATGATTAGAAAGAAATGCTCACCTTAGACACTTGAGAGAATTGAGAGTATTTATTTATCTTTTGAGAGACTATTTACTTTGACTCATTCCTATTAAATGAAATTGACATGTTATGTGTTCTCTAGTTGTCAAGAGATATTGTTCCATAAGTGTTGCTATTTCTTTGAGTTTAATCACATTTTTACCTTTAAAGTTTTAGGAAACTAGGTTTATTTTGTAATTATGAAACCATTAAGAAACTTAGAAGAGACATTCATCTAGTATTTATTCTTAAGTTGTTGAGAATAATAGTATCATGAATTTATCATCAGTAGCTGCTACCTCCTGTTCCTGATTTAGAATTTAGACCTTTGTTTTGTGTTTAAGCTTTTCATAGAGGGCTAAGTACTTCTGTAATCAATTTAAGAGAATCCAGATATGTTAATCCAAAGTTCTTGTGCTTTAATCTAGGTTTGATTTAATATAGTTTGATTATCTTCTTCTTCTCATCTTCATGTGATTGAATGGTATTTTAATTGCATGTATGCTTTATATAAATTTAAATTGATTGATTAGATTCATCACAGTAATCAAATTGCTAATCATATGTTAAAGGTTTTTAATATATGGTTAACTTGGATAATTCAATTATTAAATTAATCTGGACTTAGTGATATAGAGCATTGTTGTTAGGAATTTCAAGATTAATCTGGCCTAGATTCTTAGTTCCAAGATTAATTGAATCCTGATTGGTAATCAGTAGGAATTCTAAGTGTTGTTGTTAGGAATTTCAAGTAACATTTAACCAAGAATTAAATCAGACATAGGTTATCTTTAGTGAACAAGGACGGATTAGGGTTTAGGTGCCTGCTTGAGTTGATTACATTTTCTCTTACTTGATCAATTCTGTTTACTGTTTTCTGAGTACTTATTATACTGCATTCAACACAAATCCCCCATCTTTTTATTCTATTTATGCTTAAGTCCTAATAGATTAATTGTTCTTGTGAATTCTTGGGAGACGACACCGGTTGCACTCTATACTACAAATTTGTTGCAATTAGTTTTGTAATTTTGTATGGTTCGGCACCCGTCACTTCTAGTTCTACATTACTTGCTTCATTATTTCTTTTATGTCTTTATATATTTTTATGTTTTTGTATTATTTATAAGATTTTCAGCTTTGTTTTGTCTTTTAAAGGCTTCGTGAGAGTGGTCTTTGACCCGGATATCTTGCTTTGCTTGTTGCAAATAAAAAGAAGGAACTTGGTTACTAACCGATGAAGATAACCAATGGAAATCAAGTCTTAGTGACTGTACTAAGCCCGTCATTTTCTAAAAGCTTTCACTTTGTTTTGATTTTTGATTTTATTAAGTTTTAACTTTTCATTATTCTTCTTTATATAGAATTTTGATTCGTGCAAGAAGTCATTTACCTAACTTGATAAGGATGTTTCTTCTCTCTCTTTTATTTTATTTGTCCTTGTTTGATTGATGATTATTGAGAAATATTGCTACTTTTTGAAGCTTTTACATTAAGGACAATATAGAATTTAAGTGTAGAGAGATTTACATTCTGTTTTTCTATTTTTATTTGTGCTGCTATTTTTTGTTTTTTGTTTGTGTGTCTTGCTGATTTTTCTGTTTTTAGTTGTCTTCTAATGATGTTTTAAGATTTGTAAGTTGTAAATTCGAAATAATTACAATTCAAGGTTAATAGCATGATTGAATAATTTGTCTTTCTTCTTGAATTGCACATGCTTAGTTTTATATGTTGAATTGATGATTAAGTTTGATAGATACATGCCTTGTAAGATTTTGAGTCTTTTCATGGATGAAATTAGCATTTGTGTCATTCTTTTCTTTTTTGTGTGATTTTCACTCATGAAATTTGTTTACTTTAGAACTTGTTTTAATTCTTTTTAAGGTTACATTTTTACTTGCATATATGAACATGATTGAGACACTCTTTCTTGATTTAGCCACTTTGCTAAATAACCAACATTGCATCATTTTTCTTTGTTTAACCCCCTTGAACCTATTTGCCTATGTCTATGCAAAAAATTGTGTTTATAACTTACCTTAGGGAATGAGAGAGTATTGGTTCATTTGAAGAGCCCTTGTGCTTGTGGGTAACTAATGGTACAAGTGTGGAGGTTGTGAAATTTGACGTGCAATATGCAAAGTGTTTTGGTGAAAGAAAGAAACAAAAAAAGAGTCTCTTGTTTTAACAAAAAAAATAGAAAAGAACAAAATAAATGTGAAAAAGTTGTAAAAGACAAGAAAAAAGAATGAATATATGAAAGGAAAGAAAAATATGCTATACATACTTGGAATTTGGGGTAAAATTTTCATGTTTGTCATTTGAATTCCTCCTCAATGCTCTTTTATTCTCTTAGGGTATTTAACTTATTATATCTATATTGTTTCCTTCTTTTGCCTTGTCCTTGACCCTATTACAAATAGAGTTTTCTTGATTTGTGTGTGCATGTATTTGAGTAGTGAAAAAGTAAAAGATAAGCAAGTTTATGGTAGTGCATTTCTTCATGAGTTTCATTGAGTGAAATACTTACTTTCTAAACACTTGAGGGATTAAGAGTATATCTTGTGAGGATCTATCATTCTTGACTTATGTTTTTCAATTGAAGCTACCTTGTTTGTTGGTTTTGGTTATGAAGAAATTTTATCTCATGAATGCATTGACTCCTTTGAATCTTTGATTGCTCTTCTTCCTTGTGAACTTGTGCATTTCTTGAATATCATTGGGAAGTGAGTCTTTAGATTTTGAGTTAGTTTGTTTGTTTTTCCTTGTTTCGTAGTTTTGAAGTTTTAAGTTTACCCGAGACGTGCAAAAGCTAAGTGCGGGGGAATTTGATAAACATATTTTTTATACAATAGTTAACAATCATTTTTTGTCTTTTAAACCTCTTTTGGGTTGATTTGATTGAGCTTGAGTCACATTTAATTAGTTGGGTTCTAATTAGGCTTAATTGTGTTTTTTAGCATTTTTAGGAACTTTATACTGTCTCTGTATTTCGGGCATAACTTGAGTTCTATATATCTGATAATCTTGAGTCTTATCTTGTAGAAAAGCTGAGAGAATTATCTACAACTTTGATTCAGAGCTCCAAAGCTAATTCAGATGTCTAGCAGGTAATATTTAGCTTGAAAGTTAGAACAGAGATGTTGTCGCTGGATCAGTACCCGGGTGAAAATATTGGGCCATATGTTGTGTTGTGGGTGTCGGTTGGACATGAAACCAGTACCATTGAAAAGATGAGAAAAACATATTCAACTCTTCTGCAAACCTTTTCTTTAAAATATGGCATTTTAATGGTATTATTACCTTTCGAAGTCAACTGATGAGTCCAAAGAGTTATTAAGAGTAAATTAGGCATAACTTTCTCATCATAGGCCCAATTAAACCCAAACTGGGGCCCAATTAAAACTAAGGTCCAGGATATTTTCACTTGCATACATGAACATGATTGAGACACTCTTTCTTAATTTAGCTACTTTGTCAAATAGTCAACTTTGCATCATTTTCCTTTGTTTAATCCCCTTGAGCCTATTTGCCTATGTTTATGCGAAAAATTATGTTTTTACCTTACCTTAGAGAATGTGAGAGCATTGATTCATTTGAGGAGCCTTTGTGCTTGTGGTTAACTAATAGTACAAGTGTGAAGGTTGTAGATGAGTGTTAGTCCCTCTCGAAGTCAATTGATGAGTTCAGAGAGCTGTTAAGAGTAAATTGGGTTTAACTTTCTCATCCTATGCTCAATTAAGCCCAAACCGTGGACTAATTAAAGCTAAGGCCTAGGAGATTAATTCTAACTTAAAGGTAATCTGGGTGTACAATTATTTTAGAGGGTTATAAGTAGGTTAAAGAGGCAGACGTGAGAGGAATTCTATTGTAGATAATTTTTCCTCGTCTCTTTTCTCTCTAGCTATTTTCTTCACTTTTTTTTGTAATGGATCCATGCCTCTTGTTCATGGAGGCTTAATCATTTAAATCAATCCATGTTTTGGCTGTTCTAATTATTAATTTTGAGATTCTACTTTAATTGTCATTTATTTAATAATTAATCAATTTTTTTCTTCCATTGCTTAATTCTGATTTTGGTTGCTTAATTTGGATTTAAATGTTTATATGATAATTGCTTAATTTCATATGTTAAAAGAGGATTCTAAAGATTAAACAATATTTCTAAGCTTTTGGATAGATTGTTTAATATTGGTTAGATTTTGGACTTTAAGTTAATTTAGATTAGTAGATGCTTAATTCATTAAACCATAATTAACCGAATTCGGGATTCTTATCCAGTAGAGACTCTTATATCACTTAGAGGCTTTTTTATGTGTAAGGCCAAGAATTATGTTAATTACTAAATGAATCTTTTATAATTAAGGACAAATTAAAATCAAAAGTAGTTGATTCCTTGGATTGATTGTTTTTTTAAAATTCGGTTTACTTTCTGTCGATTACTTTCTATCAATTACTTTCATTCGATTATTTTTTGTCAATTACTTTCTGTCATTACTTTATGTTGATTACTTCTACAAATCAAACCTCCTGTTAATTAAACTCCTTAATTTGATTCCATAATTAGAGTAGTCCACTAGTTCGACTCGGTGTTACCTTATGCTATAAGTAACTTTAGTGAACCAGATATAAATTTACTAATATGATTAGCCTCGGCAGCTCATCAAATTTTGGCGCTATTGTCAGGGACTATTTTAGTTTTGATCAATTAGATTAGGAGTATAATTAATTGACTGTTAACTTTTTAATTAACCCTTCATTAACCTATTTTGAAGATTTTTTATTTGATTTTTGAGTTCTATTTTATCCTAACTTTCATTTTGTGGTAGTCTCACATTTTTTTATTAAAACGAATGTTTAGATACCTCAACTAACCCTATTTTGTTTGTTTTTACCTCTATTTAATGTATTTTGTGTGTTTTTATTTGTCTAATTTTGTGTTCTGTTGGTGCATGACTAGGTACTCCTACAATGAATTGTGTGAATTAGATTTTGAAGTTGATAAAACTTTTCATAACGTACAAAGGAAATCTAGGAGAATAGTAATTGATAATCCTGTTGTTAATATGACTAGCAATAACATGAATTATGTTGTTAAAGCTATGACTCTTAAGGAATTGGCTGCCCCTGATGACAATTACCAACTTATGTGTATTCAATATCCTGACTTGACTGCTAACTTTGAGTTAAAATCTAGATTAATACACTTGTTTCCCAAATTTCATGGACTAGCAAGTGAAGATCCTCACAAGCACTTGAAAGAGTTTCATATAGTTTGTTCTACCATGAAACCACAAAGAATCTTAGAGGAGCATATCAAGCTGAGGGTCTTCCCTTTCTCATTGGATGAAGAGATTCTTCTTTGAAAATTTTTTCCCTACTTTGAGAACTGCTGCCATAAGGAAAGACATTTGTGGCATAAGGCAAAACAATGGAAAGACATTGCATGAATACTATGAGAGATTCAAAAAAATTTGTGGAAGCTACCCTTATCACCAAATTAATGATCAGTTGTTCATCCAGTACTTCTATGAAAGATTTCTTCCCATGAATTGAAGCATGGTAGATGCTGCTTCTAGAGGTGCCTTGATAGATAAAACCCCTGTAGCTGCAAGGGAATTAATAGCCAACGTGGCAGCCAATGCACAACAGTTTGGCACACAGATGATTACCCAAACTAGGAGAATGAACGAGGTGCAGATGGTGGACCAACAGAGAATGGACAATTGTTTGGAGGAACTAACCTCCTTGGTTAGACAAATGGCTATGGCACAAGTTCCAACTCCTACCCAATTATGTGACATTTATTCCTTAGGCAGTCATCGAACAAATCAATGCTCTACTCTCCAAGATAACAATGAAGTAGTGGCTGGTGTCTTTTCTACTAGACTTACTAACCACAGTAGTCTCGATATGACCCTCATTCTCCTAAATACAATCTTGGTTGGATGAATAACCCTAATATAAGGTATGGTGAAAATTCTGGCCATACCTACTAGCAGCAGCAAACCTTCCAGCCATAAAACCAATTCCAGCAAGCACCTAGGCAGAACTAGTTTCAACCAAATAGGCAATTATTCCAGTAGTCTATGCAACAAGCCAGTACATCATCTATAAAACCTAAGTCTTCATTTGAGGACTTAGTAAAGTAGATAACCGCTATCAACATTCAGTTCCAACAGAGGATAGAGGTAATTATACAAAATTTAGAGGTCCAGATTGGACGATTGGCATCCTCAGTGAGTCAACTGAAGTCCTAAGGTTCTGGCCAACTTCCTTCACAAATATTTCTCAATCCAAAAGGGAAAGTGACTGCAATCATTCTTAGGAGTGACAAGTCAATTCCAGACCATACACCTACAGTTTAAAGTAAATCGAATATGCCAGTTAAATCTGTTGTTGACCCTAGTAGTTCTAGCCAGAGTAGTCCTACTCTAGAGATGCCACAGTAGCAGAAGAATACTCATTCTATCCTTCTGCCTTTCCTACATAGAGCTATCAAATCCAGAAAATTGGATAAGACAGAGAAAGAGAGAGAGCTTTTAGAGACATTTAAAAGAGTTGAAATCAACATTCCACTATTAGAGGTAATCAAGCAGATTCAAGTATGCAAAATTCCTGAAGAAATCGTGCACTCATAAGAGGAAGCTAAAGGGCAATGAACGAGTCAGTATGGACCAAAATGTTTATGCTCTCATTCAACTTATGCCTCAAAAGTGTCAAGATCCTCAGACTTTTACTATACCTTATGTCAATGGAAAATACAAATTTGAGAATGTTATATTGGACCTTGGAGCTTCTATCAATGTCATGTCAAAGTCAGTATTCTAGTCACTTGGACTCGGACCTTTGCAACCAACATGAGTAGTGATTAAACTAGCCAATAGAAGTAATGCTTATCCTGCTGGACTCATTGAGAATGTGCTAGTTCAAATCAATAAGTTAATCTTCCCTGCAAACTTCTACATTTTAGACATGGAGAGAGACTCAAAAAGCAACAAGACTCCAATCATTCTAGGGAGGTCATTTCTCAAGATAGCACAAACCAAGATCGATGTGTATGAGGGAACTCTATCCATGGAGTTTGGAGATTTTGTTGTGCAGTTTAATATTTTTTATGCTATGAAGTATCTCATGGACGAACATTCTGTTTTCTATATTGATGTGATTGATTATCTAGTTGGAGATGTGTATGAGGAGTTTTGTATTGATTTTCCTAATTTTGTAAGTTTAGAGAATTCTGTCTAGTGTCATTCAAGTGTTGATTGTTATGGTGATATGAGTTGTGCTATCTGTGTTGAGATTTCTATATTTTTGAGAGATAGTGATTCTGGGAATTCTGATGAATCTGGTTTTATAGATTTTAAAAAAGACTCTCAAGGGACAACCCAAGATGAACCTAATAAGGGTCATACGGTCAATTCTAGTATCTTTCCTACTTTTATACAACCTTATTTTAATTATGAGTTTACTAAAAAGTTGTTTCAACATGACCCTAAGCTTGTAGTTATGGTGTATGCATGTGATAATTTAAGCACTAATATTGATGGGTTAAGTGATTTCATGATCATTGCTTATTCAAATGTTAGAGCACTAGGTATAGATCATATTAGAACCTCAGTTACAAGTGAATATTTTGATGTTGGTGGGGTGAGTGTGAGTAATACATAGGCTGTCCAAGTCAACCATCGGCCAAACTATTCTTTAAATGAAAAGCAATAGATGTTAGTATTTGCTAATTCTTTGCAAGAATCTAAATTGCTTCTTGATCCTTGCATGAATAAAATATTGTGTGACACTAATGTATTTTGTGAAAATGGACTTATGCATGATTGTTATGTGTTTAAATTTGTTACACTTACTTGTTTGTTTATTTTTAGACTCATGTATGATAAGATTGTAAATTTCTTATTGCACATTCCCCTTGGCAACATTTTGACTGCTTACTTTACTAAATTTTTAAATCAGAGGCTAAATTTAGTTGTTTCTAGTTCTACACTGTTTGCTTCATTATTTCTTTTATGTCTTTATATGTTTTTATGTTTTTGTATTATTCATAAGATTTTTAGCTTTGTTTTGTCTTTTAAGGGCTTTGTGAGAGTGATCTTTAACTCAAGTATCTTGTTTTACTTGTTGCAAATAAAAGGAATGAACTTGGTTGCTAACTGATGAAGATGCCCAATGGAGATCAAGTCTTAGTGGTGCACTAAGCCCATCATTTTCTAAAACCTTTCATTTTGTTTTGATTTGTGATTTTATTAAATTTTAACTTATCATTATTCTTCTTTATGTTGAATTTTGATTTGTGCAAGAAGTCATTTATCTCACTTGATAAGGATGTTTCTTTTCTCTATTTTATTTTACTTGTCCTTGTTTGATTGATGATTATTGAAAAATGTTGCTGCTTTTTGAAGCTTTTACATTGAGGGCAATATAAAATTTAAGTGTAGGGGAGGTTTACATTCTGTTTTTCTATTTTTTATTTTTATTTGTGTTGCTACTTTTTGTTTTCTATTTATGTGTCTTGTTAATTTTTCTGTTTTTAGTTGTCTTCCAGTGATGTTTTAGGATTTGTAAGTTGTAAGTTCGAAGCAATTGCAATTCAAGATTCATAGCATGATTGAATAATTTGTCTTCCTTCTTGAATTGCACATACTTGGTTTTGGATATTGAATTGGTAATTAAGTTTGATAGATGCATGCCTTGTAATAAGATTTTGAGCCTTTTCATTGATGGATTTAACATTTGTGTCATTCTTTTCTTTCTTGTGTGATTTTCACTCATGAAATTTGTTCACTCTAGAATTTGCTTTGATTATTTTTAAGGCTACATTTTCACTTGCATACTGAACATGATTGAGACACTCTTTTTTGATTTAACCACTTTGCCAAATAGCAAGTCTTGCATCATTTTCTTTTGTTTAATTCCTTTGAGCCTATTTGCCTATGCTTATACAAAAAGCCATATTTTTACTTTACCTTAGGGAATGAGAGAGCATTGGTTCATTTGAAGAGTCTTTATGTTTGTGGGCAACTAATAGTACAAGTGTGGAGATTGTGAAATTTGATGAGCAATATGCAAAGTGTTTGGTGAAAGAAAGAAACAAAAAAGAGTCTTTTATTTAAACAAAAAAAAATAGAAAAGAAAAGAATAAATGTGAGAAAGTTGTGAAAGACAAGAAAAAAATAAGAATATGCTTTACATACTTGCAATTTAGGATAAAATTTTCATGCTTGTCATTTGAATTCCTCCCCAATGCTCTTTTATTCTCTTAGGGTATTTAACTTCTTATATTCATATTGTTCCCTTCATTTGCCTTAGTATTGGCCCTATTATAACATTGAATAAAGTCCTCTTATTTGTGTGGGCATGTGTTTGAGTAGTGAAAAAGTAGAAGATAAGCAAACTTATAGTAGTGCATTTATTCATGAGTTTTATGGAGTGAAATGCTTACTTTCTAAGCATTTGAGGGATTAAGAGTATATCTTGTGAAGATCTATCATTCTTGACTCATATTTTTAATTGAAGCTACATTCTTTGTTGGTTTTGGTTGTGAAGAAATTTTATCTCATGAATGCTTGACTCCCTTGAATCTTTGATTGCTTTTCTTCCTTGTGAACTTGTGCATTTCTTGAATATTATTGGGAAGTGAGTTTTTAGTTTTTGAGTTAGTTTGTTTGTTTTTCCTTGTTTTGTAG
Organism: Cercis canadensis; assembly: GCA_003255065.1. Classification (NCBI taxonomy): domain Eukaryota; kingdom Viridiplantae; phylum Streptophyta; class Magnoliopsida; order Fabales; family Fabaceae; genus Cercis; species Cercis canadensis. Next base: position 147,514 of record QAOA01002388.1, read on the forward strand.
TTTTGAAGTTTTAGGTTTACCCATGACGTGCAAAAGCTAAGTGTGAGGAAATTTCATAAACACATTTTTTATACAATAGTTAACCCTCATTTTTAGTCTCTTAAACTTCTTTTGGGCTGATTTGATTCGGCTTGGGCCACATTTCATTAGTTGAGTCCCAATTAGGCTTAATTGTATTTTTTAGCATTACTAGGAACTTTACACTTTCCCTGTATTTCGAGCATAACTTGAGTTCTAAACATCTAATAATCTTGAATCTTACGTTGTAAGAAAGCTGAGAGAATTCTCTACAATCTTGATTCAAAGCTCCGAAGCTAATTCGGATGTCTAACAGGTAATATTTAGCTTGGAAGTCCTAACAAATATACTGTCGCTGGATCCTGACCTAGGTGAAGTGATTGGGTCATACGTTGGGTTGTGGGTGTCATTTGGACATGAAACTGATACCATTGGAAAGTTGAGAAATAAAGCTTCAACTCTTATGAAGACCGCTTCTCCAAAATATGGCGTTTTGATGGTGTTATTGCTTCTCGAAGTCAATTGATGAGTCCAAAGAGCTGTTAAGAGTAAATTGGGCCTAACTTTCTCATCATAAACCCAATTAAAGTTAAGACCCAGAAGATTAATTATAACCTAGGGGTAATCTAAGTGTGTAATTATTTTAGAAGGTTATAAGTAGATTAAGGAGGTAAACGTGAGAGGAATTTTATTCTAGACAATTTTTCCTTGCCTCTTTTCTCTCTGGCTATTTTCTTCATTTTTTTCTGTGATTGATTTATGCCTCTTGTTCATGGAGAGCTAATCATTTAGATCAATACAAGCAACTTTAATTGTCATTTATTTAATGATTAATAAACTTATTTCCTTCATTTGTTTAATTTTGATTTGGGTTGCTTAATTCAAATTTGAATGTTCATATGATAATTGCTTAATTTCATATGTTAAAAGAAGATTGTAAAGATTAAACAATGTTTTTAAGTTTTTGGACCAATTGTTTAACCTTGGTTGGATTTTGGACTTTAAGTTAATTTGAATTAGTGGATGCTTAATTTATTGAACCCTAATTAACTGAATTTTGGATGCTTATCCAGTAGAGACTCTTAGATTACTTAGAGGCTTCTTAATGTGTTCTAAGGCCAAGAATTAGGTTAATTTCTTAATGAATCTTTTGTAATTAAGGACGGATTAAAATTATAATTAGTTGATTTCTTGGATTGATTGCTTTTTTAAGATTCGGTTTACTTTCCGTCGATTACTTTCTGTTGATTACTTTTTGTTGATTACTTCTACAAATCAAACGCCCCTGTTAATTAAACTCCCTAATTTGATTTCATAATTAGAGTGGTCCAATAGTTCGACTCGGTATTACCTTATGCTACAAGTAGCTTTGGTGAACCGGATATAAATTCACTAATTTAATTAGCCTTGGCAGCTCATCATGGGCCAACATCCTTTTTTTAATATTTTGTTTGCTATGCTTATTTTTGAGAAAATATAAGAACATATTGATTATAAAGCGTCAAATATTGACATACTTAATCAAAATACAAACTCAAATAGACAAATAATAATAAACTACTTATCATCAACCACATACTAATTGAAAAGTATTTAGCATAACAATTTAGTCACTTGAGTCTTGACTAAAACAAATCTAATAACATAAATTAGGATAGAGCAAGAGCAAGAAATTCCCAATTGATGTTAAGCTACACTTGGAGGTATCATAAGAGAAAACTAATTGACCCAAATGAATCATTTTTATCCACCACAAAAACATATACACATCATTCTACATGGAAACTTTTATGCTGATTAGAATTAGAACAACAAAGGAAGACAAAAATTCTCAATAAGAAACTTACAGTTTTAATGGGTTCCTTTGGACACCCTGTGGCACAATCAATTATTGTATGTATGCCAACTAATGTTGCAAGAATAGTCTCTGGTTTATTGAGGTCTACCTGCTCAAAACCAATAAACAAGAGGCAAGATATGTGGTGAATCAGAAAGTTGGCAAGATATGTGAAAGACAAGTATGGGAATCCACCAGTGATTATAATAGAAAATGGTGAGAAGTTGGAACTGAGAAAATCTGTGATTAGGGAACTAATCTCAAGCAATAAAAAAAAAAAAAGAATATGAATTGCTTGCTATCTAAATTCTAACAGAATATGAATCAAATGTTGGCAAGATGATTGCAATGTGCATGGTTACTTTGTGTGGTCATTGCTTGACAACTGGGAGTGAACATGGGCTATACTGTCCACTTGACAACTAGGATACCAAAAGCTTCAGTTCGATGGTTCAAAAGGATGCTCAAATTAAAAACTATCTCACCCGTAACCAATTACATTATATATGGTCATGTCTCTTCCATTAAGATATTAATCCACTTTGTAGTAACAATAAAAAAGAATCGAAGAGCTTATATAACAAATGTTCAATAAACTTCAAAATGTAGAAGGTTTAAAACCTAGAGATAATAATATTATATGGACATTCATTCACATCAACACACTAGCTAGGTGGCTAGAACAAGTCAAAAGAACCAAACCCTTAAAGAGAATTAGTGAATCTCCTATGTAAAAATCCCCAATGGTCCATGAATTTGATATTTCTTACTAGATATGGCACTAATTCCTCTTTGTTCTGCTTAGTCAAAATGCTTTTAATTAATTTTATAACCATTTGAGAGGTGTGTGTGTGTGTGTGTGTGGGGGGGGGGGGGGGNGGGGGGTATCTCTAACATGGGAAATCAAAGTGGAGGGAATATCCTTCAAATAGATCATCCTTCTCTCTTTGCCGCCACTATCTTAGACATAACCACAAACACCTATTCATCAATATAAGAATGCTTATGAAGAGACCGAAAACTAAAAGCAAACAACCATAATTTACCATAGTGCAATTCCTATTTTTATTCAAAACTATTGTACAATAACTAAGCCACACAAGCTGAAATCTTTACTAGTACCAATGAAAAAGAAGTCCCTAAAAACATATCAAATTGTACTACCCACTACTCAACTAAATCCATTGCACCCAATATATACGATAGCCAAATCATCGCTTACAGAGATCCTTAGGATCAAGCTATTTACAAAGTTCAAGGTAAGTGAGATAAAGAACCCAATCTTTGGCACCTGTTTGATGATTCCACACTTCCACTCATAAAAAGAAAGACGAAGCCATACAAAGAAGAAAATGGAGGCACACTTACAGTAGGAGAAAGAGAGGCGGTGTTGGTGTTAGAGTTCCGCCGATGCTGGCTGCGTTAGGGAGGAGAGACAGTGCTAGATGCGATTCGGAGAGCCAGATAGGAGAGAGCCAACAATTGACAAGAGGGGGGGAGAAGGAGAAGTAGAGCCAGACGAAGGCAAATTGAAGTTAGGAATTGAAAACTGAATCAAAATTGCCAAATGCCAATTGAAAGTTGAAGCCAAAAAAGAAATTTGACCAAATTAGGCCAACTCGGCTCGAACCCGATCGAGCCACGGGCCAAATCAGGCTGGGCCAAATTAACCTGATTTAAATTAAGCCACTGATTCTAGAACCCAACCCACAATTCTATCGGCCAAAACGAGCTGACCCATCCAGCGTTACCCATTTACCAGCTCTAGTACCGAAACAGGGACGAGAACGGGGTTAGGGAGGGATTTCTCTCTGGCTAAGATTGAGATAATATATAGGGGTAAATTAGTCTATATATAAATTTTTAAAAAATAGAATTCAGAAAACCCTTAACCCCTCTTCTCTCTCGCATTTGGCACGTTCCCAAATCGCAGTAGCAGCGATATCGCACCTCTCCCTCTCCTCTCGGACCATTCCACAGTCCACATTCAGCTTCTCGCTTCAGTCCACCAGGGAATCCAAACCCTGCTCACCCTCTTTTTTCCCAGAAGCCATAGCAGACTCAAATTTTGCCGAGAAAATCCCAAGAAAGCAGAGCAGCAATCAACAAACCATGGGTCCCAGTCCCAACCTAGAATGTCGTATGTACGAGGCCAAATACCCGGAGGTGGACATGGCCGTCATGATACAGGTGAAGAACATTGCTGACATGGGCGCGTACGTTTCACTTCTGGAGTACAACAACATCGAGGGCATGATCTTGTTCTCGGAGCTTTCTCGGCGCCGGATTCGTAGTGTTAGTAGCCTCATCAAGGTTGGTCGCATTGAGCCTGTCATGGTCCTCAGGGTCGACAAGGAAAAGGGCTACATCGATTTGAGTAAGAGAAGGGTCTCTGAAGAGGATATCCAAGCTTGCGAGGAGAGGTATAACAAGAGCAAGCTTGTCCATTCCATCATGCGCCATGTTGCTGAGACTATGAATATTGATTTAGAGGTATTTCCCCTAATTTCAAGCAATGTATGATTTTCTTGATTGTTATTGTTGATGTTAATGTTGATATCAGTCTTATAGTTGTTAATCTTCTATTTTGGGGATAAGAATTCTGAAAAGTTACTTGTTATGAAAATTGTATAAACTGAATTCATTCTATTGTATATTGCATGTAGTTCATTGTTGGTTTGTTGGATACTTGGATTTGATCAAAAGAAAGAACATGAAATCTTGAACTCCATATTGTCTTGAACTCCATATAAAGAAGGGGGAGGGGCAAATTGTCTTGAACTTCATATTGTTTCTTTTGTTACTGTTAGCTTTCCATTTTGTTTATATGTAAATGACTTAATGACATGAAATCTTTCTATTTCATTATAACTAGTAGTTCGTTTCCCCTGTATAATACTTTCCATTGCACCATACATCTTTCCTAAGACTATGTGTATGCCAGTTAGTTCCTTACAGTGAATTATAACTTTGTATCTGATGCTAACCTGTCCAACAATTTGTTTTCAATATGACATAGCCGATCAAGTTATTCACTTGCAATGGTGCTACTGTTACATAGCTGATCAAATTATTCACTTGCAATGGTGCTACTGTTTCTGATGTCCTAATCTGCTGATCTAAAATCAAGCGGCTTTCTGCAGGAGTTGTATATTCACATTGGATGGCCTTTATATCGTAAATATGGTCATGCTTTTGAGGTAAATATGCTCATAAAATTCTTTGAGGTGTTCCCTGGATTTTGCATTTGGTATATGAACTTCATTATGTGCAGGCATTCAAAATAATTGTGACGGATCCTGATTCAGTTTTGAATTCTCTCACCCGTGAAGTTAAGGAGGTTGGCCCTGATGGACAGGAGGTAAATATATTCCACATATAACATCTTGCCACATGAATCCTTTTGATGACTGAAGGCTTTTTTTAATGTCTCCGTAGGTGACTAAGTTGGTTCCAGCAGTGTCAGAAGAAGTGAAGGAGGCTCTAGTAAAGAATATTAGGAGACGAATGACCCCCCAACCCTTAAAAATTAGGGCAGATATTGAAATGAAATGTTTCCAGTTTGATGGAGTTCTTCACATTAAGGTTGTAATTGTGTATCTGTTTTCCCCTTTACTTTTCAGCCTGTACTTTATTCTTTGGTGTGTTGGTAAGTCATTGCGCGTGTTCTAAAGTATTCTCAAGTATTGTGTTACAATTATTTGATAATGCAGGAGGCAATGCGAAGAGCTGAAGCTGCTGGAAATAATGATTGCCCTGTAAAAATTAAACTTGTTGCTCCGCCACTTTATGTTCTTACGACACATACTCTTGACAAGGTTAGTGCATCTTCACACAGTATTTGATATGATAATTGGCTTTGTAATTGAACAATTGAGTACTGTTTTCTCCTATATAGCTTTGTTTGCTTCAAGATAATGTAAACTTTGGGATATATGGATTTATTATTGATGTTTGCATCCTAGATTGTGTTTGGAAAGACATGGTTTGTGTGTACACATAGGTTACCATTTGTTTTTACATTTAATGGTTGACATGTACATGTAAGCCATTGCCATTCATCCAGTGGCAACCTAAAAAGACTTATTGTGTAAATCCCCTCTGCAACTTTTATTTATTTCAAAGCGAATAGCATATTGTGAGCATGTTTTTGGAAGTTACTTAGCTTTCCGCTTGCCCTGCCAAGGTTGCCTGTGTGTGTGGTAAAGGTTGTCTATGTGTGCGGTAGATAAATATATAATTTATAGTTGGTCTAGTGACTCTTGTTGTCTAACAAGTAAAGAATCAAATTGTTTACCTACATGCCCTGTGTTAACGAATCTAAAGGTTGCAAACAAAAACCAGTTCTGTTGTCACAAGTGAAGCTTAGACACGTATGCTCATTTCTTATGCATGTGCTGATGCTTACCGTCTGTGGAGACTGTAATTTCCAATTATTGACCTTTAAACATTGACCGTTTGGAGATTACAACTTGTAGACAATTGTTTATTTATGGTATGAACTACCCAGGAGGCAATCATATAGTCTAGTAAAAAAGGTCAGTGGGTAACTTGCTACTGAAACTAATTTTTGTACTTTATTACGGTCTGGACAGGACCAAGGAATATTGGTTCTCAATGATGCTATTGCTGCTTGCACTGAAGCAATAGAAGAACACAAGGGTAAACTTGTTGTGAAGGAGGCACCCAGAGCTGTGAGTGTCAATATTTCTTTATTTGCTTGAATCATAATTTTATTTGTTTGGGATGTTTACCATGCATATCTTGTGTCCATCATCTTTTGATCCTCCTTTATATTTTGACATACTTTATATATAGTGCACAATTCTTCTTTCTTTTGTTGGGGTTTGACATTTTGTATTGTGATTCAGGTGAGTGAGCGTGATGATAAATTGCTTGCTGAGCACATGGCTAAGCTACGCCAAGATAATGAGGAGGTCAGTGGCGATGAAGATAGTGAGGAAGAAGAAGATACAGGAATGGGAGAGGTTGATGTTGAGAATCAAGGTTCTGGTTTAACAGAGTGACTGATTCTGCTGCCCGAATGCCTCTGTTGTCTAAAGATTGCTGTGATCTCTAATTGTATGTAGCTTCTAACGCTGGAGAATGTGGAGCTGGAAAACGAATTGAGTTTTAAATGTCATTTTTGTGCTGCTCAGTTGCCTTACTCCTAGGACTTTACTGATTCGACAAACAATGCAGTATGATGTGGCATATGTAGTGCAACACTGATTTTTTTCATATGTACTTGTTGGAGAAAAGACATGTATTGGATCAGCCTATTTATCTGACTTTTGTTGTAATAATCCATTTATGATTTTGCTGGAGTTGCTGTGGTAATATGAAAGGTTTTAAAGGGAAAGGAGAATACTCAGGAGCTTAATTGTTGTGACGCATGGACCACATGCCCTCCATTACTAACTATCAAATATCTAGTTTGTGCTTTGTTCTCTGAAAGATATCATGTTCTTAGATGCATTTGTTCTACCCAAGGTTTTGTAAAGATTTGACAGTTTTGTTTTAGTTTTTGTTCGAGTATTTTATGATGATTCTTCTGAAATGGTATATACACATTTTTAGATGTTGAATCCCATTGTTAATCTCATGACTTGTGCAATCTGAACTAACAAAAGTTTCAGTTGTATTGTGTGTAAGAACACAGGGCCCCGACACACAAGTTCAGGCAAAAAGTGAAGCATTTTTTCTTCATAACAGGAAAATTCACAGCAAATAAGCAGAGAGAAAGGGAAACTAAGAGATTTGGATTTTCTGTTAATAGTTTCTGAATGATTTATGAATGTGTTTGTTGCAATTCTCTCCTATTCACTTCTTAAGAGTACAAAATGCATAAAATAATTAAGTAATTTAACATATTTAATTTTTTATAATTAAAATTTTCAATTATATAGAATATATAATCTAATTCAAAATATTTAAAATTCTTTTTCATTGATTAATTACTTTTAAATGTAGTTTTCTTTACAAAGGAAATATTCTTTTGATGTTGTTCGAGTTAGATTGGTTTCAATAGATAGTTGGGGCCAAATTGTCAAAGTCCTAATCTAACTTGGGCCGAAGTCAAAATATCATAAAATCGTAAAAATTGAAAATAAAAATCAACTCAGGGCCATGCCAATGGCAATGAGTGAGGATCACTCCCTTTAATAGTGTATTTTGTAGAACTATTTTCCTTAATAGGGTAGTGATGTAACTATTTTCCTAAATGGGTTAGTCTTGCAATTATTTACCTAAATGGGAGTAAGGTGTTATGGTAAATTTAATTGCTAACAAGGTGTACCCAATTTTTGTTATTGTCTCAACCATGGAATTGACTCATAGCCCAAAGATATAAGAAATATCTAAAACAAGATGAAAGGATAGATACTTTAGGATTAAGAATCCAATTTGTAAGAAAAATAAGGAGAGAATATTGCACTAACACTCTTGCTATAGAAGACTCTAAGATTAGAAGGAAGTATGAATAAAAATTGTTCTGAAAAACTAGTTGATATGCCTGGACAATATGGATGTCACAGAGAAAAGAAACATAAAAAATATAAGAAGTATTTCAAAAGGTTTAAGAACTACAAAGAGAAACCAAAGAGAGGAAAATACTTTAGAAGAAGAAGAAGCTATCAAAATAGACATTCGGATAAAATTAAGCCTTTGTGTCCGCAAGGGAAACCTAAATCTGAATGTACTTACTGGATTTGTAAAGAAAAAGGTCATATAGCTCCCCGAATGTCCTAAAAAGCATCCTAAGAAAAATGCCAAACCAGTAAAGGCCTATGAAGAACTAGATTCTGAATATGAAATAATAAGTGATTCTGAAATCTTAGACACTGAAAGTATTTATGAATAGAAAGACTCAGATAATGAGTTTGAAGAAGAAGAAGAAGAATATGGATACGTAGGAATGATGGTTGAAGAAATAGAAAACTCTGGAACTACTAGTTTACAAAAACTGTATCAATCCGAAGAAAGCTGGGAAATAGAACTTGAAGAAGAAGAGGAGTCAAGAAAAATAAAATGGAAATTACCTAAAAGAAGAAAAAAAATGAAGTTTATAAAGCAAAATTCTAGAATCCAACTAGTAAACTGAGTATTGAAACTTTTGAAGGAGTTATTGCTATAGAACATATAGAAGAAGGAAATGCTATTATACCAGTTTTTTATCATAAAAAGATATAAGAATATAGAGAAAAATATAATTATATGCACATAGGATTAGTACAAGTCGGGATGTGTCTTTTGTTCCGAAAAGGGATAGATGCACCAATTTTAGCATGTCTTCTTGATTGTAGGCATCTAAAATTAAAGACGCCTTAATTGGAGGAGTTCATTCTAATTTTCATAATGGACCCATAGCATTTGATGTTTATCCTGGATATCATATAAGTCTAAGAGATAAAAACATAATGAAGGGTCTTATGTTAAAAATTCAAACTTAAGGACAACACATGCTAAAGGGAAGCCAAAACATTTTGGTATAATAGAGGATAATCTATAGATTAGTAAACACTACACATCCTAGCTTTAAAATGGAACCCAAAGATGCAGTAATTTGGGAAAGTGAAACCCCACATGCTGAAAAGTTGATACCAAGAACGCTACCTTGGAAAGAACTACAAATTCCTAGTAAATGACTAATAGAGCATAAACCTTATAGTTCTAGACCAACAGAAGATTTAGACATATCCTATGCGGGAGATGGAGAAATAATGGTAATAAATCCAAAAGCCAAAATGAAAGAAATTGAAAAGAAAGAGGATTTACAAATAATAGGATATAAAAGTAAGATTACCAATAAAAGAAAAACTAAATCTAGCCATGCTAAGACGAGAAAGTCCAAGTGTAACATTTATGTATGTAATGAAGTTAATACCACGAGAATATATGAGCCTTTAAAATCTATAAAAACATCAAAGAACAACTTCTATATTAGTGTGAAGTTTGATTTAAATGGTTATCACTCTTATACACTTGATGCTTTCATTGATACTGGTGCTGCATTTACATTAGGACATCCTAACACTCTTCCCAAAGAGTATTGGCAAAAGGTAAAACCAAAACACTTAATAACAACCAATGGAGCGAAAATTGAACTAAACAAAGGGGCAAAAAATGTTCTTATACTGTTAAATAATCAAGTTTTTGTGATAGAAAACTTATGACAATTTCCTCAAATTGATGGAGACTTATTACTAGGAAAGAATTTCCTAAAACAAAGAATGCGCTTACCTTTTGTTCAACAACATTGTGATTATATTCAGCTAGGCACCCCACCTGTTAGTATACCTCTATTAATTGAGGCTAGACAAAAGTGTACTATTGGTTTTGCACCTCAAACTATCGAAAATGAACTTTCTAGCTATATACCATTACCCATGAAGTTAATATCAAAGTTTCCCACTAGTAAACGTGGTGATAATCTAGAAATAGAAGAGGAAGATGAATTAAAAACCTGGATTCAAGAACTAAATGATCATTACATCTTAGAAGAACTAAAAATGATTAAAGAAAATGTTCCAAGCTTATAAGAGATAATGGTAAGACTAAAAGAAAACTTAAGTGAAGACCCCTTAAAACTTTGGGAAAAAGATAAGGCCAGAGCAAAGATTGAACTCATAGATCCAAAAAAGGTAATTAGAGTAAAACCCATGACCTATAGACCAAATGACATAAAGGAATTCAAAGAACAGTCAGCATAACTCCTTGAGAAATGACTAATCCAACCTTCTAGATCACCTCATAGTTCACTAGCCTTTATGGTTAGAAATCATTTTGAAATAAAAAGAGGAAAGGCTCGAATGGTCATAAATTATAAAGCCTTAAATCAATCAATTAAATTTGATGGATATTATCTTCCAAATAAATAAGTTTTGTTAAATAATATTCAAGGAGCTAATATTTTTAGTAAATTTGATTATAAATCTGGTTATTGGCAATTAAAATGAAAGAACTATCTATACCATTAATTGCTTTTAGTGCTCTTCAAGGACATTATGAATGGAAAGTTATGCCTTTTGAGTTAAGTGTAGCTCCACAAATATTCCAAAGAAGAATGGATAATATATTTTGAGATCTTAGAGAATTCTGTGTAGTATACGTGGACGATATTTTAGATTTTAGTAAAAATCGGAATGAACACAAAAAAAAATTTAATGCAGGTTACTGAAAAATTTAAAGAACATGAAATTATTTTATCTGAGAAAAAGATGGTATCAGAAAAGAGTAGGATTGAGTTCTTAGGATTAACTTTAGAACAAGGAAAGGTGAAATGCAACCTCATGTGCTAGAAAAGATACATCAATTTCTTGATAAAATATAAGATAAAAAGCAGCTACAAAGATTTTTAGGATGCCTAACATATGGAGAAAAATTCATAAAAAAAATTAGCAGAGTTAAGAAATTCATTACAAGAAAAACTCAAGAAAAACAAAGAATTGAGCTAGACAGGAGAGGATAGTCAATATATACAAAAGGTAAAACAAGAAGTAAAGGATCTTCCAAGGTTAAAAATGTCTAATGAAGAAGATTTCATGATATTAGAAACCAATGCTTTTGACAACTATTGGAGTGCTATATTAAAAGCAAGAAATAAGCAAACTGGTGAAGAAGAGTTAAGCGCTTATGCGAGTGGTACTTTTAAACTAGCTAAAAAGAATTATCACAGTAATGAAAAGGAGTTATTAGCGGTTAAAAAAGGAATAAAAAATTTTGAAATATTTTTATCTCCTATAGAGCTCCTTATAAGGACGGATAATAAAAATTTTGTAGCTTTTATTAAGAATAATCTTGATAAGTGTATGCAGCAAAGGAGATTGCTTAGATGGCAACAATGGTTTTGGCAATTTAAATTCAAGGTAGAACATATAAAAGGTGACATAAATTATTTGTCTTATGCTCTAACAAAAGAACTTGTTTATACTTTACAGGAAATGGATGCTTCAAGTTCAAAAAGAAGCCAAATAATGGGATTAAAACAAATGGCTGAGGAATCAAGATCTCAAAAGGTTTTGATTGAAAATACCTATCAAGTGATGGAAAAACTCTCTATACATATTGATTCCTCAATACGAGGAAAAATAAACAAGTTGCTAAAAGTCTTAGAGGACTTGATTCTATCCCAAGAACTTGAAGCAAATATGGATGATGAAACACTAGTCTTAAGGATAAAATTAGTTGCAGTAAGCATAAACCACTTGGCTGAACATGTAGATTTGGAGATGGTTTCCACTGCCAAAGCTCAAATTGAAAACTTATTAGAAAAAGTTATCTTTAAAGATAAAGCAAAGATTTCTTATGTTACTAGTTATTATCTGCCTTTATTAACCCTCAACAAGGTGTGGTTCTCATATCAATGGGAAGTTGTTCTTAAAAACATGCAGAAATTCTAGCCACCTGACATTCAAGAAAATATTTTAATTACAAAGCCAACGCCTATGCAAGAATGACTCCAAGCTTATGAAGTCCTTAATACAGATCCAAGCCAAGATCAACCTGGAATGTATCGTTTATTTGAAGATGAAAATAATTGGTGGATAATAGATGGTGATTGCCTTCCATTTCAAGCTGCATGGCTGTTTGAACAAGGGCTACTTTGGAAAATTTCTTTCTCTAGATTAAAAATTGACAGATTATTCAAATTCTTCCCTCAAATTATTAAAGATGCTTTGAAATGGGAGACAACATTGCTATTGGCAAAAGTTCACTAAGATAATCTTCAGTATCCCTCCAGAATAAGGAGAAGAAACTCAATTCTTTCCAAGCTCTCACATTGTACGATTGCAAATGAATGAGGGGCCTAGAAGTCTATTTTGTTGAAAAGAGGTAAAAGACCTTAGTAGAAAAATTATTGCATTATTAAAGGCTCGTGAACTGGTAAATCACTATTTTGCTCTCTTGCAAAAAGACTGGAAGACTTTCTCAGCAATAAAAAGAATTATTTTTCAAAGAAAAATGAGAAGAGAATTCTGGATAAATCAACAAAAAAGCCAAATATATATATAAAAAAAAAAAGAATAGCCAATTTTACATTAGAAATGACTAAGGAATGTCACGAAGCCTTGAAAGACTTTTTTGGAGCATGGACTGAGGTGACACATGGTAACACTGTCATGGATAATGAAACAGATGGCAGCATACATGATAATGAAGAAACACTTGGACACATGCATGATAATGAAGAAACACTTGGAAACATGCATGATAATGAAGATACACTTGGCGACATGCATGAGAATGAGCATGGATGCAATGACCACGTATTTGATGCATATGCATAGGACAACACTGTGAATCAGATGGAAGGATAAGTTGTCACAATGAGCTGACACCTCTGAATTAGCTTCTGAAGACTCTATGACAAAACCCTTGTATGATAGTAGAATCAGGTGAAGGAACAATTGAGTTTTGTGACTCTTGTACAGCATCTGAGCACTCATGCAAAGTGCTTGAACCTTATCTTTTATTTTGTTAAGTGTAGAATCTAAAGTTTGAAGTCTGCTCTTTTCTCTATAAAAGAGAAATGGACTGCGTCTTGTAAGATGAAGTCGAGTAAGGTGTGAGAAAAAGAAAGGTAAGTGTGTTGAGAGAAGCTATGTTCTAAAAAAAAAAACTTCCTTTAGTTCGAAGGGAGAAGAGTCTGTAACCTTACTAAAGCTATCATCAATAAAAGAACCAGTCCTTTGTATCTTTGGTTGCTTTCTTACAATTTAACTTATAACCATTATTTCCAAAAGTCCTCAAACCCAATAAGAACAGGGTTCTGCAAAGCTGCTTTACATCCTGTCCTATTCTTGGTATTGAGAAGAATCAATATTAAAGATTACAAAAAGTCGTAGTGTTAAAGTGTCTGCTAGTCGAGGTAGGAGAGAAGATCTATAGTTGAAGAACAACAGACGAAGAAGCTTGGTGGACGAACTACCCACAAGTATGTTTTAATCAATTAAGGAATACTTTCTAAGCTTTTTGTAAACTTAAAACTGAAAGGAGTTTAATTTTTATAAAAGTTAAAACTTTTAATTTTGTTTGAAATTAGTGTCTAGGTTTAAATAGGTTTAAAATTGTGTAGGTTTTAATTGTTGGCCTTAGAAGAGTTTTACCTCTTTAAAAAACCTCTTGAGTTTTTAAAGCTTTAACCTTACTTGGATTTATCCTTTTCTTTTTCAAAACTATACCAATTTTGTAAATAGTTTCTAACCTATACTAATTAGGGAATTTGTTTTTAAAATAGCATTATTAAGGTAAAGAATCCCAGTGGCTCTGCCAGTGGGTAGTTCCATTTTTCCTGTGTTTTGCTAATATCTATGCACCCTCGAAACTGGAGTATTTATGAATTTAAAAATGAGTATTTATGAATTTATTTCTTTATGGCATATTTATGAATTTTAAATGATATAATATGTGGCACCCCCCTTCCCCACAAATTTGGAGGTAAACGTCGTCGTATATGTCCTAGAAAAACCCAAAACCCTTCCTCTTATTACATTTCAAGCTCTTTCTTCCCGGTTCCATAGCTAGACCATGAAAACTGCAATTTCCCACTAAATTCTCAGAGACCCATACCCAATCCATATTGCAAATTAGGGTTAGGGTTTTACTCCATCGCCATTTCTATCTCTCTTCTCTCTAGCCAGTGTAGTCTTCTTGGACATTGCTTGGTTGGTTCTCTGTTTCTTGCTCTGTGTCATCTCGAAGCAATGTCGGACTATTTTCCTCAAGAAATCTGGGAAGAGATTCTGCACCGACAAACCCTAAAGTCTCTGGTAAAATGCACCTCGGTTTGCAAAGAATGGAAGTCCCTTATCACCGATCTTGGCTTCATTTCCGACCAGATTGACCGGAATATCCAAATCAATGGCAATCAGCCCCTCTTTCTTCTCCGGCGGAAATTTGGTAGGACGGGTACTGAATTCTACTCACTTCATTTGGATAATCAGCAATTAGATTTGCTTTCAATATTAGAATGTCCATTTAAAGATTGTTTATGCAAACATAGGCTGGTCGCCACTTGTAATGGGCTGGTACTTCTTGCCACCAATGATTTGAAAGGTTTTGGTAACAATTTCACTCTATGGAACCCTTCTATCCGGAAATATGTGGTACTTCCTGAACCCTGTGTAACCTTCAGAACCCATGATAATTTTCATGCACTTCTTGGGTTTGGTTTTGATTCCAGGACCAAAGACTTTAAAGTGGTCATACTTGTTGATTGTTCTAAATCTCCTAAGGTTGAGGTTTACTCCTTGGCTGGAGGTTGCTGGAAAAGTACCTTTGCCAGAGCTCCTTCATTTAGTATCGAAGTGGGTTCTTTCACTTTTATGAATGGTGCATTACATTGGGTTGTCAGGCGGACAAGAACCAATGACAGATTTATTTTGTCATTTGACGTGGTTGAAGAGACATTTGGAGAATTGATGTTGCCACAAACTTTTCCTGAACCAATTGTTAATGCATTTGTTTTGAAAGGAGGTGAGTCTCTTGCTGTGGTTTATATTACTTCTTGGTTTCCTTATACAAGCTTCAGCATATGGGTTATGAAAGAATATGGCATCGTTGAGTCATGGACTAAGGTGTTCAGTTATGCTTCAGAAATTGGAATTATATCAACACCCTTAGGCTTTAGGAAAAATGGGGAGGTGGTGCTAAAAAATTCTAAGGGAGAGATATTTTCAGTGGGTCCAGTGACAGAATTAGTAAAGAATCTGGGAGTTAATAGAGATCGCCATGCTTATCTCCATCATCATGTTGAGAGTTTATTTTTACTTGAGAAAGAAACTGATACTATATCCTACTGACTAGTGTGCAACAAGAGCTGGTAGAGGCAAGATGCATGTTTCATGATGAGCAGAAGTATCGTCTTCTCTTATGGGAGGTTAAATTTTTGTTGTGGAAGCAGTTGTATAGATACTAACTGTCGAATATATAGTTTCTACTTTGTTCTCTATAAGACATTACGCCCTTGGGTGCATCTGTTCTACCCAAGGTTTTATAATGATTTGTTATCTTAGTTGTTGGTCAAGTATTTCATGATGACTTTTATGACACATTTTTGTGAGAATGAATACTCTTCTTTATCTTTTCTTTGCTGCAAGATTGTATAAGCCATTTGCCTACTGTCGGCGCTTAAAAATGCTATATGGCTAGTTGATTTGTAGTTTCTCTATCATTGGAACAATTGTTGTGTAGTTATGTAACATGACAATAAGTCAATGATTACAATGTAAAGCTATATAATTGGTTACAGTCAAAGTTGAGGTCTCTGGACTAAAAATTTGAATTTTCTTTTTTTAAATATTCTGCATACTCCTTATACCTTTCCATGCTTTTGTGTTGTATGTAATTTTCTAATGGGAGTACTCCTAATAATTTCCCACAACCTCAATCTTGTCACTCAACCTCCTCATTTGCTATAATCCAATCCCTACTCCTCCAAACATTGTCAGTTTCCAGTTTCTTTGTTTTCACTTTGTTTGATACTCAGTGCAGAACAGGCCTATTGCATACTGGATTCATAGGAAGACAGACAAAGCCAGCAAGATACGTCTCCTTCCTTTCCAATTTCTTATTCCATATGACTTGTCATTTCCACTTCTTTTTGTCAAGTATTACGGGTTTTTCATTTCCTTTATTTTCCCTGCACCTGTATATCTCTAATGGTCCGTTTGTTTTGACAGAAAAAAACTACAAATTTTTTTTTTCTATTCCAAAATTTTCTATTGTTTGTTTCACTAAAAATAATTATCTAGAAATTTTTGTTTGTTTGTTTGAACAGAAAAGAAAATTTTACAGAATTTTTTTTTTGTTCTCAATATGACTAACACAACCAAAATATCTCAAGTCAATTTATATCACCAGGCAATGCAAGATGTGGGAATAATAGAAATGGTTCCAGAAAGTGCAAATGAAATAGAAATAGAAGACATGATGAAATTCATACTCAAAAGCATAAGATAACTACAGATGGTAGTAGGTAATTACAAGGTAAAAAATTGGGCATTTACATGATAAACATAACATAACCTGTCCAAGAAACAAGAGAAATAGAATCATCATTTGAAAGTCTTATCAACTTTCAATCCTAAAGCAGCTTGCTCAGTTAGCCTAATTAACAATTCTTTATTCATAAGTTTAGTCCATCTCAATTGACTTTCCCTTTTTTCACTTTTTCCAGAATCATCATCACTTTTACCTTTTCTTTTATCCATCTACAAGAAAGAAAATGCATCATAAACACTACTTAATCAGAATATAACTGTTTAACATTCACAAAATAAAGACACAGACACAACACAAACATAAAGAGAGAGAGAGCTGAGAAGCAAAGAAAGAAAGAAATGATTAGGTTTTCAATTTTCAACTTCCGACATGTCATAAGCATTATCTGATTAAAAACTGGCTCTAGAGTCTTAGAATAATAGAATTATATTACTGTTCTTCTAGCTTTTATAACCATCACAAGCTCAACATTTTACACTAGATTATTCAAATTTTACAGCTCCCACATGTAAAGGCTAGCTCACAAAAATTGGAAAGAAATAGAAGCAGAGAGTTCTTTTTGCAACCCTTTTCTTAAATAGTGGAAGGCAACAATTACTTACTGACTGAGGCAATCAAGTCTGCACGTGTGAAGTTCACTCCAACATTGAATTTAGTGAAATCCCCAATTTTGGTGTCAAAGGAAAGATTGGTACCAAATGCAAGAACATTAGTTCCCAAAACACCAGAGAAGTTGACAACTGGATTTGCTGTCAACCCAAGACTGGTGCTTATCCCAGCATAGTCATGCAAGTACTGAACTTCCACCTATTCCACAAATTAGACACGGCATAAATTAGACAACCTCCTTGCTTCCAATGATGGATGCAAATGTTCCTAGGCATATTCGGTTTCAATGATGTTAAATCTTATACAGAAAATGGTAGACCATCTCACCTTTCCAGACCTTTGATCAGGAACTCTGAAGCTAAAGATAGCCCTCAAATCAGAAGCAGGCTATTGAGACCTTTTTTTTTTTTTTTAATTTAAATTCGTTAAAATTTGTGGGGTCAGATAATAGTACTCATTATGACTCCTGAGAATCTGAAGCATAAATATGTGGAAGATAAAACAGAGAAAGTAAGACTTTCAATCTTGCAAAACTAAAACAGTGAGAAACTTACCTAGAGAATGAGTCATCTTCAACTTTGTTGTTTCCAATAGTATCATATACCTTCACAATCATATGAGTTCACGTGCTTAGCCACAACCATGCAATGAATTTTACCAATATTTTCAATATAATAGATGTATTAATAAAATAAAATTTCATAATAGAATATATAGGCTGAGAAAATTGAATTGTAACTTGAAGAGTAATATACTAAAGCAATGAAAAAAAAGCAGTATTCAGCAAGTTTATATCACTCACTGGAACACAAGTGATCAACTGAAACTCATTCTGGCAAAGTGGGCAGAGATTCGTGATGGTAGCCCAGTTGTCAATGCATACAAAACAGAACCTGAGAAACAAATGAACCCAGATCCAAATATCAGTCTTATGTTTTGACCTAGTGAATGCACCAAAATTTTCTGAGAGCATGTAGAGGTGAACATAAAAATTTAACACAACTGACTAAATTTTGGAATCTAATAGAGTCCCACTGAATTGGCATGTATCATACCAACATAAACACACACATCCAACTAGAGAATTCTTATTCTTAAAGTTCATACAATGCATACCAATATAGAGGTGAACATAAAAATTTAACACAACTGACTAAATTTTGGAATCTAATAGAGTCCCACTGAATTGGCATGTATCATACCAACATAAACACACACATCCAACTAGAGAATTCTTATTCTTAAAGTTCATACAATGCATACCAATATAGGGAAGAAACAAAACATTATGGGATATTACAGGCTTAATAACAATAACACTACCAATAAATAATGCAGTTGAGAGATGTGCCAATATTATGCTCTTACTCAACCATGATATGTCCAACAATAGCCTTCAGAAAGTTAACTGAGATACTAGCAATGGACAAATACATAACAAGTGAGAGTCAGAAGTTGAAATTCACAGAGAAGAAAGGGGAAAAAAAAAATGCAGAGTACAATATCTTCTACATGATACTATGGGAAGAAATTGCTTCATATCTAAGAAATCCCCATTATTTAAGAAATTTATCTCTTGCATCTGCTATCATCTTACACCTGATATTGTCTTACACATTTACTACAAATTCCGACTTGCAGTCAAATTTCTGCTATTATGAGAATCGCTTGTGAGGATCAGTGTGGAAGAGAAAACAATTTAGCTAGTTTCTACTTCTAGTTTTTGTCAATCTTTTATATCTACAGAACTTATGACTCAAGCATGTTAGTTTCTTATTAATAGAATTTACTATTAAAGAAGTTTACAACCTTGACTTCTATGTTTTAGCTACAAATACACCTATTCCTATAACAATTCAATTATTTTACTAAAATGATGCAAATATGCAATGAACAGAACCATGAAAGACTATGGCACAAAGCAAGTTTTGTGAGCATGTGGTCTTCGCCTATTCTTAACAAATAATATAACTTCGTCCTCAGTCATATCAATATGTGCATTTTTCAGGAAAAAGAAGAAACAGATCTGATTGATATCCAAATGGGTATAATTCCATGAATATTGTTGTTTGAGAGGTTGAGATTATCTAATTCTGATTGGTTTTTCAAAATCTGAGGAAATGTTGTCAACCCACAAGAAGCCAAACGTAATATCCTTATGTTAGGAAAGGATGAGAAGAAGAGTATGTAGTGGTTGTATCAGTCCAAGACAAATTGCTGTTTGAAAGCTCAAGTTCTGTGAGATTTCCAAGCTGTGGAATCATATTGAGCTCTATCTTGCCACTGAACTTGTTGAAAGAAAGTGCTAGGCTGTTGAGTTCAGTGAGATCAAACAAAGACAAGGGTATAGGCCCTTCAAAATTATTGCTGCTCACATCAAGCACTTGTATTCTGCAAGTGTTTTAAAATCATTCAGTTGACCATCAAATTTGTTGCTGTAAAGAAGAATCTGCTGCAGTAATGGGAGAGTGAATATAGGAGAGGGAATGCTCCCTTTGAAGGAATTTTGCTGCAAATTGATGTCAACTAGATTCAAGAGACCTTCAAAGTGAGTGGATGGGATTGTACCATTGAAACCATTACGAGAGAGGTCTATGTGTACGAGTTTCTTGGACAAATTGAAAAGAATTGGACCAGAGAAGTAGTTAAATGACAGGTCCAGATGAGCAAGTTCCCTGAGTTTTGACATTGAATTGGGAAGTTTTCCACTAAATTTGCAGTCAGGATGATATAAAGTGGACAAGTGCGTCAAATTACTGATAGAATCTGGTATTGGACCAGAGAAATTTCTATACCCATAAAACGAAAATGCAGAATAGAATTCAAATTATTATCAATACAAAAACTCAGATTCAAATACTACTTCGAGCAAGGTAAATTAATACAAAACACCAACTCTCAAGTATGCAACAAATCAGTAAGAAAAGCATTAATCATCATCGTGAGTAACCAAACTAAGACAATTATAATGGTTTTATTGATTAAAGCAAATTGCACCAGTAACCAAATTCATAACAATAAGAAATACAACATGGGTTTCAGAAATTCAACATAGTGAGTAACCAAATGAAGACAACGATAATCGTTTCATATGGATTAAAGCAAACTGCAGGAGTACTTACAAGAACACTGAGTGCTCAAATTTAGAGAATGAGAATGGTTTTATAGACTAAATCATGATGGATCATTCAAATTACCTCAACCGCAGCTAAAATCAATGAAAATACCACAAAAATCCTAAGATTCTGATAAAAATAATGAGAAAATTGGTGCTGAAAGTTTCTTTATAAGGGGATGAAGAAAGGTGCGAACTTACAAATTAGATGAGGAAGAAAATTCGACGGCGGCGGTGCTAAGGCGAAGGACCAATAACGGCAAATCTTAGGCAGCGGAGAGCTTAACTCAGAACGCCGATGAAGTTACTGGTGAGAGGAGAGAACAGAGAACCCTAGTATCAATATGAACAGAGAAGAGAGAGAGAGCTCGTCGAGGGAGAGAGAGCGTCCAGGGAGAAGGGGTATCGGGGTTGATGGTGAAGCTTGAGTGGGGAAGGCGAACCAGAGAGAGACCTTCCAGGGAATTGTAGAAAATAATTTTTTATCAACTTTTCTTTTCCAACAAAATAAATAAGGAAACAAAATTTATGATAGAAAATTTTTCTTTTTAAAATTTTTTTTCTAGTAAAACAAACAGACCCTTAGTAAAGTTTTGTTATAATGCCCTCTGAGTTAGACTCTTGCTGTCTTTTTTGTCTATAAATTTTGGCCTACAAATCACTGATTTTTTGAGAAGTTACTGTCTAAGCATTCCCATTCTTATAAGGAAAAAAATTTGTTAAGACTCTTGTTAAGAAAATAATTTAAAGCCTTTTAATAGATGAATTAATTTGAAGTAACATGGTTTCTGGACTTTGATTTGGAAATTTGACAGTTGTTTTGGTGAGTTCAGGTTTGCCTCTTGAATTTTATGCTGGAATTGATTTTCATGTTATTACACAATTTTCTGTCAGTTATGCATGTCTTTTACGAATTTACATGAAACATGCCCAGATGTTTTATTGCATGCCATTTAAGATGTAAAAGTCATCCCAGTAGCCAAGTTGATGGTTTAAGTTAAGAAAATGTAATTTATTAAGAAATTAATTTGCAGTGTCATGGTTTTGAAACTTTGAATTCTGACAATTGACCTTCTTTTGTGAAGTTCAGTTGATGGTGTCTGATGAATTTTATGGTGGGATTGATTTTCTCATGTCATTGCATGGATTTCTTTTGTAAAGTTTAGTTGATGGTTTCTGATGAATTTTATAGTGGGATTGATTTTATCATGTCATTGCATAGATTTCTGTCAAGTATGCATATTTGCTATAAACTTAAAATGAAACATGCTCAGATTTTGCAATCCAGTTTAACATGAGCAAATCATCGTAGAAGCCAACTTGGCGGTTTAAGTTATCTGATTGCTGTGTTATGTTTTAATAGTAATTTGGTAATTATGATTACTTTCCCATTCCTTAAGATACTGGCAAATTTTGCAATCCTTGCATTGGTCTAGGTATTGGTATTTGTTAGTAAGGTTAAAATAGTCACTTCCTAATTTATTACTGTACTCTCTTCTCTTTTGCATATATATGTTGTGCTGAGTGTGGGTAATGGCTTCCATTTATACTTTCTATCTTCTATATTTTACATTATATTAGAACTTTTCCCAATAGTATGCGCTAGGTTCGTGCTAGCAAGTCACGACCTGAGCAGACAGAGAAGCAACTAGGGGTGTGTCGCAAGCCTATGCAGAGGTGCGACCTAAGCTGTCACATGTTTCTAGTGTGGTGGAACTCGTTTGCAGAGGTCCAACCCCGTTTTAGGTCTGTCGCAAGTCTATTTGGAGGTCCGACCCAAAGTGTCGCACGTCGTCTCTGGTGGTGATTCCTACTGTCTATGACAGTGGGTCTACACCTAAGAGTGTCCTAGGTCTGGATTGAATGGAGTGTAGGGTGTGTTTCCTTGCAAATTCAAGAATCATGGCTGAAGACGGAATATATAGAAAAGTTGTAGCTGATATAGCTTCTTCTTCCGCTAGGATTACTAACCAAAAGCAAAATGGGAAGAACTGTACTCAGCGGCAGCAAAGAATATGGAGATATTTATCAAGCATTGATATGCTAGATCATTTAACTAAAGACCCACCCCCACAATCGGATGAAGCAACAAGAGAAAAATGGATGATGATAAAATTTTCAATCAAATACAAAAAACCATTAGAAGTTGAATTGGATGATGCTACCGGTCATTGTGACACTGTAAAGGAGTTGTGGACCTATCTAGAAGAGATATTTGCTAGTAAGGAGAATTTGATTCATGTTCATGAAGTATTGTCTAATGTATACCAAACTAAGCAACATGAAGGGAAGGCTCTAACCAATTACTATACAGAGACAAAACACATGCTTTTAAGGAGATGAAAGCATTATTTCCAATTACCAATGATGTCAAAATGATGCAATAACAGCAAGAGCATGTGGCTGTTCAGTGTTTTCTAGCTAGATTAAAACCATAATATGAGATAGCTGGCACACAAATTATGACTGGTTTAGGAACTAGCACTTTCACGTTTAGTGAGGCATTCTCTCACCTTTGGCATGTTAGTAAGGACACAACTGATGACCAAATGAGCTAAAGCATTTTCCCCTAATAAGTACCAATTCAAGGTTAGAGCACACTAGAGGAGGGCGGAGTGGCACTAAAGGTGGTAGAGGAGGAGGTTGGAATAATCCTCACACCTCTATAAATACAACCATCTCACAAGTATTACCACTTTTTACACTCACCCTTTATTTGCATCATTTCAGCTTGGTCTCGACTTAACTTGACCTTCGAAGTCTAGGTATCATCAACCTGACCCTTAATTCAGGTGTACTCTTGTGCAAATTGGATCTTACCCTTGCCCAGTACCGACTTCACCCAGTGCTGACCTCTCCCAGACCTCGTGACCTCAACACAGGCTTCACCACTTATAATTTTAGATGTGCCTTCATTTCCATCCGTGCAAGTCCAAAATACCTGTTGACATATGAAATAATATGCCCTTCCTTAAGGTGCGATGAAAGGAGACACCCGAGTCAACCACCCAAGTTGAATCTTGGCATGTGATGTTGATACAATCATTATCTTGTATTATAACAACCTCATCAGCAACTGCTACCATGTTTGCTTGTGAGTTTTCAGCATTCGTGTTGCTATCTTTACTTCTGGATTGCTCAGCTCTCTAAGTGATGACATTTCATGTCTTTCCTTAAGTGCGATTTTGATCGCCTCCTCTGCTGATTTGGGTGAAATTTATTTTTATTTTTGTTACGCAATTCTTGTTTTTCTGAAACAAGAGCTTCAAATGCTTCTTCTCCTTCTTTTCGTCTGGATTCTTCATTCAGCAATCTATCTTGTTGGATTCTTCATTCAGATTTTGGTTTATAAATTTTTTATGAATCAAACCAAACTGAACTAAACTAGTGAAAGTAGGGGAGAATTGGACCAAAATTAACCGATTATTAGACAGTTCTTAAGCGGTTTGATTTCTTTTTTTTTAAGCAGCTTAGTTCAATTCAGTCAGCCAGGTTATGTTTTACACCTGTACTTGTAACCAATCTCAATAACCTTGACTAACCTTAAAGCTTATCAATTAGGAAAAAATAAGATGAGGTAGAGCAATTAGTTTGTAAAATCTTTGACTTTTTGTAAATTATCTAAACTTCTTATAACTAGATCATGCGGTGACTTACTCTCATATTATCATTAATCATTAATATTGAGTTGAGTAATAATTGTGTTTTGCTCTGTTAATCAGTTAGAGGATTATATGATTATAAACTAAAAATAATACATTACAAAATGTGATTACATTAGCTGTAAATCTATAAATAATGAAAGCCCATTGCAATTTTCCACAAAATTGACATTCAAGATAGAGTATTAGGCCTGTTTGAGGGCTGATTGACTTAGAGAATATATTTTTTGAACTTATTTACCTCAATATCTTAGTTTTAAACTTATTTACCTCCATATCTTAATTTTAAACATATTTATCTCAATACTTTAGTTTTAAATATTTTAATAATTTTTTAAAAAGCTACTGGAAGAGGTGACATCAAGAGACGCGGGTGGCGTCACCTAACACAGGCATCTCCTAACAGGGGATGGCATTGGCGTCTCCCAATCCAGAATCAATTTTTTTTTTAAAGCTTTCATTTGTCTCCCTTCATCATTACATTTCTCTTTCTCTTTCTCTATTTCATATTCTCTCCCTTCACTCTTCACGCTCCCCAATCCCTCTATTTCTTCTCTTTCTGTGTGGATCAAAGACTTGAATATTGCAATTTTCAATCTTCATTTTATCATTATGGTAGTTTTCAAACTAATTCCTTCAATATGGTAGTTTTTTTTTTTTTTTAATAATTTTTCTGTTTGGGCAAAGAAGAGAGAGGGAGCAGCTGGCCCACCAATGTTGCAAAATGGGTAACCATGGAATTGAAGGAGTGACACCATTTGGTATTTCAGCTCATGAAGAGTGACGCCATTTGCCAAATGGCACCACTCCTTGAGAGCCGAAATATGCACAATGGCGTCACTGCAATCCATATTTCCTCAAGCTGGGACCCATTTCTTTGGTAAATGCTGACTGTGCCGCAATTTGGGGAATTGCGACACTGCAAATGAAACACAATTACCTAAATTGCGTAACTAAATAGCAGATTCCTTCTTTTTCAGTGACAAGACCAAACATGCAGGGATTCTCTTTTCTGCTCTGCAGCAGCACCTTGCGTAACCCAACAGTTTTGCCATTAAAATTGCGTAACAATATTTTAAATTGTGTAACAGCATTTCACATTGTATCAAGCATATTATGTGACGACATTTCAGATTGCGTCATGACTCTTGAAATTGCTTGATAACATTTATTGGAACTCTATAAATACATCTGCAACATAGGTGCGAATTGCATGGTGGTGAGTAATCATACTTGCTTGTGAGAAAGAGTTGTAATTCAGAAAGGAAACACTGCGAAGCTTGAAAGTATTGTGCGAGTTTGCGAATGTTGAAAGTGTTGTGCGAGTTTGTTGTAGCTGAGGTTAAAGTTTAAACATTTTAAGCTTCTAAAGGTATGTTTATTTAGTTATTTTATATTAGATTATGTACAATAGGTAATATATATTTTATGTCATAATATTGTTAAAAATAAATGTGTTATTGTAGTTTAATATTTTGAGGTTTCTTAAGTTTAAGTTACATAAACATTTTTATTGTGTTATATATATGTTGCTCCTTTTAGTGAGTAATTTTTATTGATATTGTAATTTTTTATATTTTTATTTATAACTATAGTATTTTGTAATCAATTTTTATGAATATTCGTACTCTACACAAGTTATCGTACACAAATTTTTCTTAACATAATGCAGATACTCATACACTTCCTACATTATGTGAAGAAATTTTTTTAAGTATTTGTCAAATCTATGTAGGGTAACTTATGTAGAGTGTGTGAGTATTCATGGAAATTAATTACAAAGTATATATAGTTTTAATTTTGTTATACAATATTGTTTAAAATACTTTAGAGTGCATAATTTATGGTATATGTAGTTAAATTAGATAATATATGAGGTATTTTTTTTTTTGAGATTATAAATAAATGTTTATGTGATTTATAGAGTAAATGATGTTAGAATATTGTTATAAATAAATGTATTAGTAGTTAATATAAAATGTTTACATACTAATAGTGCATGAATAAACAAATTAGGAAGAATATGTATTTTTTAATATATTCCAATGGTTGGATGTATGATGGGGCCCAATGCGTGATGTATCAAGTTCCAAGCCCTATTGGGTTAAACTTGAAGAATAGATGTGGACTAAATAGGTTAAAATATTTTGTCCACACTAAAATGTGTCTTCAAACAAATCAAGTGGTTGACAAGATAATTTATAGATTTCTGATATAAATGAATCAATTATTTTTTTATTTCATTTCTATTGAGGACTGATGCCGATGTCGAGATGATGTTCGAAAGTAATGCTCAACATAATACTTTGGGTTCAATTGAGATATATGTGGAGGTTGACACGGTGGAGGACGATATTTGTGGAGATGGTGGCTAACATGGAGCTATCAATGGAATTGATCTAAGTTTAAGGCTTAATTACAATTTTGGTCCCCCTATTTTAACTACTTGAACGTTTTGGTCCCCTTTCTTTAAAAATGAACTATTGAGTCCTTCTATATTCATAAAATGTACAAGTTTAGTCTATTTATCTTTAAGTCAAAATTCTTAGGTTTATTTCAAGGTGTAAAGTTCTCTGATTTATAATCTCACTGTTCAGATTGAAGAGCTACGTCTTGTGAATCTCCCAATTAAATTTCAGCTCGATCTAACAGTGAAAATGTCTAAATTTTGCGGTTAGATG
This sequence comes from Cercis canadensis, assembly GCA_003255065.1. Lineage (NCBI taxonomy): Eukaryota > Viridiplantae > Streptophyta > Magnoliopsida > Fabales > Fabaceae > Cercis > Cercis canadensis. The sequence goes on from QAOA01002388.1 coordinate 174,439, forward strand.
AAAAATTATGATTTTGGTATTTTGGGCTGAGTCCCACCGTTAGATCGAGCTAAAATTTAGTGAGGAGGTTCATAAGATGTAGCCCTTCAATCTGAACGGTGAGATTATGAATCAAAAAATTTTACACCTTGAAATAAACCTAGGAATTTTGACTTAAAAATAAATGGACTAAAATTGTACATTTTGTGAATATAGAGGGACTCAATAGTTCATTTTTAAAGAAGGGGGACCAAAACGTTCAAGTGGTTAAAATAGGGGGACCAAAATTACAATTAAGCCTAAGTTTAATTCCTCATTCATTTCTTTCATATAGTCAAGTGAGTTTAGGATCTGAGAGGTGTTATCAATCAGATGTTATTACTTTTCCCATCCATTATTCTTATCCTAGTTCTAGTTAAATCTGTATGCCACCACGTATTCATGGCTATGATTATAGTGACCTGTGATTGAGTTCCGATGTGAGGCAAGTGGGGAGAAAAGAAGAAACTGAACTGAGTCGTTTTGGTCACGAGGATCGGGTTGTGAGTCTTGGTAACTCTTCTATTGATCATTTGATTAATACAAGTCACGATGATGAATATTTCAATGAAGACAGAGATGATGGGAGTAACGACTCTGATGGTGAGTAGTTATTGGATGTGAATGTTGATGTTGTCCTTGGTAATTGAACTAGTTGTAGCACATCACAAAATGCACAACCACTGCAATATAGTATTCTCTTAGGTCATTATTCATACGTCAATTATGACGCTTTGAGGATAGTTGATGATGTCGGAGGAGTAGCCAATAAAGAGTGGCAAAGAGGGCAAGAGTTGTATGTTGGCCAAAGATTTTAAACAAAAGATGGCTGCAACTTGTTATTAGACAATACTCTCCCTACATGCATCAAACATTTATAATGAAGGAGTCAAAATGTCAAGTGTGGAGCCTGATTTGTTCGAATCACAGTAAGGGGTGCAATTGACGACTTAGAGCTTGCTTGAAGAGCAAGAGAAAATTATGGGAGATCAAAAAATACAATAGTCCCCATACTTGCACATCTCTCACTCTAACGCAAGATCACAATAAGCTAGATGATAATGTGATTGTGTCCGCTATTTATGGGATGGTTGGTGAGAAGCCAAATGTTTCTATCAAACTCATACAAGAGTGAATAAGAAATAACTTATCCTACCAAATATCTTATAAGAAAGCATGACACACAAAGTAAAAGGTGATTGCGAAAGTGCTTGGTAGCTAGAAAGAGAGTTACACACGATTGCCTAGATGGATGGCTGCAATGAAATTCGCGACACCTAGAACTGTGGTGGAATGGTGTAGACATCATTTTTTTTGTCTGAGTAAGTTTTTGTTTTTGCTAAAAAAAATGCATGCATACATCATTTTAAAAGTTTTATGCTCTTGGGCTTGGGTTCTTATGAAAAAAATCATTTTTTTTTACAAAATTCATAGGTATAGCCCAACTTTTCTAGAAGGCTTGGTTGCTTTATTTTTATTTATAGTATTTTTGTATTTTGTAAATTTAAAGCTTTTTTCTAAAAATAAAAAAAAATGTTAGTAAATAAGTTACAAAACTTTAGTTTTGCTTTTGCATCATAAAATGTACTTAGACCAATGAAATGCAAATGAAAGTCTATCTGGGGATCTAATTGGTCCAAAATTTAAATGTGGCATGAAGATATTTTGAGGGCAATGACAAATTTGGAAGCAAAAGAAGAGGAAAGTGAGGGAAAGAGAAAAGGAATGTGTTGGGAATTTTCATGAAATAGAACCGGACAGAGAGGGAATCCAATGTTAAAGAAAAAAAGGAAAGGAAGTTTTGTGAAGGGAAAAGGGGAACCCTAGCCACTTTCATAGATTGAACACAATCTATTCTTGATTCTCTCCTCTCTTCTCCTCTCCTCTCCTCTCCCTCTTCATCTCATTCCCACATTCCATTAAATCTTTGATTTCTAAGTCCTCATTCCATTTTTCTAACTTCTCATGGTTCATTTTGATCATTATTCACCTCCTTCACACTTTCTATCAACTTGGATAAGGCAAGGAAGCACCTATTGGGAGAAATTGAAGCTTGAACCTAAGGGTTTGCATGAATTTTTGAAGGTTGAAGGGCTATCCACTGTGATTCTTAACACTAGAAGGCTTCCATTGGGTAATGGCTTTATTCCACTTCTTAACTCCTTGAACTCGTGCATAATTTTGCAGCTACATTTTTGGGTGCTTAAAGGCTTGATTATGCATATTTCTAGTTGAAATTAGCCTCTTGAATGATTATAATATGACTTAGGAGCAAGTTCACATGTATTTTTATTGATTTGGAATGACTTTAAGGCTGTTTTTACAAGTGATTTTGAATATTGATTGTGCCTTTAAGGTATTTGATAAAATGCATATGTGATGCTATGTTTGAATTTGGATTTACCTCCAAAGTGTGATGCTTTTTATTTGGTTATTGAGATTAACACATAAATTGAGTGTCTTGGGTTCATTATTTGATTATGTATTGCATCATGATTTATTTATACCTTGCATTGGAGCATAATTTGTAAATCATGCTCAACATTGACCTTTGTATGATGTTTCATGCATAACTCAAGCTATACACATCATTTTTGTGAACAGGGCTGTTTGAACTTTTAAATTTTGCATTCTTGGTTTCTTACCTTTAGACATTGTTTTATTCATAACTCGAGTTATACAAAGGGCATTGATGCAATTATAAATTATTTTGAAAGCTAAGACATGTAGCTTTCAAATTATAACTTGAGCTTCGCAAGTGCCTTTTACATGATTTCAAAACCATTTGGAGGGTTATGCATATATCTTTGGATAATTATGCTTACTTTGTTGATAATTCATATATTTTTTTCCAGTAAATAAAAAAAATAGAGGCTGGTTGTCAGGTTCTTATGTTTGCTCTTTTTTTTTTGCTACATTCTTTCTTTGATTATAGCTTTAGCTAGAACTAGGATAATTTCACCACATCAAATGCATGTGAATCATTTCTTTTTGATTAACTGATTTGCTATTTATTTTTTATGCACACTCTTTGAGCTTATATGGAGGAAAATCTTGGATAGCACACATGTTTTTGGAGCTTGGCAAATTGAAAAGATAGAAACTTGAAGCACTAAATGAGGCTTGACAACTCTTCATCCTATGTTATATTTGAGTCATGCATTTTAATTAGGTCACGCATTTGCATTCATCTTAGAGACTTATATTTGTCCCGCGTAGTATCCGCAGGTGATGAGTGAATTTTATATCCATAAATTATAAATTTCTTACTTAGTACTTAGTTGTTTTTTGAGTAATTTAATGATTTTATTTGATTGATTTTGTGTTTATGGTGTAGGAAATGAGAATTTAGCAAAAAGGTGCAAATTTGGTGTAAGCTTGGTGAAATTTGATGCTCAAAAGAAGAAATTCCAACACAAGGCAGAGAGTAGAGCACCTATCAGAGGGCCTATACACCCAAATTAGCAAACTTCAATATGTAGGGCAGTGAGTAGAGCGCCTAGACTAGCAATTTCATGGCCTAGGTGCTGGTTTGCTGAAGAATGAGTTTTGGACCAGAGAGCAGATGGCCTAGGTGCCCAAGGAGAGAGCCTAGGCACCCCGGAGTGCTTGTGTACGAGTTTTGCTTATTTTCTCCTATTTTGTAGGATTTCAGTCCCATTCTTGTCCTATTGTAATTAGGTTTTCTAGGAGCTATAAATAGGTAGACTTAGGACTAATTAAGGGTTAGATACTTTTTGAAGAGAAGATATCAGAGGCAAGAAGGCAGAAACGGTGACGAGTCTGACTTCCCCATCGGTTTTCTTCTTCTACTTTATTTCTCTTATGCTTAGATTTATTTTCATGATATTTTATGTTATACTCATGAATTAATTCTCTATCTAGGGCTACGATGTAGCCTAACTAAGAATGGTTTTATTTTCTTCTAGTAATTCATTTATGAATTTTCTTTTCTAATTGAGTGTTATATTCTACCCTTAATGTTTCTAATTAACTAGCCATTAGTTAGATGATTTGTTAATCATAAAAGAAATCGAGAGGGGAATTATGTGTCTAGTTCATTGGATAAAATGTCATAGATTGTATGTAGGATAAAGATATACCTATATGGTTTGTATAGTCACTACAAGGGATTCATAAAATTGAATAAATTTTCTGGTTATTCGTAATTCACATAGAGATATAGTGGGTTAATAACTTGGGAATATTTTCATTAGATCTCAAGAAAGACTAGTGAATAGTATAAGGAATTTCAACTATCAATTAGGAAGATAATTTTGGATTAAGGATATAAGTAATGCTACTTGGATTAGTTATGGTAAAATTGAAAAACCCTAGGTCTTTCTCTCTTAATTACTTCATGATTTTTACCTGCTTTAGTTTGTTTTCTATTTACTTAATATTAGACTTGAATTTCTTTTGAATCGTTGATTAGATAAATTTGGGATTAACCCAATTTCGGTAGTTAATAGTATTAATCTTCGAGGGACGATCTTTACTCTCATTTTATTACTAATAAGACGATATCGTGCACTCGCACTCCATTTTATCACAACAAGTTTTTGGCGCTGCTGTCGAGGAATAATTGTTTATTAATATCGATACTCAGTAATTCCTATTTTAATCAGATTATTTATTTTCATTATTAGTTATTTTAATATTTCTTTTTGCCTATACTTTCAGGAGATTTTCTTTTGGTGTATTAGAAAAGCTGGAAGCAATACTTTAGTCCTATTTGATTCTGAGATATAAAAAACCTGTTGAAAGAACATAAAGGAGAAGAGAAAATCAACCAGATTTTTGATAGACACAATGACAGAAGAAAATCTTCCAACGGCACTACATGACTATGCTATACCTCTAGTCACAGATACCACCTCTGGTATAAGGAGACCTGCAATTCAAGTAAACACTTTTGAGATAAAGTTGACAAATATTCACATGGTTCAGTTGGCCCAATTCAGTGGATTGGCTAGTGAAGACCCATATGCTCACATTTCTGGTTTCTTGGAGATATGTGATACATTCAAGCATCATGGTGCTTTTGATGATGTTGTTCGACTTCATCTTTTTCCATTCTTATTGAGGGATAAAGCCAAGTCTTTGTTGCAGTCTTTGCTAGGAGGAACCATCACTACACTGGATATCTTGGTACAAAAATTCTTAGCCAAATTATCTTCACATGTTAAGACTGCCAAGATGAGAAATGATATCACTACTTTCAGTCAACAAGATATGGAGTCACTTCAGGAGGCTTGGGAAAGGTATAAAGAACTACTTTGTAGATGCCCCCACCATGGACTTCCTGATTGGTTGCAACTACAGACCTTCTACAATGGGTTAATAAGTTCAACCAAGACACTAGTTGATGCAGCTACATGTGGGTCCTTAATGAGAAAGACATATGAAGATGCTAATGACTTGTTAGAGGATATGACTGCTAATGCCTATTAATGGCCTACTAAAAGGTTTGCACCATGCAAGGTCCTTAGGGCTCATGAGGTTGATATCCCTCTATCTACAAAAATGGATTCTATCTCTAAGCAGTTGACTTCTATGAACGTCAATGCCATCCATTCCCCTCCTGAAATTTGTGACCGCTGTGATGGATCTCATGCTAGCACAGATTGCCAAGTTAGTAACCCTTTATCTCCATCTCATTCAGAAGAAGCATACTTTGTGAGAAACCCAAGCAGGTAGAACAATCCTTACTCCAACACATACAATCCGGATGGAGAAATCACTCGAATTTTTCATGGAGAAATAATCAAAATTTTGCTCAGCCACCAGTGCCTGCTCAATCACCACCACCTAAGGTTTCTTTGGAAGATGCTCTTACTCAGTTAATAGTGAACACTAATCATTTTATGTCAAGAACAGATGCCTCCATTCATAACTTGGAAGTACAAGTGGGTCAACTCTCTAGCATACTTAATACCAGACAACATAGGTCTTTGTCTACTGATATAGAATTGAATCCTAAAGAGCATGTCATGGCCATCTCTCTTTGAAGTGGTAAGACTTTGGATGAGCCATCTAGAGTTACAAAAAAAATTCCCATTGAGAAGCTAGTTGAACCTGAGAACAAGGAAGATCTCCATCCTCTAGTGGATCCACCTGTAAATGTTGTGGAGGAGACAAAATCTAAGTTATTTCCAGATAATCCTCCACCTTTTGTTCCACCTCTTCTTTTTTCTCAGTGGTTCCAAAAGCAACAACTAGATAAGCAATTTTCTAAATTCCTTGTTGTTTTTAAGAAATTGCATATTAACATTCCTTTTGTAGATGCTTTGGAACAAATGCCTATCTATATTAAATTTATGAAGGAGATTCTCTCCAATAAAAGAAGGCTAGAGGATTATGAGATTGTGGCACTTACTAAGGAGTGCAGTGCAATCTTACAAAAGAAACTGCCAACAAAATTAACAGATTCAGGGAGTTTTAATATTTCTTGTTCTATTGGCAATGAATCTTTTGGTAATACACTTTGTGATTTGGGTGCTAGTATTAACCTTATGCATCTTTCTATCTTCAGGAAATTAGGTATAGGAGAAGTTAAGCCAACCTCCATCTCCTTGAAATTGGCGTATATATTGATTAAGTATCCAAAGGGAATTCTTGAGGATGTATTGGTGAAAGTTGACAAGTTTATCTTCCTAGCTAACTTCATTGTACTAGATATGGAGGAAGACCAAGAAATCCCTATTATTGTTAGTCATTTATTTTTAGCAACTGGCAAAGCTCTCATTGATGTGTAAAAAGGGCAACTCACTTTGAGAGTACAAGGTGATCAAGTGTCATTCAAAGTCTTCAAGGAAATAAAGCACCTAGATAAAGTGAATATGTACTTTAAAATTGACACCATAGATGAAAGCACTCAAGAAGTGACTCAAGTAACTTCCTCGAAGGACCCAATTGAAGCTCGCATTGTAAGGATGTCTAATAAAGAAAAGCCACTTGATTCAGAGTCTAAAGATGAGAAAATCCTCAAGAATCAAGGAGCTAGTTCCTTGCCTCGAGTTGCGCCTCATAACAAACAAAAGAATAAGAAGCCCTCATTCAAAGAGATCTTTTTGGAGCACCTTCCTAAGTCTTCTTGCTTTGGAGACGGTAACAAGGTTTGGAGCTTAAAGGTCAATGGCAAACAACCCAATGGACATAGTGATGGTGGGGTAAATTTCTAGAAGTCTTCCATCATCCTTTTTGACCCTAGTTGACATATTTAGAGATAGTCAAACTAAGGACTATAAAACAAGCGCTTTTTGGGAGGCAACCCAAAATTTCCTAGTCCATTCTCTTTTTCTTTGTTTAGTTTTGCTACTTTTTAAATGTTTGTGTTTAATTTTTTATCTAATGTTTAGGCTTAATTTTCATGCAATTCTTTTCTCCTGAATTTTGCTTCAAGGCTATAAACAAGTTTGGGGGTCCTTGTGCATAAAAAAAAAAAAAAGGAAGATTTGTGCTGAAAAAAGGGACCAGGACAGAAGCCAGAGTGCCTAGGCGCCCAAAATTCGAGTTTCAGGAACCTAGACCACAGAGCACAGCGCCTAGGCACTGCCCCATGCAAAAATAAAAAATAAAAAAAATTCAGCATTCTTCCCCATTCCAGTTGAGCATTGATACACTTCTTATTCAGGGGAATTCTCTATCCTTTCTCTTTTATTTACTTAACATAGAGGACAAAGTTAGTTTTAAGTTTAGGGGAGTTTGTTTGAATTTTTCTGGTTTGCCCTTAGTTTCTTTATGTTTAGGTTGTTTAGTTTATATGTTATTTTCATTTCATACTGTTGTGTTGAGTGATAATGAATATTTTGAAAACCTAGGGCCAATGATAAAATTGATTTTAATTGTTCATAGCTTCAAGAAAATGATACATATTGAGTTTGTGTGTGTACTTGATTCTTGTGTGATTTTTACTTAGCTTGTGATTCTTTGATATTTTGAGCACATAGCCCTGACAATGAGACTTTCTATGCTTGGTTTAAAGAAAGTTTATGCATGATTAGTAATTCATATGACTTCATAGAATTCTAGAACTTGCTTGATTACTACTTGATGTGAAATCCTACGCTACAACATTAGGGACATGATTTAGGCCATTTTTGGGTAGTTTGAGCCTTTCAAGCCAGCCTGTGCATATTATATCCTTAGTTTACTCAATTGAGCTTAAATGAACATTTTCTTTGTCACCCACAAAGTTATCGTAGCCTTTATTATTTTTTCCAATTTTTTCCCTTCACCCAAAGCATGTGATCATTCTAGGAAAAATAGTTAAGAGCTATAAAGATATTTGGGAGGATGGGAGGAGTTAGATAAATAGTTTGATACTTCTGTGCTTAAAAAAAATGAAACAATTGAAAGGAAAAGAAAAGAAAGTGGAATGCTACACCCCTTGATCATTAAATAAGAAAATAAGTTTGGGGCTGTAGACATTTGAGTCAAAGCAACAAAAACAAAAGAAGCACAAACTAATGGAAGAAAAAGAAAGGAAACAGAAGTGGATGATAAGAAAAAGGTGAAAATATGTGTGGGAAGCTAGATGTAAATGTTAGAGCTCTTAGCCCATATTGGTTATGTGTTATGGGTGATTTGAGCTTTGTTGATTTCCGTTATCCTACCTTAGTCTTAACCTTACATTACAAGCTTAATGAAGTCATTTTGATCCTTGGTGTTGAGTAGTCTATATTAGTGGAGGATGGAATGAAAAGCAAGCCTATGAAATTCTCAAATTCATATATTTAGAAGTTAATCTGCATGTACTAGTTTGTATAAATTTATCTAAATTGCAAGGGGTTAAGTGAAAAGGGCTAAATACACACGCACTCAAGAAGTTATGAGTGATGTGAAGATTATACTTGGACTGAAATTCTACACATTCTTGATGTGTTGAGTTTTTTTTGAGCTATGATTAGTTGTATATTTGAGGCTTCCTTGGTTAATTGATTTTTGTTATCACTCATGTTTTCATTTTTGTTAGTTAATTTAGTTTTTTGTTTTGCTCGAGGACTAGCAAAATGCTAAGTTTGAGGGTATTCAATGAGTAAATTTTATATCCATGAATTATATATTTCTTACTTAGTATTTAGTTTATTTTTGAGTAATTTAATTGTTTTATTTGATTGATTTTGTATTTATAGTGTAGGAAATGATAATTTAGCAAATAGGTGCAAGTTTGGTGCAAGCTTGGTGAAATTTGGTGCTCAAAAGAAGAAATTCGGACACAAGGCAGAGAGTATGGCACCTAGGCGCCCAAATTGGCAAACTTCAATACATAGGGCAGTGAGTAGAGCGCCCAGGATACCAATTTCATGGCCTAGGCACTGGGTTGCTGAAGAATGAGTTTTGGATTAGAGAGCATATGACCTAGGTGCCCAAGGAGAGAGCCTAGGCACCCCGAAGTGCTTGTGTACGAGTTTTGCTTATTTTCTCCTATTTTGTAGGATTTGAGTCCCAATCTTGGTCCTATTGTAATTAGGTTTTCTAGGAACTATAAGTAGGTAGACTTAGGACTAATTACGTGCTAGACATGATGAATGTTAAATTAAGTTAAAGTATCAATTAAATTGATGCTACAATCACTCTAGGCAAGTGCACTTATCGTTTTATAGGATAGCTCAATTAAGTACGGATATCATTCCCACAAGGACTATAACTATTAGTACTAATCCTTTCTCTATTATCTAATCTCCAATTTTGTGGCTAAACTAATGAACTACTTAACTAAACTAACAGAAGCGAGAAAAGAAAGCAAATAACAATGAACTCTAAAGGATTATCAATTAGATAGATAGACCTAGATAAGAATCCCCCCAGAATCTAGCTTTGCACCTCCATCCTTAACTCAATGATCACATTTTCTTACTTAGACTGATGGAAATTCCTGAATTATGTCCTATTCTTTCTCAAGCAATATGAAAACTATTCCTAGGTTGATTGATTGAAATCCCTTCCTAATCAACACCCTCAGAAATGCATTAGTTTGTATTCTATGAATTCCCGGTATTAAGGTTACTCCTAACTAGAAGACTTATGTGATACTATCTCTAGGATTCCATGCAAATCTCATTGCCTATAAGTGATATGTTCAATTTACGATTTTTCAATCTATAAGCTGAAATTTGGTATTAAACTAATAGCATGCTTCATTAATTCAATGACAAATAAGAATCATAGACAATTTTAAGAAGGGAAAGATGTAATTCTCATTGAATTAAAAGAAGAAGAATACAAATTCAACTCTAGGGTTCATCCTATCTAGACCTTTACAATTTAGCTCATGATGGTAATAAGAACTACACTAAAAGAATGCATAGAAAAAGGAAAAGAATAAGGAGAGCTTATTCTCATGAATTCCTTGAAAGGTTAGGTCCTCTATGATATCCAAGAGCTCGCTCTAGTTCTTCTCAAAAGCCCTCAAAGTTTGATTGCCGTCCCTCTTCCAACTCTGATGCCAATCTCTTCGTCTTCCCCTCTAAGGTTCATTTATATAGTGTTCGGAACCCTGGGGTTGACCTTCAATTATTCGAACACGGGCTGTGTTCACTTATGGAGCTGGGCGTGTCACTTAAATGAAATTCTGGATTGCACACACGACCTTAGACACGGCCGTGTCTCTTTAGCTTCAAGGTGTGTTCATCTTAACATGGCTCGTGCTTCTCTGGCTATAGGCGTGTTCACTTGGCGTGTTACTTCAGGGTGGTCTCTGTCTAACTAACACAGCATCCAACACGGGCGTGTCCTTCAATAATCATGGTCGTGTTCTTCAACAAGTTGTGTAGGTACTTCTGGAACCTTGACACGGACACACATATGGCCATGTCACAGCCGTGTCCCTTGTTTGAACTTCATACTTCACTGTTTTCTCTGCACTTTGCTCCGAAAATTCTCTAAACTCATTCCTTTTGCTTGAACAACAAGAATATTACATGTTAAAACAAATACAGGGATTAAATACCACATTTAAACAAAATCACTTAAATGTGGGTAAGAATGCAACAACAAAGCATGAAACTTATAGCCAAAATATGCAAATATCAAATCTCCCCCATACTTAAGCATTTGCTTGTCCTAAAAAAAATAAAATAAGAACAAGTCTCTTAATAAACTCTATCCTTAGGGAAACAATTCAATTCAAGAAAGTTATGCTAGGTACTTTACCCTAAACAGCTACACTATTCAATTCCTATGCTCAGCTCATGAACCAAGTCATTGAACCACATATTCGTCATGGCACACCCCTTAGTATCTGGATAGAACTACCCTGTGCTATTACTAGGTTCTAAATATGAAATTTTTTTTTTGGCATAGTTTAGGGTCCTAGGATGTGGCATTCGGTCATTGCCTGTAACCCACATTCAACTAGTTATGCTTCATTGGCATGCTCATACCCTTCTCCAGTTTTAGGCACTGAAGGTAGAGGAGTAGTGCCCCACTATGCTTAAATTAGCTACTCAACTTATTCAAATTATTATTATTTTTTTTAGCACAGGGTATTCATACCAGGTACTTAAGGCTAACTAGTACGAGGCTGTAACTCAGTTCCAGGTCCACTAAACTCAAGTGGTTACCACATAATGCAGCTAATTAAGAGGTAAAGTATCCAGCAAAGACAATTAGTATATCAAGTAACAAATACCCAGGAATATCATATAAAGAGCAAAATGTTCCAATTCAAATTACTCAGGACTTCACAAGCTTATCAAGTTAAAGCATACCCCCCCTTCACACGTAAGTAGTATATTGTCCTCAAGGTACAAAAAATGAAAACAAAAGGAAAGATACTCCCTGATGGTGAGGATGCAATGAGAACTACACATGAGGCTCAGAATGTGGCGCAGGAGCTAGCTCGGCTGGCTGTGTAGTTGGGGACTCAGGAGATGGTACACGAGATGATGAAAGTGGAGGGCAAACCGGCTCTACTAAAGGGGACGGGTCTGCATCGTCAGCCAGCTCCTGGAAGATAGGTGGGCTAGGCTATGGTGGAGGCTGAAGTCCCATAAACTCGCACATCATTTGCAGGGTGGACTGCACTCACTGATGATGCGCCTTCCCATATGACATCAATTGGTGTATATGTCGCCACTCCTTCCTGTTCTCCATGATTAGGCGGTTAATTCTAGGCCGTGTCCCATAGACCTCAACCTTTATAATGCTCAGCTACCATTCTAGTGCAGTTGGTTTTCGGTCTTCTTTATCAGCTGATGTGAATGGGAAGCCAGGAAAAGGTTGTGAAAACCTAGGGGCTGATGTGCTGGGTCCCTCAGCTGATGGTTCCTCGGGGGCATCTGTGCTGGGTCCCTCAGCTGGCGATTTCATGGGGGAAGCTCTGGGTGGTGCATCGACTAAGGCTAGATAAGTACCCTGTGTATCTGTGCGGCGCTCTACCATCCCCATCCCTAGTGGTAGTGGTCGACAGGCGATTGTGAGAGTAGACTCATCACCAAAGATATTAAGGTTGCGGGCTAATCGAGTGGTCACGAACCCGCCACTAATAGCACTGAAGTTGCCCTTCTGCAAGTAACCTCTAATCAATTGAATGAATGCATATATAAGGTGGCAATGTCGCTGATCACGTATACACCGAAGGAAAAACATGTCCCTTTTTCCCATGACTCTGGTGCTCTCCTTCCATGCAGTCATGGAATGTACAAGGAATTTGTGAATCTAACGTAAAGCTAGTGAACGGAGAGTAGAGGCCTTAGACCTCTTGGCCTCATAAGTGTCCCTCAGTGCTGATTTCTTTCCAATAGTCCCCAGGTTGTGTGCTTGTCTCTTGCCAATCCAGGTCATTGATAAACAATGTTTTTATATGTAATTTGACATTCATGCCTAGTGTTTTTAATCTTCTCCTATGCTTAATTTCATGACTTAGGCCATATTTTGTGATTTGGGTTTCATGTTGAGCTTTAGGGTTTTTGTCATTCAGCATTGTCATTTGGACATTATTTTGGTATTTTTAGATTATCTTGAGTTTTCGATCTCTAAAAATTGTGATTTTGGTCTTGCAGGAAAGCTAAGACACGGAGCTACAATTCTTGTGAAGACCAAATTTCTATCAAGAGGTGTCTTAGTGGTTCCCTGACCCGTAGAAGTTCAGCACTCAGACTTTTGGGTCGAGACCAGTTATTTGGGCCCATTTCCCTCATCTGAAGTCCAATTCATGCAAAGGAAGACTCATTATGAAGCTATGGAGAAAGCCTACACGGATGGGCAATTTAGTCTTTAGCCATGGGCGGTTATAAATCCAAATTAAGGTAGAGAGTAGGACAGTTTTCATAGTAGAGCAGTTATTTCTTTTCCTTTTTAGTTTTTCTTAGAGACTCATTGTTCTATTGCTTCCTTATTCCATTGGAGCTCGGATTTGAAGGCTATGAAGAAGTAGAATTTTTGTAACCGAGCTAGATTCTTCATTTAATTCGGTTTGATTTTGAGACTCAGTATTTATTTGATTCCAGTTTAATGCAAATTTTGTTCTTCTTTGGATATTTTTCTTGCCTTGGTTTTTGTATGGATTTATGGAGATTTTTGTTATTCATATGGATTTTGAGGTATGAAATAGAATTTTGATTGATGAATCTTTGTTCTACTACATGCATCCAGAGAGAGTGTGTTAATTGATGTTCGGTTTTAGGTTAAACAACTAATTGCTTATTCTATGCAATTGCAAGGATTAGTGATGTATGTGGTTAAACCGGATTCTAAATGATAATTCAATAGGAACATTTAGTTATAATGAGAGATTTTGGTTATGACTAAAATCAATTAGTAGTGCTACATTAAGACTTCATTAATCACATTCGGTCTAGGATAAATGAAACCAATTCTTGATGGATGTCTAGTTAGGTCGCGTTTTTATTAATTGATTTAATCCCTGTTTAATTATGTGATTTACATTTGATAATATAATTTGTGCTTGAAAATCCCTAATTAGTAATCTTGAAATTGTTAATTAGTCATTGCATTCCCTGAGAGACATCTTGGATCAGCCTTGTATTGCTTTCTTTTTAGGGGATTTGGTTTAAGTTTGTTGGAACAGGATAATTCCGATCAGTCATAGGAGTCATACACGAACTCCTGCTCATAGAGCCCAGCTGCCTCTGTAAACTCCTGCAAACTCATGCTATGCATAAAGGAGCCAAGGCGGAAATGAATGGTCTCTGGCTCATGCCATGTGGACATGGAGGTTGTGAATGTAGTGTTGATTTCTACAGTGGCTAAGAACTCTAGAGTGAGCTCCTTATACACCGAATCCTATAGCTAAAAAAAACTGACCCATCAGCTGAAATTGAGGAGATGTCAGACTTCTTGTTCAAGGCCTAGCTCCTGTAACATACTGGGTAACGGCTAGGCTCAAATGGTTTGGTGGATAATTTGGCTAGCTGCTCCTTATGCTCTGCCCCTTGCATTCTAACGAAGGGGTGAATTATAGTGTCAGCGGCCACAACTTGCCTCTTCCTGGTATATGGAGAGGGCGAATCCTTAGTGACTTCTTACGTGGTTGCAACTTATCACAGTGTGGCTGTGAGTCATTGGTGTGCTTAGTCATGGTGTTTGTCTGCAAATTCATGAAAAGATCACCATGCGAATACCAAGGAATAGAGAACCCTATAAAACTGAACTAGCACCACATAGAAATGAATGAATACAATGCTAAACACAGTCAATACACCAGATCATTTTGGAGCACGACAATGAAATTCAATTCTTGCATAATGCATCTGTAGCAGAACTTAGATAATGGCTATGCACGTGTGTGTAAGAATGGAACTTAGATGTTCTTGATATCCAAGCATGTAGTCTTGGGTGACATGAATAATTAAAGGCACTTCCCTAGGGTGGCAAAAAGTTAGGGCATAAATCAGGCATGGCTCATCGTAATAATGAAAGCCACTCATTTTTTTTACTCATTCCATAATTGTGTAATCTTTATAAATGTGACAGGAATTAAAGAAATAGACAACTACGATTAAGAGTTAAGGCAGAACACGACAGAACATGACTGTAGAACATATCCTTGTAAACGGACTTTCTTGTGACAAAGGTTTCATACCATAAAAGGGGAAATGCCTAAACTAATCCAAAATAATCTAAACACCCACTGATCCTATCAATATTTTGACATGCATATGGAAGCAATTTTTTTAGATTGATTTCACTACATTTTTCAAACAAATTAATATGCAACTCATAATAAATCCCCCTATAACTTAACAATTTGCAGTAACATTTTCCCTTTTCCGACACTATAAAATTCAAGCATTACTCAGCAAATACCAACCAAACAGTAAATGATAAATAATAAAGGTGAAAGAATAGCAACATACCTATTGCTGGAAGGACATAACCAAGGAATGTGGAGAAAAGAGATAAATTTGCAACCCAAAAGTTTATTGTTCAGTTAACTTTTGTTGGTGCAATGTGGTGTGGTGTGGAAGTGAGAATTGGGATGAAATTGGGGGATTTGGATGAAAATGGTGGAGGAAGTGCCGGAATAGTTGGGAATTGGGAGAAGAATGTGAAAAGGTTGAGGTTCATAAGGGAGAAAAGTTATCTTGTGTGTGCAAAAATTTAAAGTGTTTATGCAACATGGCCGTGTAGTGTGGTTGTGTTGGGCTTGGGTAGGGAACATGTGATCTGACATGTGCGTGACATAGGGAGTGTTGAATTGACACGGGGGTGACACGACCATGTAACTGACCATGTTTAAAGGGCAGAGAGTGCTGTAAGTGACACGGGAGTGGACACTTACCTGGGCATGGACATGGCCATGTTTTAGGGCGTGTTGGTTCTGACCAATTGACACGGGTATAGACACGACCATGTCACTGGATGTGTCCTCCCCTTGGATTCTCTGCATGATGCACATGAGGTGGAGCACGACTGTGTTTCAGGCTGTGTTTTGCACTTTATATTGTGTGCTGAACTCTTTATGTACTGAAAAATCTACATGGGGGATTCCATCAAAACATACACGACAAAAATAATATGTGAGTCTCACCTTTTGCTAAAGACTAACTAAGAAACTAAAAGAAAACAATCAAACACAATTCATAGAGAATTAAGATACAAAAAACACTAGACATTGGGTTGCCTCCCAACAAGCGCTTCTTTATAGTCATTTAGTTGGACTTAGGTACTGAGAAGCTACTGCAGGGGGTCTTGGAGTAGACAAGCATCTTGGAAAAACTCTTGGATGCTAGCACCATGATATAGCTTCAACCTTTGCCCATTGACCTTGAAGGTTCCCTTCTCTGGATGAGTGACTTCAACAACACCATAAGGAAACACTTGATTCACCATGAAGGGGCTTGACCATCTAGACTTAAGTTTACGTGGAAACAATCTAATGCGTGAGTTAAAGAGCATCACTTGGTCCCCAGGTTGAAACTCTTTAGGTGATTTGATTTGGTGGTCATGCCACTTCTTTGCCTTGTCCTTGTACAGCCTTGAACTTTCATAAGCAGCATCTCTCCACTATGTCAGTTGATTCAACTAGAGCAACCACTTTTCACTTGCACTAGACAAGTCGTAGTTAAGAAATTTTATTGCCCAAAAAGCCTTATGCTCCAGCTCTACTGGTAAATGATTGGACTTCCCATAAACAAGTTTGTAAGGGATAGAACCAATGGGGGTTTTGAAGCCAGTCCTATAAGCCCATAGAGCATCATCTAATTTCAAGGACCATTCCTTTCTAGATTGCTCTACAATCTTTTCCAGTATTCTTTTAAGTTCCTTATTCATTACCTCTACTTGGCCATTGGTTTGGGGATGATAAGGGATAGCCACTTTATGAATAACACCATATTTCTTCAAGGTACTAGGTAGCTGTTGGTTACAAAAGTGAGTATTAACCCAATTTCGCCTGAATCATTGATCAGATAAAATTGGTATTAACCCAATTTTGATAGTTAATAGCATTAATCATCGAGAGACAATCTTTACTCTCATTTTATTAATTGTAAGACGATAGCATGCACTTGCCTCCATTTTATCACAACAGCAGGCCCCTTCACTTATCATGGGAAGATAGATCAAGTCTAAGTGAAGGTAGTGCCACCCTGGAGGATGCTTTTTGCGAGAAAGGGGTGGAAGGATTTAAGAATTCGTTAGAGGCATGCATTGCATTTTTACCTTTCTTGTTAGTTACATAATGTTTGCTCAAGATTACACTCTTTGGTAAAGCCTAGTTGGATTTTTGAGCTAGAGTTGTGATTGATTTACTTTCCTGAAATCTCTTTCAAAAAAAACATCTTTTGAATTGAACTACGCTGACTTTAATCCCATCTAGTGGGTACGTAGGCACTCAAGGGGAAGCGAGTCAAGTCCAACTTTCAAATAACTTCTCCATTTCATTTAATTTTTAGTTTTCAAGAAAAGATAAAAATTGAAAGCTTTAAGCCTTTCCTTTTCACTTGTTTTGGCTCAATGCCAGGTTCTACTTTCTTGCGCTCTATGCCACTCTATTTTACTTGTTTTTGGCTCTAAGCCTTCAATGACCTCATGTGTTCAAGTTTTCTTTTTCTTTGCTTTCAAACTCTTTTTAAGAACTATTAGAGCTCTGATTACTCATTAAGGATACATAGGCACCTACAATTATAAAGCGAACCCACTTTTGTAAATATTCTATTTTTTTGTTGTTTTAAACTTGTAAATATAAGCATAATAAGGATAATTGAAATATATTTTTGGTTATTATTATGTTCGCACAATTAATTTTGGGAAACCGTTTCTTAGATGGGATTGTTGGGTGCTTTAAACCTTCCCCACATTCAAACTGACTCCCGAACCATCTCTGGTTCCTATACCATTTTTAAAATTAAAAGGAGTTCCAATTGTTTCCCATTTTCTTATTATAATTGGTAGAAACTCCAAGTTTTCTATCGAAAACTAATCTTTTTTTTAAAAGTCTGCCATTCGCGTCCGACTACCTTTTAGTTACATTGTGACAAATTATGTCATGATGATTATTGCATTACGAGTCACGCTGAAGATGGGACTAAGATGTTTAAGCATATCTTCTGGACCTTCAAGTCATGTGTAGATGCTCTTCCTTACTGCAAGCCAATTATTCAGATCAATAAGACATTCTTATACTAGAAGTGTCATGGCACATTGTTGATCACTACGACGCAATATGGTAATTATCAATTGTTGCCATTTGCATATGCCATCATTGGGGGAAAGCCAAACTTACATGAACATGGTTTCTGAAATTACTCCGGAAGCATGTTGCATGATACATCCAAAATCTGGCATTGGTCTCAGATCGCCATGTCAATATATTTTCCTCCATCGATGATAAACGATTAAGATGACGTCCACCATAGGTTGACAAATTCTTTTGTATGCGCTATGTTGTCAGCAATTGGAACAACACTTTCAAGAATAAATTTCTAAAGTAGAATATATACATAGCTGGTAAAAGCATAACTCGTTTCATAAATGTTGATATTATCAATTAGTCAATTTCCAATTATTGACAGTTATCTTCTTGTGTGAATAATTCTAGCGTTTCAATTTGTGAAACTTAAATATGATGAGTATATGAAGGAGATACTGACGGGTGCCAAATCATACAAAATTACAAAACTAATTGCAACAGATTTGTAGTATAGAGTACAACCAGTGTCATCTCCTAAGGATTCACAAGAACAACTAATCTATTAGAACTTAAGCATAAATAGAATAAAAGGGGAGGGGGGTTGTGTTGAATACAGTATAATAAGTACTCAGAAAGTAGTAAACATAATTGATCAAGTAAGAGAAAACGTAATCAACTCAAGCAGGCAACCAAACCCTAATCTGTCCTTGTTCACTAAAGATAACCTAGGTCTGATTTAATTCTTAGTTAAATGTTACCTGGAACCCCTAACAGCAACACTTAGAATTCCTACTGATTACCAATCAGGATTCAATTAATCTTGGAACTAAGAATCTAGGCAACCGCTCTATATCACTAAGTCTAGATTAATTTAATAACCGAATTGTCCAAGTTAACCATATATTAAAAACCTCTAACATATGATTAGCAGTTTGATTACTGTGATGAATCTAATCAACCGATTAAATTCATATAAAGCATGCATGCAATTAAAATACCATTCAATCACATGAAGATGAGAAGAAGAAGATAATCAAACTATATTAAATCAAACCTGGATTAAAGCACAAGAACTCTGGATTAGCAAGTCTGGTTCCTCTTGAATCAATTACAGAAGTACTTAGCCCTCCATGGAAGGCTTAAACACAAAGCAAAGGTCTAAACTCTAACTCAGGAATAGGAGGCAGCAGCTACTGATGGTAAATTTGTGATCTCCTTATTCTTAACAATCTTAAGAATAAATAATAGCTGGCTACCTCCTTTAGGTTTCCTAATTACCAAATAAACCTAGTTTCCTAAAATTTTAAAGGTAAAAACGTGATTAAACCCTAGTGACATGTGTGTTGGCCCAAATAGGAGATGTTGGGCCAATAAATAGGTACTGGTCCAATAGGCAGGCCCAAGGAATGGAATAAGTCGATGTTGGGCGGATGTAGAAAATCTGGATTGCTTGCACATGAATTTCAGTTGTCCAGACATGAGAATCAGCTTTTCGGCTCTCATATAAAATGTAGCATTTTCTGTCAGCTTTCCTAAAAAACTAGAATTGCATCAATCAGACATCTGCAGCTCAAGATATAGTGAAAAATATAAGCAGTGCCAGAAATCAACAATTATGCAATTAAAATCCAAAAGCACCAATAAGTCCAAATCCACAAAATATGTCTATAGGATATGGAAATCAGCAGAAATACATACTAAAAGTCTAAGTATAAAGGAAACAAATAGTATAAAATAATGTCTTATCAGGTACAAAGTGAATGCTAGGAGGACCAACTGTGGAGATATCTTCAAGATATTGATCCAGCGAAATGGACATTACATGGGGACACTGAGGGAAGACATTATGGGCGAATGACAACAAATTTGGTTAAGTTAGCAAATGGAACTTTGAAAGGAGTTCACAACTTGCCCATTACATCTCTTGTTTAGGCAACCTATTATAGGATGAATGAAATGTTCCTGACTAGAAGAGAAATGGCTTAGGCACATATTAGCAGTAGGTGACGTTGGACTGATGATGTCATAAATAGAATGCAAATGAATGCGGAGAAGACATCCACACATAAGTCAATTACCTTTGACAAGGATAAAGGATCTTTTGAAATTGAAGAAATATATGACCTATTCACAAGAAGGGGTGGGTAGAAATTTCTTTTAAATCATGCTGAGAGAAAATGTGCTTGTAGAGAGTTTCAAGCCCTCCATATACCATATTTTCACGTCATGGCTGCATGCGCAGCTATTGCCTTAAATGAGTGGACATATGTTGATTTCGTATACTTTATACAATTAGTGGTGGATGCTTATTAGGATGCTTATCAGGGAACATTTAACATAATTAGTGGAGAAGAATGTTGGCCTCTAAATGATGGATTTAAGGTCATGCCCAACCCTGCAATGTTGAGGAAAAAAGGTCATCCTTGTTCTACTTGTATACAAAATGAGATGGATGGCGTGATTCTTAAGGCCCCACAAGTAGATGCAACCTTTGTAGCATGGAAAGCCATAACAGGCGGAGTTGTCCCAAGAAAAGGGCAAATAATTCGTGAATTTATTTGCAATATGTAATTTAACTTTTTAATGAAATATTTTGTTGAATTCAAATGAATTTTAATGACTAAGTGTTATGTTTATAAGGATAGTTAATAGGTTGTGAAAAGTGTGATCTTAGTTAATACAAAATTATTTGTTATAAATGAGGTACTTTCAAAACTATAGATGGGGCTAGTGCATGGGTGAAAGGAAAAGAGATAGGAGTGTGCATGGGGATTGAGGAGAGAGGTACTTTCAAACTCGGAGGACTCAACCAAACAGGCTAGTCTGAAAGTAGCTTGTTTGGTAAAAATTCCCCTATCTCTCCTAACTCCTCACCCACTCTTCATTTTCTTTTCTTCTCCTCACTCACTCGCTGAAAAAGGGTAAATAGTTTTGAAAGTTTCCCATTTCTCAAGAAATTGTTTTTTTTTTTTTTTTTTTGTAGTAAATGAACCATAGAAAGCCCTAAAATCCCAGAAATTATCTGACTTTCTTGTCCTATATTTAACATTCATATGAATTTTTTAAAGTCTTATTATCATAATGACGGTTAACATGTGAAAATGGTATTGCAACATACAACTAGAGACATTTTTCAATTATGTAGCCATCACTGGATGTTAGATAGTGAATGTTGGTATCCGTTAGACCCTATGTTTCATGACTCCCCCCAAGTACATAGTGTAATGTTGATGGAATAGGAACACCAAGAAGTTGAATCGACAACTTTACGTGAGTTGGCTATGAACCAAAATATTTGTGGTCTACGGTGTTTGGTGATGCACATG
Organism: Cercis canadensis; assembly: GCA_003255065.1. Lineage (NCBI taxonomy): Eukaryota > Viridiplantae > Streptophyta > Magnoliopsida > Fabales > Fabaceae > Cercis > Cercis canadensis. The sequence goes on from QAOA01002388.1 coordinate 195,883, forward strand.
CCAAGGTGAAATATTACGGAGCTACGGTCGGCTTTGTATCACATTTATTAAGATATTTGATGAGGATTGATCATAAACTAAAACCTCAAACCCTAGATCCTAAACCCTTAATCTTAAACTAAAACCCCAAATCCTGAATCTTAAACCCTTACTCCCAAACCTTAAACCCTAATTCTAAACCCTAAACCCCAAATCCCTAATCCCAAACACTAAATAAACCAAAACTCTAAACCCTAAATCCCTAATCCCAAACACTAAATCCCAAAACCTAAATCCTAAACCTTATTTTTAAGTAAAGCCATGTTTAGATAGCCAAACTTCTTGCAGAGAGAAAATGACAAAAAGTTTGGCTATCCAAACACAGGTTTATTGAGAAGGAGGGCATGTCTTTTCAGTACCTCTTAAACCCATTACCTTCGGCCTTCTTAAAATCTTCTTACTTGTTAATCCCTGTAGAAGTGGACCGCGTAATGAGTTGTTCAGACTACATGATGGACAACGATTAATGTGATATTGTATTGTAACAATTAATTTGTAACATTAATTTTCTTATTTGTATGTCCTATAAAAACATTTTGATGTTCATGTACTTTTATTTATATTCAATTCACATTTTATTTTAAAGTAACTTGAACTAACAAATATATATTTTTCTAGCATAATGTCTTTTCAATCGTAAGATATTGACATGGATCCCACATGGTTTAAAGAGAACGACGAATATACCTAGGGATTTATGTAGTCCCAAGGTTCGCTCCATAAGATGTCCGATGAGGATTACGAGTTACCCGTGGCAGTTACAATTGCTATAGAAATCAATGACCTTTTACAGAAAGAATCCTTACACACATAAATGGAGGCTAGTTGAGGAAGCGGAGATATCAAGGTTATTGCCCCCATATATTGTTCTTGACATGGAAATACCTAATTGGAGAGCATTAGGAGTTCTTGTTAAGTACTCGGATCCAGGGCGACAACCACAATTTGCAGTTTGTGCGGATAACAAATACGTCTAAGCTGTTAATGACTGGTGGATATATATGCGACCTTGGCCCTACAACATGACAAATGGTTTTCTTTCTTTCCGTATTCCCTCACATAAACCTATGCTCAAGATTGTGCGACAACATGGAGTTGCATAAGAGATGCTGATGAACACATTTTTTATACAGTAGTTAACCCTCATATTTAGCTTCTTAAACCTTTTTTGGGCCTATTTGATTGGGCTTGGGCCTCATTTCATGACTTTGGATCCAATTGTGCCTAATTGCATTTTTCAGCAATACTGAGTATTTTATGCTGACTCTGTGTTTCATGCATATTTTTAGTTCTGGATGTCTAAAAATTTCAAGTCATACCTTGTAGGAAAGTTGAGAGAATTATCTATAACTCTAATTCAGGGCTCCAAAGCCAATTCGGATGTCCAGAAGGTCATATGCAGCCTGCAAACTAGAGAAGAGATGCTGTCGCAGGATCCTGACCTGCATGCAGTGTTTGGACCATAACTTGAGATTTAGGTGTCGTATGGACTTGAAACTGGTCCCATTGGAAAGCTAACACATAGGGCTTCAATTGTTATAAAGACTAGTTCACAGATTGTATATTTTAGATGGTCTTATTTCCTATCGAAGTTAGCTACTGGTTCCAGAAATCTGTTGGCACTTAAATGGGCCTAACTTCCTCATTACAAGTCCAATTGAGCCCAAACCAAAGCCCAATGAAAGCTAAGGCCCATGGAAATAAGTGTGACCTAAAGGAAATTTGGGTGTGCATGTAATTTTGAAGGTCTATATGTTCAGAAAGAGGCAGCCGAAATCAATATAAGGCATTAGGATATTTTAGACAGCTTTTCTAGTTTTTCTTAGTCTTTAAGTTTTCTCCCTAGATATTTTGTAAACTTTGTTCCTCTTGTTGATGGAGGGCTGAATACTCAAATCAATCTAGGTTTTAGCTATTCTGATTATTAATTTTGAGATTATGCTTTGATTGTTATTCATTTAATTGTTAATCAAGTTCTTTCAATCCTCTGAAATATTTTGTTTGAATTGCTTAATTTCGTATTTGAATATTCATGTGTTAATTACTTAATTGCATGTGATTGAAGAGGATTGTATGGATTAAATGATGTTTCTAAGCTTTTGGACGGATTGTTTACCCTTGGCTGGATTCTGGACTTAGGTTAAACTAGATTTGAATGAGTGCTTAATTCATTTAGTCTTAGTTGATCCGAATTCTGGTTGCTTAACCAGTGGATATCCATAGAATACTGAGAGGCTTCTTGATGTGTTTTAAAGGCCAAGAACTAGGTTAATAATTGAATGGATTCTTTGAAATCAAGGATGAATTAAAATCAGAATCAGTTAGACTTGGATTGATTGTTTTCCTTAAGGTTTACCACTTATAATTAATTTCTATTAATCACTTGAACAAAACAAAGCCCTTGTTTATATGTTTCTTAATATGATTCACTACTTAGAGTAATTTTTTGGTTTGACTTGGTGTTGCCTTATGCTACAAGTAGCTTTGGTAAACCGACTATAAATTTTACTAATTTGAGGAGCCTCGGTAGCTCATCAAATTTTGGCGCCGTTGCCGGAGATTGTTCTAGCTTTGAATCAATATTATTAGTAGTAAAACTAACTTTTAATTTCCCCCTGATTCACCCTCCTTGTGTGTGAGTTTATGTTCTTTTTAGGGTTTTGGCCACTTTTTCATTACTTTTTGGCCAAGTATCTATTCTATGTGAGACCTGTGGCCACTGTTTTTCTTGCTTTGAGGTTCCTCTCAATGTTTTAGGTTGTCATTGTGTGAATTGTGGTGATTTGGATTATTTCCCCCTTGTTTTCCCTTCATTTTGGCTTGATTTAGTGATTTCTGCATGTACTGTTCTGGCAAAAATTTTGTGTTCTGATTGACTTGAAACTTGGTCAGTTGAAGGAAAAGGGGCTAACAATCAATAGTCACAGCGTATGGCCATGATGTCTACATTTTTAAGCCAAATTTCACTGTTTTGACCACTTTTCCATTTTTTAAAGATTTTTTATTTAATTTTTGAGTTCTATTTTCATCCAGCTTTCATGCTGTGGTAGTAGAAAAAAGAAAAATTTTTTAAAAATGTTTAGATACCTTTTCTAGTCTTATTTTATTGTGTTTTTGCCTTTGTTTTGTGCTTTTTGTGTATTTCTGTTTTAGTCAAATTCTGTCATTTTTGTGTGTTTTTGTGCATTGTGGTGTGTTTAGGCATTTAGCCACTGATTTGCATGGTGTATGACTAGGTCTTCTCCTTTTAAATTACTTGAAGTAGACCCTGAAATAGAGAGAACCTTGCATACACTTAATAGAGCACATAAAGCAGCTGATAATTTAGATCCAACCATGGCTGAAAATAGACCTCCTGTTGTTATTCCTGTTGATCAGGCTAATAAAGCTGATAATGCTAACAGGACTGGAAATAATAATAATATGCAAGCTAGGGATAGAACTCTTAAGGAATTGGCTACCCCTGATGTTGCTTATCAACCTTTAGGGATCCAATATCCTGAAATTGATACTGCTTTTGAATTGAAATCTGGATTGATACACTTGCTGCCAAAATTTTATGGTCTTGCAAGTGAAGATCCTCATAAACATCTCAAGGAATTCCATGTGGTTTGCTCCACAATGAGGCAACAAGGAATCTCTGAAGAGCATATCAAGTTGAGAGCATTCCCTTTCTCTCTTGCTGATGCAGCTAAAGATTGGCTCTTTTACTTGTCACAAGGTTCAGTCAGAAATTGGAGTGACATGAAGAAGCTGTTCCTGGCAAAGTGCTTCCCTGCATCTAGAACTGCTGCCATTCGAAAAGACATTTGTGGCATAAGGCAACTGCCAGGAGAGATGTTGCACGAATATTGGGAGAGGTTTACCAAGTTGTGCTCAAGTTGTCTTCACCATCAGATAAGTGATCAGATTTTGATACAATATTTCTATGAGGGCTTGTCACCTTCGAACAAGAGTAACATTGATTCTGCTAGTGGAGGAGCACTAGTAGATAAAACACCAGCTGCTGCCAGAGCTTTAATTTTCAATATGGCTGAAAATTCCCAACAGTTTGGTGTTAGGATGATTCCTTCTACTAGGGGAGTTAATGAAGTTTGTGTATCACTAGCTGATCAACAAAGAATGGAGCACAGACTTGATGAATTGACCTCCTTGGTGAGGCAGTTGGCAGTGGGATAACAAGTACCTACACCTCAACTTGCAAGCTTGTGTGGCATTTGTGCCTGTCCATCTCATCCCACAGATGCATGCCCTACACTTCAAGATGAAGATTCTGGATTTCAGGATCCCTCTGTAACTGCAGTAGGTGTTTTTCCTAGTAGATCCCAATACCAACCACAGCAGCAGCCTATATATGATCCCTACTCTAACACTTATAACCCTGGTTAGAGGGATCATCCTAATTTTCGATATGGCAATATTGCAGCCCCACAACAACAGCCATCCCAGCAGCAGCAGTATAGACAACCATTCCAACAACAGAACCAATTCCAACCAGCTAGGCAGAGTCAGTTTCAACAAACTAGGCCACCATTCCAGCAGCCAGCCGACCCGTCAACATCCAAACCTGAGTCTTCATTGGAAGATTTGGTGAAGCAGATGGCCACCAGCAACCTTCAGTTCCAGCAGAGGGCAGATGCCACCATGCAGAACTTGGAAACTCAAATTGAATAATTGGCATCTACTGTGAGTCAATTGCAATCGCAGGGTTCTGGTACACTTCCTTCTCAGACCATTCCCAATCCCAATGCGAAGAATGTGAGTGCAATCACTCTTAGGAGTGACAAGTCAATTTCAGACCTTGCACCTCCAGTTCAGAGTAAACCAAGTGTGCCAGTTCCACTTGTTGCTGAGCCTAGCAGTTCCAGCCAGCGCACTAGTAGTTCTACTCCAGAGATGCCACAGTAGAAGCCTACATATTCTGCGCCTCTTCCCTTTCCACAGAGAGCCACTCCGTCCAAGAAAACATATAAGGCTGAGAAGGACAGAGAGCTTCTAGAGACTTTCAGGAAATTGAAAATCAACATTCCATTGCTGGATGCTATCAAGCAAATTCCTAAATATGCCAAATTTCTAAAGGAATTATGCACACAAAGGAGGCGGCTCAAGGGCAATGAGAGAATTAGCATGAGTCAGAACGTTTCGGCCCTTATTCAGCCTATGCCCCACAAATGCAAGGATCCAGGAACTTTCACAATTCCATGTGTTATAGGCAAATCCAAGTTTGAGCATGCCATGCTAGACCTCGGTGCTTCCATTAATGTGATGCCTATGTCTGTGTTTAGTTCTCTTGGACTTGGACCCTTGAGAGCTACTGGTGTTGTGATTCAGTTAGCCAACAAGAGTAGTGCGTATCTGGCTGGATTAATTGAAGATGTGTTAATCAGGGTTGATGAATTGATCTTTCCTATAGATTTCTACATTCTGGAGATGGAGGGACAGTCATAATCCAACCAGACTCCACTCATTCTAGGCAGACCATTCCTCAAGACCGCATGAACCAAGATTGATGTTTATGCAGGAACTCTATCCATGGAGTTTGGAGACTCTGTTGTGTAGTTTAATATTTTTGAGCCTATGAAGCTTCCTATGGATGAGCACTCAGTCTTTCACATTGATTTGATTGATGATCTAGTTGGGGATGGGTATGATGAGCTCTGTGCTGACTTCCTTGATTTGGTTTGTGTTGATGACTCTGTTCGGTGCCCCTCTTGCCCTAATTGTGATGGTGATGTACTTTGTGCTGTGTGTGCTAAGATATCTCCTTCTTGAGCAATCCTGATTCTATGTGCTGCAATTGTGGTGATTCTGCTTGCCTTACTTGTTTTGAAATTGCGGCATTTTTAGAAAGAGATGACTCTATCACAGAGGCTGTGGTCATTGATGATCCTGCAGAGTTAGTGGATGTGTATGAGGAGCTATGTTCTAAATTCCCTGACTTTCTAGGTATAGAGGATTATGTCCAGTGCTATTCACATGTCGTTTGTGATGGTGATACGAGCTGTGCTATTTGTGTTGAAATTTCTACATTCTTAAGCGATGACAATCCTGGTGAATCTGAATCTGGTTCTGGTTCTGGTTCCGGTTTTGATTCTGTGGCTTTAGTAGATGACTCTACAGGGGCAACCCAAGACTTCGTGAAAGTGGTCTTTGTCCCCAGTATCAAGTTGTGTTTGCTGCAAATAACCGAAAGATGATACCTTGAGCTTCAAGGGAGTACATTTTCTGATTATATTACTGTAATTGTATTCTATTTTCTATTCTGTTTTGTTTTAATCTGTTTCTTTTTCTGTTTTCTATTTTTGCTTCTGTTTCTATTTCTGTTTTCTTTTTTTGTTTTTGTTACTGTTTTCTGTTGTTCATTTTATTTTCAATTTTCTGTTCTTGATGTCATTACTGCTTTCTCTTACCCCACATGTGTGCGGGAAGATTGGTCATTTCTTGGACATGCAGGTTTCTATCGGCACTTTATCAGAGACTTCAGCAAGATAGTCATCCCGCTGTCCAGCCTTCTGCAGAAAGATGTGGAGTTTCTGTTTGATCAGAAGTGCAAGGAAGTGTCCACTTGCAATATGCCATCTACCTCCCCTAATAAGGATGTTTCTTCTCTGTCTTTTATTTTACTTGTCCTTATGTGATTGATGTTAATTGAGAACTGTTTTGAAGTTTTTACATTGAGGATAATGTAAAATTTAAGTCTGGGGGGGAGGTTTACTTTGCTATTTTTTTTTTCTGTTTTTGTGTCTGTTTTTAGTTTTCTATTTTCTGTCATTTTTCTGTTTTTGTTTTGATTTTCTGTTTCCTTTACTGTTTTCTACTTTTAGTTATGTTTGTTGTTTCTGTTTAGTATATTGTTTTGTTGTTTTTAGTCTTTTTGCTATTTTCTGTTTAATTGTCAAATTTTTTCTGTTTTAAGTGCCTTCCAATGATGTTTTAGGATGTGCATTTTATGAAGTTGTAAGTTGAAGCAATTGCATTCAAGGTTCATAGCATGATTGAATATTTTGTTTTCATTCTTTAATTTTACATGCTTGGTTTTGGATGTTGGATTAGTGATTAAAGTTTGATAGATGTATGCCTTGTAAGGTTTTGAGCCTTTTAATTGATGGATTTAGCATTTGTGCAATTATTTTCTTTCTAGTGTGATTTTCACTCATGGATTTTGATCACTTTAGAACTTGCTTTGATTCTTTTTAAAGCTGCATTTTCACTTGCATATATGAACATGATTAAGGCATTCTTTCTTGATTTAGCTACTTTGTCAAATAGCCAACCTTGTATTATTTTCCTTTGATTACCCCCTTGAGCCTATTTGCCTATCTTTGGTCTTAGCTCATTATGTGCCTATATGAAAAACCATGTTGTTACCTTACCTTAGGAAATGGGAGAGCATTGGTTCATTATCTTGGAGGAGCTCTTATGCTTGTGGATAATTAATAATGCAAGTGTGGAGGTAGTGAAAATTATTTTGCAATGTGCAAAGAAAGAAAGAAAGAAAGAAAGAAAAAAAGAGAGCCAATTGGTTCAATAAAAAAAAAATGAATTAGAATTGTGAAAAAGGAAAGAATATGTGAAAAGAAAAGAGAGTATGCTTTACATATTTGGAAATTGGGAAAAGTTTCATGCTTGTTAATTGAATTCCTCCCCAATTCTCTTTTATTCTCTTAGGGTACTTAACTTGTCATATCCATATTATTCCTACCCTTTACCTTGACCCTATTACAACCTTGAATAAGTCCTCCTGATTTGTGTATACATTTGTTTGAGTAGTGGAGAAGTAGAAGATAAGCAAGCTTATGCTAGTGCATTTCTTCATGAGTTTGATTGAGTGAAGTACCTACTTTCTAAACACTTGAGGGATTGAGAGCATATCTTGTGAGGATCTATCATTCTTGACTTATGCTTTCCAATTGAAGTTACCTTGTTTGTAGGTTTGAGTTGTGAATCAATTTTATCTCATAAATGTTTTGACTTTCTTGAATTTAATTGTTCATCTTACTTGTGGTATGAACTTCTGCATATCTTAAATATCATTGGGAGGTGATTCTTTAGTTTTTTAAATTTGTTTTTGTTTTTGTTTCCTTGTTCTTTCTTTTCTTAGTTTAGGAATTCTATTTTGCTCGAGACGTGCAAAAGCTAAGTGTGGGAAAATTTGATCAACACATTTTTTATACAGTAGCTAACCCTCATATTTAGCTTCTTAAACCTCTTTTGGGCCTACTTGATTGGGCTTGGGCCTCATTTCATGACTTTGGATCCAATTGTGCCTAATTGCATTTTTCAGCAATACTGAGCATTTTATGCTGTCTCTGTGTTTCATGCATATCTTTAGTTTTGGATGTCTAACAATTTTGAGTCATACCTCGTAGGAAATCTGAGAGAATTATCTAAAACTTTCATTCAGGGCTCCAAAGTCAATTCGGATGTCCAAAAGGTCATATGCAGCCTGGAAACCAGAGAAGAGATGCTATCGCAGGATCCTGACCCGCATGCAGTGTTTGGACCATAACTTGAGATTTAGGTGTCGTATGGACTTGAAACTGGTCCCATTGGAAAGCTAACACACAGGGCTTTTGTTATGAAGACCAGTTCATAGATTGTATATTTTAAATGGTCTTCTTTCCTGTCGAAGTTAGCTGATGGTTCCAGAAACCTGTTGGCACTTAAATGGGCCTAACTTCCTCATTACAAGTCCAATTGAGCCCAAACCAAAGCCCAATGAAAGCTAAGGCCCATGGAAATAAGTGTGACCTAAGGAAAATTTGGGTGTACATGTAATTTTGAAGGTCTATATGTTCAGAAAGAGGTAGCCGAAATCAATATAAGGCATTAGGATATTTTAGACAGCTTTTCTAGTTTTTCTTAGTCTTTAAGTTTTCTCTCTAGATATTTTGTAAACTTTGTTCCTCTTGTTGATGGAGGGCTGAATACTCAAATCAATCCAGATTTTAGCTATTCTGATTATTAATTCTGAGATTATGCTTTGATTGTTATTCATTTAGTTATTAATCAAGTTCTTTCAATCCTCTGAAATATTTTGTTTGAATTGCTTAATTTCGGATTTGAATATTCATGTGTTAATTGCTTAATTGCATGTGATTGAAGAGGATTGTATGGATTAAATGATGTTTCTAAGCTTTTGGACAGATTGTTTACCTTTGGCTGAATTCTGGACTTAGGTTAAACTAGATTTGAATGAGTGCTTAATTCATTTAGTCTTAGTTGATCCGAATTCTGGTTGCTTAACCAGTGGATATCCATAGAACACTGAGAAGCTTCTTGATGTGTTTTAAAGGCCAAGAACTAGGTTAATAATTGAATGGATTCTCTGAAATCAATTATGGATTAAAATTAGAATCAGTTAGACTTAGATTGATTGTTTTCCTTAAAGTTTACCACTTATAATTAATTTCTATTAATCACTTGAACAAAACAAACCCCCTGTTTATATGTTTCTTAATATGATTCACTATTTAGTGTAATCCTTTAGTTCGACTTAGTGTTGCCTTATGCTACAAGTAACTTTGGTAAACCGACTATAAATTTTACTAATTTAAGGAGCCTCGGCAGCTCATCAGATGCATATAAGACTGAGTTACATACGTACTGGAAGGCATAATAACATGGCAGATACTGAGTTGTATTTAGAGCCGCTATCTATTGATCCACAACATTACATATATTATTCGGCACATGTCAATATGATCATCGCAATATAGAATTGTAGAGGTGTCACACATCCTGACTTTCAAGACATTGGACGCATGATATGTTGTCAACATGGAGTCAGTGTCTTCATCTTGACGGAGATGCGATACGACGGTAACAAATGGATGCAAAATTGCATTACAAAATGCATTGCATAGTTTCATTGGAGGGGCTTGGGTGCTTTGGAAGGATGACTTAACACTCGTACAAATTGATAATTCTTATAATTTTATTTTAAACTTAGTTTGAAATATTCAATTTTCTTCAGAATAAGATAACTATTAATTTGTATTACTTAGACAATAATAGTTTTAAATGATGTAACCTAGATCACGTAATGCAGGTGAAGATGCGGATGCGGGTACGAGTGCATGTGAGTCAAAGCGTCAATTTTTAAAAATTTGTCAGTGCGGTTCCAGCTTCAGTGCTCCTAATTAAATATATAAACTATAAAAAAAATATAGATGTCCAACAAATACATCAGCCCATAGTCCAATTTATGTTCAATTCGTGTAAATGGGCCTTCTATTGAATTACAGGCCTTCTATTCAATATTTTTCTCACTTTTTTAGAGTGTAATTTACTCCTTTACCAATTCAATCAATAAAAGAATTAAGATTAAATAAAAAATCATAAAAACACAAAAAGAGAAAGAAAACATAGGCTAGAAGAGAAAGAGAAGGATATAAAGAAAGAGGAGGGAGAAAGAAACGAGAAGGATACAGAGAAAGAGGAGTGAGAAAGAAACAGAGAGAAGAGAACGATGCAGAGAAAGAGGAGGAAGAAAGAAATAGACAACAGAGAGCGATACAGAGAAAGAACGGAGGAAGAAAGGGAAAAAAAGAAAGATTCTCACTCCACCTACTCAACCTATTTCCCTTATTCTCTCTGTCCCTATCTTTTTTTCTCTTTGTGATGCACCTTTATCTTCTTCTCTTTGATTCTCACACAGGGCGAACTTAGCTCCTTAGTTCGAGGATTATTTTTTTTAATCCGTGAACTCGCCGCGAATCCGCACCAAATGCGTTGATTCGCCGAACTGGAGGCAATCTAGCACCCATTTCCGGTGAATCCTGTGATCAAGGTTATAACTATTAATTTGTATTACTTAGCCATTAATAGTGTTTGATTAGTGTAATTTAGACATTAATTTAAATCAAGTAATGTAAATTAATAATTTATTTATTTACTCGTAACCTTAAATGCAAATATATATTAAGAAGCATAATATAAAAAATACATTATCAAAATATCTGCACTAAGGCCTTTGGCCACATCCACGTCCTCCGACCATTAATAGTGTTGATTGATGTAATTTAGATATTAATTTAAACCTCAAATGATCAAGTAATGTAAATTAACAATTTATTTATTTACACGTCACCTTAAATGCAAATATCTATTAAGAAGCATAATATAAAAAATACATTATCAAAATATCTACACTAAGGCCTCGGGCCACATCCATGTCCACCATGTATGAGAAGGCTTCTTGTCCCACTTTCCTTTGCCTGTATCTCACGTTGAGGACATCCAATAGGGTTGCTTGACTGTTAAGCACGAACCTCCTCGGGATGCAGAACTCATCCAAGTATGCTGAGAAGTCTAGTTAAGTACCACCTTAGTCTATGTAATCATTACAAGTATCTGGTTGTGGGGTCATCATAGGATCGGCCAACTTATCTGAAAATCCACTATACGACGACCCTAGTCCCAGCCGAGGTCATGGCCCAGGTCAACACCAAGTGTTGATAGGGGGTACTGTCATGAATGGCAAATATGTTATATGAGAGCGAAGCGACTCCTCCCATATAACTACTACTCACCATGTCCAAGGCTGAAGGTTGTTGAGCGACGTGTGTCGATTGTTGCATAGGTGTTGGGGAATTGGTCACATCGTCACAACTCTAGGAATGTCGTCTAGACGAAGAATGTGACACTGACCTCCGACGTGATGAGCTAGCTTCCACTTGTACTGGGACCCGATGCCATAGGCACCCTAATGGCCAGTGCCACAGGCGTCCATCCATGATGCTGGTTGCCATACTTCGATGGCACTAACCCCCATTAGGTAAATAGATGCATTAGCTCACCTTGAAAGGTGCCTTACTGCTTCAAAGTCAGCTGACATTGATAAGATTGCTGCTAGAATGGTGGAGGCTACTAGAATGATGCAAGCTGCTCGAATGGGATTGGTTGATGCTAGACTAGGGCACTTGCTTTGAAATCATGAACACATACGAATATTTTATTATAAAATATTCATGAAACACATGTAATTAAATTACAAATTAATTTAGATAAAACCATTATCTGATACTCTATGAGAGCATTCTCTACACTCATCGATTTATGAGTGATTCCTCGATACTAGTGCATGTAGCCTGGCACAGTAGGGATATTCAACAGCTACACATGCCAACATAGGTTGGTACAGTTATCCTATGCCTAGATGCATGTGGAATTGTTCCTAATTTGTCATTGATTTCCCCTTCAAGATTATTGTGTGTAGGTCCCCATTATAGATTACTGTCCAAGGGATGTGTTATTGCCCCTAAACTGTCAAAGTACCTGATCTAGGTAATATGACTCTACAACGAAAAAACATATGAGGGAGACCCGGATAGTCTAAATCCCTGCACCGACGACATAGTAACCTAGCAACTGAGCTATCACTTTATCGATGTATGGTCGCCATATGATCTGATAATATTAAATCACAAGACAATTAAATATTTATACTTAATATAGTATAATAAAATACATTTCTCGTTATCGGTAATAAGTAAATCTCACCTTATCCTCTCTAAGTCTATCAAGTTCATCTTGGTACCCATTGATGTTGTGATATGGGATGTCTCTACAAACCAAGTCCACGTACCACCTATGATGTGAATCACACTTAATAAATATTAATCACAATATATGATTCACAAATGTAAAAATATTAAGCACTGAAAAAACATAAAATAATGGTATTGTAATAATATAAACATACCACATGCCAAGTGGCCCATTTAGGTTGCAGTCTTTAACTTGTGTTGGAGCTATGGTGGGAAACCTCCCAAGCCTACATCACCAACAATGTTAAACAACCATTTATTTATTTTGCTCCCTCCATGCAACTAATGCATAGTTGTCTGTATAAATAAGCAAGAACTGTAGATCCTCAACTATATCGCCCAACTTGATGCATGTTCTCCAATAATTATAGGTACATAACATGCACATATACCCCAGTGTGGTCAGGCATTAGCTACCCACCAATCAACCTCATAATATATGCATTGGCATACTGTTGCACAACCACGTCTATTGCATCATTAGGACACTCATCGAACTTACTTGCAAGCTAGCTAAGTAGTACCCTTGAACCATGCATCGCATCATTGGGGTGAACTGCACCAAGCAATTGCTCACATAGAGCTCATGGGTTGTAGTGTGTGCACCCAATCACAGCATCTTCGTCAATTTGTAGCCTTACCAACACTTTCACATCCTGCAGTGTGATGATGCATTCTCCGACAAGCATGTGGAATGTGTGCATTTTCGACCTCCATCTCTCTACCAGTGTTTGGATCAAAGACCAATCTAGTTGAATGGAATGGACTTTTGCGACACCTCCAAACCCAGTCATGGCCACATAATGCAATACTTGCTCATCATCTGGTTTGTCGCAACTGGCATTGCTACGGGTGCACAATAATCTGTTTTGTTGTTTTAATTATCACGTCAATCATTTTGTACACATATATACATTATAATACATAAAGAGAATAAATAAATTCTGTTATGGTTTAAATATCATCATGATATTAACTATAACTACAAATTATTCTCAAGTCTACTCTTACTAAAATAAGTGATAATAATATTAACTACAAGAACAAATATTTTTTTACGCTTTCTTAACTTTATTACATAAAAAATATAGCTAACATACATTATGATATAAACATCCCCATTATATTAACTACAGCTAAAAGATTATTTGTAACACTAATCTAACTTAAGTATAAACATACATTATTTCTAAATATTACACCTCAAATTTTATTGCGTAAAAAATATAACTACCATGCATTATGATATAAACATCCCCATTATATTATATTAACTATAACTAAAAAATAATTTCTACTACTAATCTAACTTAAATATAAACATACATTATTTCTAAATACTTTACCTCGAATTTTATTGCATGAAAAATATAGCTAACACACATTATGACATAAAAATTCTCATTAAATAAACTATAGCTAAAAAATTATTTCTAAAACTAATCTAAATTAAATTTAAACATAAATTATTTCTAAATATTTATCTCAAAATTTATTGCATGAAAAATATAGCTAACATACATTATGATATAAATATCCTCATTATATTAACTATAGCTAAAAAATTATTTCTAACAATAATTTAACTATAATGTATGAAAAATAATATTAATTAAGTTTAACGTGTAAAACTTACTTGTCCCTCCCATACTGCATTTAAAATATGTGTCATTTGTTCTGTTAATACTGAAATATCTTTTGGACCTGGGTGTACAGCTTGATATGCCATAATAACAGGAAGAACACAAGAAGACCAAGAAGTAAAAGAAAAAAGATAATAAGACAAGAATATCACACTTGGTGTTGGAATGGAAAGCTAGAAGAAAAAGAATAGAAGATTCGGTCAGTTGAAGAAGAGAGAAATGAGAGAAAGATGAAGGTTGGAGAAAGGAGAAATAAGAGAAAGATGAAGGGGGAGCTCGGTTCTAGAGGATGAAGATGAGGAGGGAAGAAAGATAAATGAGGCTCGGTTGAGTGTGAGATGCAATCATGCATGCAGAGGAATCCATGCAAGACTCGGACCATGCATGCAGCCTTGATCCCTTTCTCTCTATTTCTAGTTAATATATTATAAAAACACAAAAAAGATTCTTATCAGTTAATGCTTATAACTTTTTGCTATAGTGCATTTTCTTTTAACTTAGGCGACTGGCATCTTTGTTGAGTGACGCTAGTGGCATCACCAATTGTGCCAGCTTTTTTTTTTTTAAAAAAAAATTAAAATATTAAAATAAATAAGTTCAAAACTAATGTATTGAGATAAATAAGTTTAAACAATACATTATTTAGATCTATTAGCCTTGTTTGAGTCCAGTTTCTTTTGGAAAAAAAAAAAAAAAGCCAAGAATTTACTAATAAAAAAAAAACTACCCAATAGAACTTTTAAGACAATTACACTATCCAGTTCTCTTAGTTGACAATTTGGATGCCCAAATCAAAAGGAAACAAAAAACATAGACATGGCATGGAGCGGAAGTCTGCTCGGTGATGGTTTCTAAAGTATATAGGTACTATTTTTTTACTAATGAAGTTTGTAGGTAGATTTTATTTTATTTACTGTGAAAATTTGTACCTAATTTTAAATCTTTAATGGTGTTTACTAAGTTACACTCACTCTAAGAGAGGGTGTAGCGCTACCCACTCCTTTTGTTGGGAGCTTTTGATGGAACCCAAAAGCCAAATTTGATTTTATTGCGAAAATATCGAAAAATTGAATCACACAATATGTGATAGAACACACAGTTTCTTATAAAATATAAATACGACACGAAATAAGAAAACATTCCAAAATAAAAAATTCAACTTTTGCCAAAAAAAAAATGAAATTTGGAAAACTTTACTATATTGTATTGTTTTTGCATTTTTTAAGGAACTATGTTTTCTGTTATATACTAGGTGTAGACACTGTATTTTGTCTAGGTCTTGTGCATGATATAAAAAAAAAAAAAGATAAATTCATAATTTTTAATTATTGGTATTTATATTATTGTTTGGGCCTTTGTAATGAAGCAAACCCTAAGCCTAGTCTATTATTAGTCTAGCCCATTTTCTTTTATCTAGCCCATTTAACCCATTCTTCAATAATTAATTTTTTTCAAATAATAAATAAATCAAAAATATGAGAAAAGGAATTTTGTAAATGGATTTTTATGTCACTGGATCTAACGATACCAATAGGAGAGCAAGGAATAGATTTTCTCCTCTCCCTATTGGTCCAAATTTTAGCACATTATCCTCATTAAGCAAATAGGTAAATTAAAAGGGAAAGAAAGTGAGTAGACAACAAGAAAGAAAGGGCAAAGGGGAGAAATATCTAGAGAGGTTGTGTGCGTGAAGGGAGAAAGAAAAAGGGAAAAAAAAAAAAAAGACAAATAGAGGAAGGGAAAGAGGAGGCAATGTGAAATGGAGAAGAGGAGACCAAAGAAGGAGAGGAAGATTCAAGAATGTGAAAGAGAGGAACTCATGAGAGAGAAAGGAGATAGACCAAGTGAAAAAAAGGCAGAAACACAAAAGGCAGAGCAGAAAGAGGAACTTAAAGGGAAAACATGGAAGTGTTGGTGCTGAGAAGAACAAATTTATCCTCAAGGGTACAAATTCGGTATATTACTTACTCTATTTGGTCATTCTGATTTGATTTGGTGATTCTTTTGGCCTGTTATGCATTGTTGTACATGTTGAAGGTTACATATATAAATTCTATTTTCCCCTTTGGGTAAACTTACTTCAATGGGTTCAGCTTGCAATGCTCTGTTAAGATCCATTTTAATTATTCTAATTTCTGTCTAGTTAATTTCAAAATTAGTAGAGATGAATCCCTGCTGGTCCTGCTTTTTTTGGGTATTTGTGTGTTGATTTTGGTGTAGCATTTTGCTTTTATATTTGGTGATTGTTAAACATGCTGCTATTCTTTGTAATGCATGGTGGTATGAACCCTTGGGATTGTGCCCCTTTGTCTATAGGGAGTATTGAATTGTCCCCCGCATGTTTTCATCTAATATTTAGTTTCCTTTTAAGGGTTGTATGTCCAATTTTGTTTTGGGAAAGTGAAGAAGTATGGTTTGTAAGTTTACTGCTGAGCTAAGTTCTTTGATCTTCATTGTATTTATCTAATGTGACTTGGATATGAGAATTTTGGATTGTGAGGCATTCAAGTCCTAGAATCTTTTTAGGATTCGCAAAGCATGGATATAGATGAATGCTGCCTTGTGACCTTGAATAGATGAATTGATGTATGCCAAGGTTAAAATAAAGGTTATGTTCATAAAGATGTACATGTTAATTCTTGAGATTTTCATCTATTGTGGAACTTGCGTACATCATGTACTTTCTTGATGCACACTTTTACCAAGCTCGTGTTTGGTTCATTTTAATTGTGACAATTTCTTAGGAAAGTGAGATTTGTGCCCTTATCTAGTCATTGGATTTTCATTTGAGCACAATGACCTTGAATGAATTCATAATTGCAATTAAGTGGCCCTTTTTCTTTAGCATGTGAGTATTGTTTTTTCTGATTTTTGTCTTGCCCATGTACAAGATGTAGAGGCATGGTGCTGCTGTCTTGGTCCTTTTGCTTGGCTGTTCTATCAAGTTTTCTAGACTATTGATATGTCTCTTCTCTTGGCTGTTCTGTGCATATCTTGGGCTGCATTTGGTCTACTTTTTTCATGCCTTGAGAGCTGTTTAGAAGTGTGTCATTTGCTGGTGGAGATGTTTTAAATTGGAATGGTCTTTGTTTTGGCATGAAAGGAGCACTTATGTCATCATTTTCATTGCTGTCAGTTTCTCGCTTGCAGCACTTAGAATTTTAATTCTTTCTAGCGCAACAAAGCTCAGAATTTACCATCGTCTATCTCAATAGAACCATAGGATGCGTATCTTCAATGTATACAACTTTCAGATTTTTTTTCATGTCTAACTTGCTCCCAGTTTTGATTTGAATATGGTTGTTCACTGCTGCACTGTCACTGCTAACATGTCTTTGGCAATGTTCAGTCTTTTGTCTATAATTTGAATTATAATGATTTTTTTTGCATCATTCTTGATTTGTTAGAACCATAAGATGTATTTCTTCCATATGTGTAATTTTCATTTTTTTTTTTTACGTTTCCCTTGATCCTAGTTTGCATTTCAATTTAGCTATGTTTTTTGTGCTGTTAAGTAGCCAAACAGCTCTTGCATTGCTTACTCTCTTAATTCTTCCCGGAGCTACAGAACTCTAATTTGCATGATTCTTATAATGCATATATCTTTCTTGTCTAAAATTTTTGGATTTTTTTTTATTTTCCCTTGCTCCCAGTTCGGATTTTAAATTGGCTGTTTTTTTGTGCTACCAAGTTGCCAGACAGCTCTGGTAGTGTTTAGTCTTTTAACTCTTTCTGGAGCTTCAGAGCTCGGATTTTAGCACTAATTGTCTCGATAGAACCATAGGATGTGTGCCTTCGATGTGTACAATTTTTAGAATTTTTTTTCATTTTTTCACTGTTTCTAATTCTAATTTGAATGCAGCTGTTTTGGATTATGTTTGAGTAACCTTTTCTTAATTTTTCATTATTTTATTTTTGTGAGTTTTAGTTTGGTTCTAAGCATTGCATAGGAGTTGTTGGCAATTCAATTTGGTAATTTCTGCATTTGCCTACGTGAGAGCTAATGGATAGTCTTATTTTTAGGTGGTTGTCTTAAATTCATTTTTGAGTTTAATTTGGAATAATTAGTGTGGGTTATTGAATTCTCCAAGTTGTAGTAATTGTTTATTAGGTGTCATTTGGGGATCCTTCTTGTATGCTTGAGGCATGAGGTATACTTGAAATGTTGATTAGTTGTGAATCTTTTAACTTGTATTTGGTATTTCCTTGAGTAACTTTACATATGACTAACGGTGATTGTGGTCGTAGGCAAGTTGGAGGGTTCTACTAAAGAAGGCTTTGTTGCAAGTTAGGAGCAAGAAAATTTTAATTTATCTTACTTTATTTTTAAATGTAATTAAAGTCCCTTTCCCCGAGACAAATTTTGTAATATTTAAAATCATACATTTACATTGCATATAAAATATATATTTGTGTCATATAGTATCCGCAGGTCTATTCATTTATCATGGGAGGATAGATTGAGTATGATTCTTTTATGGAATAACTTTGTTTATCTAACCTATGTGAAGGTTGTGTCACCCTAGAAGACGCTTTATGCCAGAAAAAAGGGTGGAAGGATTTAGGTCTCGGTAGAGAAATCATGCATTGCATGTTTAAATTATTTATTTTTAATTTTTTTAGATATTCTTGTAATACATTTATTATTTTAGTATAAATAAAATACACATTATTGGCAATATTATGTTCACACAATAAATTTTGGGTAACCATCCTTTAGGTGGGTGTTGTGGGATGCCTAACACATTTCCCATACACAAACTGATTCTTGAACCATCTCTGGTTCGCAGACCATTTTTAAAATTAAAAAAAAAAGGTTTTCTAATTGTTCTTTATTTTCTTAATACAATTGGTGGCGATTTCATGTTTTCTTTCAAAAACTAAATAATATTTTTCCAAGTCTGCCATTCACGTCATAGCGACCTTTAGGTATGTTATGATAGTTTGACAACTCCACTAGGGATAGTTAGAGAGTCAAGCCCAATAAATCGATTGTGCGAACTTAATGTGGCCTTAATTTTCTTTATCCCTAAATTTGTTTTCATTTTATGTTTTTGCTTTCCTGATATATTTTGTTGTTTGTTATGTTATTTTTGTATTCATAGATAGCTTATTTCCGTTGCAAATTTCTTGTGTTTTTATTACAGCTGGGTAATATAGGGTAGATGTAGGATGATGTTTGTATGCTTCTCCTACACGCACTGTGCACTAAAACTATAATCTTGCATACTACTTATCGGCTCTATACCCAAGCCACCCTTAGCTTAGGATTAGAAGGGAGTCTAGTGTTATTGTTGGAGGTTCATCCTTCGGTGGTTTACACAAAAGCTTCTACTCAGATTGCATATCATCTTGCTAATTTGGATAAGCAGAGGGGTTCATCCCCTTGTGAACCAGGATAGTAGGGTGTGATGTGGGGGCAATCTGTAGTACCTTGGACTTTTAGGATGTTAGCACCCATCACCAAACCAAACACGTTAAAGTGATTATAGACGCCATTCTATTTTGGATAGACCTTTGCCATTAGTCTAGAAATCCCAACATTTAAGGTTACCAATTCTCTAGGACAATGGGAGAAGCTCCTCTTTTCTATTGGCTATTTATATTTTTCCTCGATTTTACTTAAATTATTTCGTCCCAATGATTTATTCCATTTTTAATTCTTCTTGCTTGGTTTTGAGGGGAGTAATATTGAGCGATAAATTGTTAGCATGACTACTCCAAATTCGTTTTCCAAGTTTCCAAGTCCTTGTAAACCATTCATGAGAGATGCCTAAACACAACAAGCAAAAGAATGAGATTGTTTGCCAAGAGGATATAATTGTGATTTGCCAGAAAATACCAAATGTTGCTATTGAAGTGAATGATGTAATCGTAATAGGATTATTTGTTCAAAAGATGCCTATGTATACAAGAGACCCCCTTTACACAGATCACCCTCAGCTCATGAATTTGTTAACTTTAAAAGTATAAGAGTTGGGGCTCATTGTTGTGGTAAGTTACTAGGACCCGTCTTATCGATGCATCACTTTCAAGGATATAAACTTGACCCCATCCCTAGAAGAGTATAGTCACATGTTGGGGATATCTTTAACCAAGGAGAGTCAAGTGTATACCTATACTAAGCATAAAGTGGCTAAAGAGACAATTGCCGATCTTTGTGGAGTAAGCAAGCAAGAATTGGTAAAGGAGAAGATGGGAAAGGAAGGGGAAATCCATGCATGACCCATGTAGTTTTTGAAGAATTGTATGCTAACTCTGGTGAATCAAAAGAAATGGGAAAAGTTGCACAAGCTATTAGTCTTAACTATATATGGATTGGTTATTTTTCGTAGTTACAAGGCTGTAATTTGCCATGACGCCATAGATGTATTTCAAAAGGTTACCTATAATGGGATAAATCCAATTCCAGCTATCTTGGCATACATGTTCCTGTTTCTCAATCATAGCAGAAAAAGCAGTCGGGAACAATTGAAATGTTGTTTTCAATTGTTATATGTGTGGTTGTACTATCATACACTAGGGAGAAGATTTGATTGTATGAAAAGATATGTCAGAATAGCTAATCTCTTTGAGAATTTTCATATGTTGAAGCTTTTAGAGGACTGGACTAGGCAGCGTTGGCTAGAAGAATTTGATAAAATGAATGAGCAAACCGTCTTTTGAAAGATGCCTTGGGTAGGGGTTTTGGCATCTTGACAAGTTGTGGGGATTTTTCTTGTGTTCCCCTTATAGGTACACGTGGATGTATTGCTTATACTCCTCTCCTAGTCTTGCGTTAATTTGGCTATCAACAATTCATTTCGCCAACGAAGGAGCTTTCTGAAACAGATTTTGAATATAAAGACAAAGGCAATGACATCAAGATAATGAGAATTGGGCAAGCTTAGAAGCACCTTATCATTTGTGAGGATGATTTTAGCCCACTAATAAAACACACTGACAAGGAATACAAGACGTGGTTTCAGTCATGGGGAAATAATTTGGTGGTCCCAGAATTATAACATTCTTCTCACTAGCATCCATCTGAAGATAGCCTTCGGGATTTTGAAACAGAGCAAGCAATAAGAGAAATGGTGAAGCTTGAAGAAATTGAGAAGAGTTTGGAAAAAGCAGAAGAAGAGAAATAGAAACATAAACTAAAATAGTAGAACACCATGCTGCTAGAGAAAATGAAGATGATGGAAGAAAAAGAGGTAGTCGACAAATTGAAAAGAGAAATAGCCTATTACAAGAGAAAGATGGTTTCATACGGAGATATGGTTGTTTCTTTAGAAGATGAAACACAAAAAGAGCGAGACATTCATGTTCAGCACATAGTTCACTTGGAAGAAGAGGCTTAAGAGGATAAAAGACAAAAACTGAAAGCAAAAGAAGAAAAGAAGGACAAAGACCGACAATGCGACAATCTAGGTTGGCAAATTAACTACCTCCAATACCAAATAGGCCAACTGAGAAGGAAGGTTGCTTTCATATGGGATGTAGCTATCTACTGAGGACAACAATACAACTCACTTGTTAGAAATTTACAAATAAGGGCAGAAATGTTACACCAACAAGTCTCAAGATGTGGAAATGTCTTCAACTCCATGTTCGTCATTTGTTTATGAACTTAAAAAGCTGTTAAAGAAATATTGAATGATGTATTTGAGACATAATGCACTTATTGTAATTCATAATTATGTAAAGGGCTATGTATTTAAACGAAAGCTCCATTATGACTCTTGGGAATTTTGTATCCAGTTCACTTCAATGAGATGAATGAAGTTGTTTTCAAGGCTATTTTGTTTGTTGTGTATAATGTTTTTCATGAGGAGTTGAATACTTTCATGAAATTCATTCGTGTTAATCTATTTTTGTAAGGAGCTATATGTTCTTACAAAATAGATAAATAGTGGCGTTTTGACGAATGTTTATGTGAAGGCATAGAATTTTTTGTGACCATAGTTTCGAAATTGATGCTAACAATTCATTAATCAATGAACTCATTTTTTAGTATTTTTCTTCTTATTATTAATTATATCTTATTTTTGTTTTTCTTCCATACCCAGAGAGAAGAGATAATTCATAATTGGTCGTTCAAAGAAACTTAAGGTTAATAAAAAAATTTCAATTAAAAGGTCAATTAGATTAAGATCCAAAACCGTTACAATCATGGAAGGGACTCAGGATCAGAATAGATATTTTGGGGTTGAACTAAACAGAATGAAGGGTCGGATGATGAAATATTAAAATTGTTTATTGAAAGTCTAAAGCTGAAAGGGGTGTCTAAAGGCCCAAGTAACATTACAATTTTTCCGATTTTTCAAATAGCTCTACTTTTACCATTGTCCTTAAATGAGCCAATTTCTTCAACCTCATAATTTACTCCGATATGGGGTATGTCTCCACACATGATGACTCATACATCTACCCATATGCATGGATTCAATCCAAATGAAGCAATTTCACCTATCACCCAATCATCGGACACTCGATACACTATATGACCACCACCTTTGATTTCAGTTGTGTACCCAATTGAAGCTGCCTTCAATCCAAACGAGAACCAATGTGGTGTTTTCACCTATACAAACCCAGTTACTCACCACATCTCTAATTCCACAACCTATAATACACCATTGACCATGCATTTTGAGAAAGCAAATGAAGGGCATGAGAAGGAGAAGCAAATGTCTGACCAAAAAGAGAAGCTGCTAACTCTAGAAGAAAGGATTCGAGCTGTAGAGGGGACTAGTTCTTTTGGTGCTGTGGGAATCAAGCAATTATGACTTACACCAAATGTGGCAATTCCCATAAATTTTAAGCTTCTTGAATTTCAAAAGTATAATGGGACTAGTAACCCAAAATTTCACTTAGTATCACACATTATTGAAATGGCTGCTATAGAGGAGGATGAGATGGTGATGATTCATTTCTTCCTTAGGAGTTTAACTGGTGCTACTTATAATTGGTTCATGAATCTGGACCGTACCAAGATATGGAGTTGGGCAGATTTGGTAGATGTTTTCTTGAAGCAGTACAAGTTTAACTATGATATTGCTCCTACAAGAAAGCAATTGAAGAATATGCTAAAAAAAAAAAGGATGAGTCATTCCGAGAGTATGCACAAAAATGGAGGACCTTAGCCTCAAAAGTTCAACCTCTACTTCTTGATTTTGAATTGTGCTCTATCTTTCTTAACACTTTAAAATCTCCATAACTTGAGTTGATGACTGGTTGCCCGTTTCATGATTTCGTTGATGTAATCAAAGCTGAAGAGAGGATAAAAGGCCTGGTAATGTCAGGGAAGTTGCAAGGGGCAAATACCGAGAATAATGATTATAGGCAAAAGAAAAGGAACTTTCAGAAGAAGAAAGAAGGAGAAGTAAATTGGGTGCAGAAGCCTAGGGCACCTCAATACTTTCAACCTAAAGGCCCACATTATTCTCCAAGTCCGGTTTTTCCACATTCGTATCAAGTCAATGCAATTTTCTCACCTTATCCGTAATATACACTAAAGTCTCTACCATCCTCAGCATCATTTGTCCCAACTTACCAAGCTCCTCCACAAAATCATCCCCAAAACTATCCAACAACATGTCCACTCACGAGGCCAAATTACCAATGTTACAGGAACCAATCTCGTCCCCTTTTTAGAGGTGAACCTTTTTTGCAAATTTCCATAACCAAAGTCGAATTGTTCAGGAAATTGTGTGAGGCCCATGTAATAGCCCATCAACCTACAAACCCCCTTCAACCACCTTTCCCTCAATAGTATAACCTAAATCTCAAGTGTAAATATCATAGAGGCATAGTTGGCTACTCAATTGAAGATTGCCTTAGTTTCAAACATAGCGTGTTGTATTTGATTAAACAATTAGTGATTAAGCTTGAGGAGATCGGAGCCAGACCTAATATGGAATCTAACCTTTTGCCAAATCATAGGGCATGGGCTAGTGTGAATGCCATTAGTGGAGAATTGTTGAGTGCTAAGAAAATCACCGATGTTAAAATAACTATGAAAAAAGTTTAGGAGAGCTTGAAAATAGCTAGTTATAACCTAAGTATCTATTGTAAAGGGATGAATGAAGAAGATAAATATGACAGTAAGTCATTCTGCGAGCATCATTAGAGTTTGAGCCATGACATAGAGAATTGTTGGGACTTCAAATGCGAGGCACAAAAAATGATTTTGATAGGTATTTTGAGGCTTGAAAAGAATAGCAGTGTTGTTAATGGAAAGATCAATGTTATAGGGGATGAGCCATTAGTTTTCAAACTTTCATTCTCAAGGTATTGCCAAGTCCACAACCTAGTCAAGCACAATCAGATGTCATTATACAAATGTCAACTCTTTTTTTTTTTATGAGAGTAATTATGTAATGTCATGGAACTATGGGGTAAGGGTGGTATCTACTAAGGAGAAGGCTTTGAAGGAGAGTTTTGATGAGTTGAATTTGAAAAAGGAAGGAGAGTCAAGCGCAATTACCAACGTAGTAGGGATTGGGGGAATAACCAAAAGTGAGAAGTCCTATCTTCCGAAAGAGTTAACCACCAAATGAAAGAAAATAAGAAGGCTGTGAATAAAGGAAAAGAGCATATCATAATCAAAGGAGAACATAATCAAGAAAGTTACAATGAGGAAGAGGAATTTTTTAAAATAATGAGACAAAGTGAGTATGATGTGATCGAGCAAATGAAGAAAACCCTAACTTGTATTTTTCTATTGTCTCTTATTATGAGTTCAGAATCCCATAGAAGAGTCATGTAGAAATTTTTAGATTAAGTTTATGTCTGTCTAGACATCACTCTAGAAAAGTTTGAAAATATGGTGAACTTTATCCAGAATGTCAGCATGATCTCGTTCTCTAACGAGGAACCTATGCCGGGTATAAGCAACCACACTAAGGCCCTTCACATTACTCTAAAATGTGAAGGATATATAGTGGCAAAGGTTCTGATTGACAACGGGTCGGCCCTAAATGTACTTCCTTATTTGACCTTGATGCAGTTGCCGGTAAATCCATCTCTTATCCAAACTAGCAATTTGGTGATGAGAGCTTTTGATGTTACTAGAAAGGAGGTACTTGGAGATATCCTGTTTCATCTTGAAATTGGGCCTAGCAAGTTTGATGTCTCTTTCTAAGTAATGGACATAAAATCTGCTTACACAATGCTATTGGGAAGGCCATGGATACATGTTGCTGGAGTAGTACCATATACTTTGCACCATAGGTTGAAGTATGTTAATGATGGAAGGGTGATAACCTTTAAAAAGGAAGTGGAGATGCTTGTGAGGAAGCCCAGTTCTTTACCATATGTGGAATCAACAGAGCAAACACTAGAATCATCTTTTCAATCTTTGGAATTAGACTAGTGTGGTGTGAAGAAGTCATAAGGGAGAAAAGATGTCAACTAGGTGGTAGCTAGAATAATGAAGAAGAATGGTTTTCAGATTGGGAAAGGCTTGGGGGTCAAATCTACAAGGCATTAACTACATATTTCGCTTCCCAAGAATGTTGGCAAGCAAGGGTTAGGACATGAGGCCTCCAATGATAAGCTATTGGAGTATCCACATTTGCAAGAAGAATTCCAAAATGAAGAAGCAAGGAGGATCCCTCATCTTCGAGAGACATTTGTTGCACCAGTTGCACCTGCTATTACTCATGGGTCTATGCATACTATGAATACCCTAAAAAGTACTCAGGAGAGAAGTTGGTGGGTTTGGTCCTGTGGTGATGAGGAACAATTAAACAACTAGAAGATGGAGCCAGTGCCAGATGTGGTTCATTTTAAGCAATAATTGTTTATGCTATTTTATTTTCATGCGTCTGAAGTCCAAAGTCATTTGAACTTTATCATGTGATGTAATGGACCATATTTTATTTAAAAGTTTTAATGAAGTAATTTTTCATGGAGCTTTGATCTTCTTTTGCCTGTCATTTTAGTCTTACTCTATTCTTCATTTGTTAATCCTTATCATATTTTTTATCTGTTTCTCATGAGTCTTCTTAGCATAGATCTATTGTCCTAAGATGACGCTCCTGTTTTTCCAATACTTGATTCTCATATTCACTTTGATGTAAACTTTCTGATAAATTTAGAAAAATGGTTGAGTCATTTGAAAAAGGCAATAAGTCTCTACAACAAAAAAGTCCAAATAATAAACTTGGACATTCAGGAAGAAAAGAGATAATTGAAATTTGTTGGCAACCTAGAAAAATAAAAAATGATTGCTCTATTCAAAGAGTACTTGGATGTTTTTGTCTGGTCCTACCAAGACATGTCGGGTCTTGACCCTAGTATTGTATCTCATAAGATCCCATTGCAACCTGATTGCAAACTGGTCAAACAAAAGTTGAGACAGATGATGCCAGAAATGTCCAACAAGATAAAAGAATAAACGATCGAGCAAATCGAGGCAAGGTTCTTAGAAGTATCCACTTATCCTGATTGGGTTGCTCATATAGTTCCAGTACCTGAGAAGGGTGGACAGGTAAGAATGTGTGAAGACTTTCGGGATTTGAACAAAGCCAGTCCTAAAGATGATTTCCCTTTACCTCATATAGATGTGTTGGTGGACAATACGGCCATAAATCATCAATATTTATTCATGGACGGATACTTAGGATACAATCAAGTTCCTATAATGGAGGAAGATAAAGAGAAGATTATGTTTATTATTCACCGGGGCACATACTGTTATAAAGTAATGACATTGAAAAATGCTAGGGCAACCTATCAAAGGGTTATGGTTATGTTATTTCATAACATGATGCATAAGGAGATTAAAGTTTATATGGATGATATGTTGGCTAAGTCAAAGGAGGAGGAAAGCCATGTGGACATTCTCCAAAAGCTGTTTGAAGCATTGAAAAAGTACAAGTTAAGGTTAAATCCCTCCAAATGCATTTTTGGTGCAACAAACGGGAAGTTGTTGGGCTTTATTGTTAGTAGAAAAGAGATTGAAGTGGATTCAGAAAAGGTTCAGATAAGGCTAAAGCAATCCGAGAAATGCCACCTTCAAGGTCAGAAAAGGAAGTGCACAATGTCCTTAGAAAACTCAACTACATGGCCAGATTCATCTCTAACCTCATGTTGTATAAAATCTTAACGCAAGTGCACGTTATCATTTCCAAGTAATAAGATAAGAGTGAGTTATCGTTCCCACGAGAACTAATATTATTAACTACCAAAATTGGGTTAATCTCAATTTTATCTAATCAACGACTATGAAGAAATTGTAAGAATAAACTAATTTAAATTGAAAGTAAATAAAAATAGATAAAAATCAAGAATTAATCTAGAGAGAAATATCTAGGGCTTTTGATTTCATCAAAGCTATTCCGATTTGCTATTCTTAATTCATTAACCAAGAACAATCTTCTTAATTGCTAGCCAAGAACCCTAAATTATTTATTAGTCTTTCCCAAGGTCAAACAAAAATATTTCTAAGTTATGAATTCATTATATTTCTATGTGAATTGCAAATAACCTAGAAATTCACTTAATTCTATGGTTCTTTTTAAATAGCTACATAGGCTATGGAGGTATATTCCTATCATACATGCAACCTATGTTCTTAATCCTTATGATCTTTAGTTACAAATTACCTCTCAGTCTCATTGTAATTATCTAATCAACTAATTGGTGATCAAACAATTAGAAGTATGAAGAATTAAGAAGAAGACAATTAATAAAGGAATTCTTGAATTAAAGAAATAGAAAATCAAAAATCTTCCTAGCTAAACTACATCATAGCCCTAGAAGGGAATTTAGTTCATAGCAGAAAAAAAGAACATGATAGAATCAAATCTAAACATAATTGAAAGAGCAGAAGAATAAAACTCCGAGATGAAGATCAATTCAGCTTCACAAATCTTGTCTTCAATCCTTGCTTTGCCTCCGTTTTTGCTCTCCAAAGATGTCCAGAATAGAATCTCTAAATTTTCCTATTTATACTCCTAAGCAAAAGCCCTAAAAAACTAGGAAATAAAATCACGGTTTCAAGAAAACTCCGCAGGCACCGCGGCTTTTATTGTTGAGAGCCACAGCTATAGCTCTCTGTACAAAAGTGCCAAATTCTTCGCAAATGGGCACTGCGGCTCTGATTGTTGAGCATCGTGACGCTTCCTCTCAGGTCTGAATGGGGTATGAGCGCTGCAGCTCTTGGTTTTGGGAGCTGCGGCTCTTGGTCCCTAGAATGAAGGTTGGAAATCTATTCGTGGGTGCTGCAGCTCTTGGTTTCAAGGGCATCAGCCCTTGCTTTCTATCCCAGTCTTCCCAAATTGCCATTTCCTCACTTCAAAACATAAAACCCATGAATTTCAACTCAAACTACAAATTAACAAAAATAAACTATTTAATGGTAATAAATCTCAATAAACAAACAAATAATTAATTGAATGATACCTAAAGAGTGGATTTAAAACCCACTCAACAAATACCCCCAAACTTAACATTTGCTAGTCCTCGAGCAAAGATAAATTTCAATTAGAAACTAACTAAAGAATGCATACTTTTCGAACTCACCATATAGGCCTAAAAGATTTCAATTAAACACAACTTGCAGAAAAAGTTCAAGATGGCATGAATGTGTCCATTTTCAACCCAAAGTTAATCTCATCGCACTAAAAATTCTTTGTGTGTGTAAGTATAGCCTTTGCTTACCCTAGTCGCTATACTTAAATCAGATTATGCAAATAAGCTCATAAACACATATTCTCTACTTTTATTCTCTAAGAACCCCATGTACTTGCTTTTCATGTTAATCTCCACTAATGTAGGCCAAACAACATAAAGGATCAGAAGGACTTTTGGTTGGCATGTAATGTGTGGCCGGTTTAAGGTTAGTATAAGAGATAACAATATGGCTAAATTCACTCATCACACCAATTCATTTTAGAGCCAATCTCAAGAGCAACCATTTTTCTTCCTTTCACTTCTAACTCCCCCAATCTTGTTTTCATCTTTACTTTGATAGCCACCAACAAAACTTTTTTTTTTTTTTTCTATTTTGGGTTACTACATTCCAAACTTCATGCTTTTGAAACATTTCTTTTCTTTTTATTGCAAATTTTATTTCTTTATTGCAGGAATGTAGCTCTTTGATTTTGGTGGCCACATTGTATTGACATTTTTCTTTTCTTTTCTCCACTCATTCTTCCCCCAATTTCTAGCTCTAGATGCTCTTTAACTGAATAAGTGCTCTAAATGAAAGGTATAAATAAAAAGATCCATCCAAAGGCTAAGGTTATTGTAGGTGACAAAGAAAATGCTAATTTAAGCTCAATGGGGTATGCTAAGGATCAAACATTTTTCAAATGGTTAGCTAGAAAGGCTCAAACTAAAAAAAACATGCCCTAAATCATATCCCTAATGTTGTACAACCTAGGATTTCGCCTCGACTGAGAATCAAGCAAGTTCTAGCATTCATGAGATTTTGAAATGGCTTAGTTCACATAATCATCTTTAAACAATGCAAATTTCAAGTAAGCAGGGCTATGTGCTTAGTGATTCAGTAAATTTTTGTCAAACAAGAATTAACTCTGGAGTTTCTTAGACACATAAACATAGCATCTATCATTTTTCTAAAGCTATAATCAAGAGAAATTCAGTTTTTTTCATAGGCCCAAGGTTTTCAATTTTTTTTTTTTTATACTTGCAAAATCATTAAATACCCTAATGTCTACAGGCAAAAAGAAATAAAATCCCACACCCCTAAACTTAGAGAAACATTGTCCTCAATGGTAAAAGCCAAAAATAAAGAGAGTGGGACTTCCTTGAAGTAGAGGTGGGTCATGGGGCATCATCATCCTCCTACAAAGCTGTAGGGTGTTCAGGAACTGGTGGCATAGTGGGGATGGGCCTGGGTGAGTGTGCACTGGCTACAAAACTGTTTGGTGCTAAAAAAAATAATTTTTTGCCCAATGCATGCGCGGGGCGCCACGACGCTAAAGGAGTAGAGCCGTAGTGCTAACTTTCAAGAGCAGCTGCGCTCAGCCTCTGTCCAAACTAAAAATTTTAGCCTTCTTATGCCACAATGAGATGGTTGCACACCCGACAGAGCACCAAGAAGCAATTGTGCACTGAAAATTGAAGTGGTACCTTGCAAGAAAAGAGAATCCAATCATTAAAAACAACACTAACAACTTAACATAAAATCAACTAAAAACATTAGCGGAAAGAAATATAGATGAACATTCTAAAAGCACTTGGGTTGCCTCCCAATTAGCGCTAAATTTATAGTCTTCAGCCGAACTGTCTCTGAAATAACTTAACCAGGATAAAAAATAGTAGTGGAGGACTTCTGAAATTTTACTCCATTATTTCTTTGAGCTTTGGATTGTTGGTCAGTCTTTTTTACTCTCTAAACTTTGTTTCCATATCCAAAACAAGCAGATTTTCTAAGATGTTCGAAAAGAATCTTTTGGAATGACGGCTTCTTCTTCTTGTTTTTCTTATGAGACTTAGCTATGGGCACAGGTCTAGCCATTGGCTTCTTGGGGATTTTATCATCTTGAACCTCTAAATCAGGAGGATTCTCCTTATTTTCTGCTCCCATGAGGTGAGCTCCAATTGGGTCTTGTAATTTAGTGCTTCCAATTATAGTGTCAATTTTACAGTAGACACTCACTTCATCAAGATGCTTTATTTCTTTGAAAACCTTGAAGGACACTTGATCACCTTGCACTCTCAGAGTGAGTTGGCCTTTTTGCACATCAATGAGAGCTTTCCCAATTGCTAAAAATGGACGACCAAGGATGATTGAGATTTCTTGGTCCTCCTCCATGTCAAGCACAACGAAATCCGTTGGGAAGATGAACTTGTCTACTTTCACCAATACATTATCTAGCATTCTCCTTGGATACTTGATTGATCTATCCACCAATGTCAAGGAGATGGAGGTTGGCTTGACTTCTCCTATATCCAATTTCCTGAAAACTGAAAGAGGTATAAGGTTAATACTAGCACCAAGATCACAAAGTGTCTTACCAAAAGATACATTGCTAATAGAACTAGAAATATTAAAATTCCCTGGATCTTTTAGTTTAGGTGGCAATTTCTTTTGAAGGATGGTGCTACACTCTTTAGTAAGTGCAACGGTTTCAAAATCTTCCAGCTTTCTTTTGTTAGACAATATGTCTTTCATGAATTTGACATAGCTAGGCATTTGTTTAAGAGTGTCTGCAAATGGAATATTGATGTGTAGCTTCTTGAACACTTAGAAAACTGAGAATCCATCTTCTTCTTTTGGAATCTCTGGGGAAAAGGAAGAGGTGGAACATATGGTGGAGAATTGTCTAGGAATAACTTAGATGTCTTCTCCACAGATTTCACAAGTTGTTCCACTGGTTGCCTTGCTTGGTCTCAGGCTCAACTGACTTAATTGGCACATTCTTTGCAACTTCAGATGGTTCATCTAAGGTCTTGCCATTATGAATAATGATAACCATGACATGCTCTTTAGGATTCACCTCCGTATCGCTCGGCAAAGACCCATGTTATTTGATGTTAAGTATGCTAGATAATTGACCCATTTGTACTTTTAGGTTTTGAATGGAGACAATTGTTCTTGCCATAAACTGACTGGTGTTTATTGTTAACTAGGCAAGAGCATCTTCCAAAGAAACCTTAGGTGGTGGTGGTTGATCTCGCATTGGTGCCTGAGCAAAATTCTGATTGTTTCTCCAAGAAAATTTTGGTTGATTCCTCCACCTAGATTGTATGTGTCAGAGTAAGGGTTGTTCTACCTGCTTAAGTTTCCTACAAAGTGCTTCCTTTAACTGAGATGGAGAGAACAGGTTGCTAACTTGGCAATCTGAACTAGCATGAGGACCGCCACAATGATCACAATTCTCATGAGGGGGTTGAATGGTGTTGACATTCTTGATGGTTAACTGCTTAGCCAGAGCATCAATCTCATGAACCCTAAGTACCTTTTGTGATGTAGACCTCTCAGTAAGCCATTGATAAGCGTTGGCCACCATCTCCTCTAATAGTTCATTAGCATCCTCATATGTCTTCCTCATTAAGGACCCACTAGCAACAGCGTCAACTAGTGTCTTGGTTGAACTCAGCAACCAATTGTAGAAGGTTTGTAGCTGCAACCAATCAGGAAGTCCATGGTGGGGGCATCTGCGAAGTAACTCTTTGTACCTTTCCCAAGCCTCTTGAAGTGACTCGATCTCTTGTTGATAGAATGTAGTGATGTCATTTTGCAACTTGGCGGTCTTAGTAGGTGGGAAGCATTTGGCTAAAAAATTTTGTGCCAAAATATCCCAGGTAGTGATGGTTCCAATTAGTAAAGACTGTAGCCAAAACTTGGCTTTATCCCGTAGTGAGAAGGGAAAAATTTGGAGGTGAATGGCATCATCAGTAGCACCATTGTGCTTGAAGGTATCACATATTTCCAAGAACCCAACGATGTGAGCATGAGGATCTTCATTTGCTAAACCATTGAACTGGGTCGACTGGACCATGTGAATAACTGCTGGTTTAATATCGAAGGTATTTGCTTGGATAGCCAATCGCCTTATACCAGAGGAGGTATCTCTGACTAAAGGCAAGGCGTAGTCACGAAGTGCTTTTGGAGGGTTTTCTTCTATCATTGTGTCTGTCAAAATTATGGTTGACTCTCTTCTCTCCTTTATATTCTTTCAACATGTATTCTCTATCTCAGAATCAAGTGGGATTAGGGAGCTACTTCAAAAATTTCTCATACATTGAAAGAAAACTCCTGAAAGTCTTAAACAGTAAAACACTTAAATAAATCTTTGAAAAATAAACGATTAGACTAAAATAGAGATCACTGAGTATCAATATTAATAACAAATTAGTCCCCAGCAACGGAACGACGCCAAAAACTTGTGTAAAATCTTAACACAAGTGCACGTTATCGTTTCCAAGTAATAAGATGAAAGTGAGTTATCGTTCCCACAAGAACTAATGTTATCAACTACCAAAATTAGGTTAATCTTAATTTTATTTAATTAACGAGTATGGAGAAATTGTAAGAATAAACTAATTTAAACTGAAAGTAAATAAAAACAGATAAAAATCAAGAATTAATCTAGAGAGAAATATCTAGGGCTTTTGATTTCACCATAACTATTCCGATTTGCTATTCTTAATTCATTAACCAAAAACAATCTTCCTAATTACTAGCCAAGAACCCTAAATTATTTATTAGTCTTTCCCAAGGTCAAACAAAATATTTCTAAGTTATGAATCCACTAGATTCCTATGTGAATTGCGAATAACCTAGAATTCACTTAATTGTTTGGGTTTTTTTTTAAACAGCTACACAGGCCATGGAGATATATTCTTATCCTACATGCAACTTATGTTCTTAATCCCTATGATCTTTAATTATAAGTTACCTCTCAGTCTCATTGTAATTATCTAATCAACTAATTGGTGATCAAACAATTAAAACCATGAAGAATTAAAAAGAAGACGACAATTAATAAAGGAGCTCTTGAATTAAAGAAATAGAAAATCACAGATCTTCCTAGCTAGGCTACATCATAGCCCTAGAAGGGAATTTAGTTCATAGCAGAAGAAAAGAACATGATAGAATCAAATCTAAACATAATTGAAAGAGCAGAAGAATAAAACTCTAAGATGAAGATTGATTCAGCTTCACAAATCTTGTCTTCAATCCTTGCCTTGCCTCCGTTTTTGCTCTCCAAAGATATCCAGAATAGAATCCCTATAAATCCCTATTTATACTCCTAAGCAAAAGCCCTAAAAAAAAAAGGAAATAAAGTCACATTTTCAAGAAAACTTCCGCGAGCGTCGCGGCTCTGATTGTTGAACGCCGCAACTCTGGCGCTCTGTACAGAAGTGCCAAATTCTTCGCAAATGGGCACTGCGACTCTGATTGTTGAGCACCACAGTGCTTCCTCTAGGGTTTGAATAAGGGTATGAGCGCTGCAGCTCTTGGTTTTGGGAGCTAGGGCTCTTGGTCTCTAGAATGAAGGCTGGAAATCTGTTCACGGGCGTTACAACTCTTGGTTTCAAGGCAGTCGGTCTTGCTTTCTATCGAGGCTTTTCATTTTGATGCCCCAGGGGCAGCGACTCTTGGTTTCAAGGGCAGTAGCCTTTACTTTCTGTCCCAGTCTTCCCAAATTGCCATTTCCTTACTTCAAAACATGGAACCCATGAATTTCAACTCAAACCTACAAATTAACAAAAATAAACTATTTAATGGTAATAAATCTCAATAAACAAACAAATAATTAATTGAAAAATACCTAAAGAGTGGATATAAAACCCACTCAACACCTCACCTATACCTGTGAGTCTATCTTCAAACTCTTAAGGAAACATAATTCGGGTGAGTGGAATGAGCAATGCCAATAAGCTTTCGAGAAGGTCAAAGAGCATTTGCTTAATCCTTTAGTGCTTGTGCCTCTAATTATGGGAAAACCTCTTATTCTGTACTTGAGTGTGTTGCAAGAGTCAATAGGGAGTGTGTTAGGGTAGCACGATGAAGCAAGAAAGAAAGAGAGAGCAATTTATTACTTGAGTAAGAAGTTCACCGACTATGAGATGAGATATGCTCTCATAAAGAATACTTGTTGCACTTTAGTTTGAGTGGCTACTAGGCTCTGACAGTACATGTTGTATCATACCACCTGGCTCATCTCTTATATAGATAATGTCAAGTTCATCTTTGAAAAACCTTATCTCTTTGGGCGGTTAGCAAAATGAAAAATTTCCCATTTTGAGTATGACATGATGTATATGACCAAGAAGGCAGTAAGAGGGAGTGTAATTGTTGATCATTTGGCTAAAAGTCGTATTGATGATTATTAGCCCATGAAATTTGAATTCCCAGATGAAGACATTCTCGCAATTGAAGAGGAGACTGAAAAAGAAAAACCTATATGGAAGATGTACTTTGATGGGGCAGTAAATGTGTATGGGAAAAGGATAAGAGCTGTTATTGTATCCCCAAAAGGAAAGCAATTCTCGATAGCCATCAAGTTGGAATTTGATTGTTCCAATAATGTGGTGGAATATGAAGCTTGTTTGAGGGGTTTGCAAGTAGCCTTAGAGTTAAAGATTGAAACTTCATATGTTTTCAAGGATTCCGCACTTATAATTTATTTGGTGAAAGGAAAATGACAAACTAGAGACCCAAAATTAGTTTCGTACTAGAAATATTTGACACAACCGATGAAGAAATTTGAGGATATCACTTTTTCTCATTTCATTTGTGACAAAAATTAGTTTGTTGACTCCTTGACAACTTTGACAGTAATGACCAAGCTCAATTGTTGAATAGTTGTGCAACCGTACAAGTGAAATTAGAAGATAAGCTCGCCTACTGTTCAAATGTAGAAGAGGAACTTGATGATCTTCCCTGGTATCATGATATCATGCAATACATCAAACTCAAAGATTACCCAACTAGGGCAAATGAAAATGGTAAAAGATCATTCAGCATATGGCGGTAGGTTTATTTTTTAGCGGAGATATTCCTTATAAAAGAAGTCATGATGGCATGCTCTTGCAGTGTGTTGATGCAAAAAAAGCCAATTGTATTTTGAGTGATGTTCATGATTGAATATGTGCCACTCATGCCAGTGGTCATATGATGGCCTGAAAAGTCTTAAGAGCTGGGTATTATTGGATGACAATAGAGAGAGATTGCATCAATTACTTTAAAAAGTGCCATAAATACCAGATTTATACGGATCACATCAATACTCCATCATTTCCTCTTCATAATTTGACGACACCTTGGCCATTCTCGATGTGGGGAATTGATGTCATAGGATCCATTAATCTAAATGCCTTTAATGGGCATCGTTTCATCTTGGTGGCAATTGATTATTTCACAAAATGGGTGGAAGCGACTTCATTTGTGAAAGTGACCTAGAGAATGGTTATTTGTCGATAAGGGCAACCAGAGAGGATCATCACAAACAATGCCCCAAATTTGAATGGTACTTAAATATAAAAGTTGTGCAAGCAATTTGCAATTAAGCATCACAATTCCTCACCTTATAGACCACAAATGAATGAAGTTGTTGAGGCTACCAATGAAAACATCAAGAAGATAATTGAAAAAATGGTGATAACTTACAAAGATTGACATGAGATGCTTCCTTACGCATTGAATGCCTATCATATAACTATTTGATCTTCAACTAGGGCAACACCTTATTCTCTGGTATATGACATGGAAGTCGTTACTCCCATAGAGGTGGAGATCCCTTCACTTAGAGTTTTGATGGAAACTAAGTTGGAAGAATCGAAATGGGCAAGAGATAGGTATGAGCAATTGAATATGATTGAAGAAAAAAGGTTGATTGCCATTTGTCATGGGCAATTATACCAACAAATGATGGCTAGGGCCTTTAACAAGAAGGTTCAACCTTGGGAATTACAATATGGGGATTTGGTGTCAAAGAAGATCCCGAGCACATCAAGAAGATGCTCGAGGAAAATGGGCCCTAACTTATAACGGACCGAACATGGTTAAATAGGCATTTTTAGGTAGAGCATTGATCTTGACAAACATGGAAGGTCAAGAGCTCCCTAGGCCTATAAATTCTGTTGCAGTTTAGGCAAAAATTAGGGCATCAAAAAGTTCGCTAGGCTGAAATTCATGAGAATTACATAGAACAATACTAGAAGGAAAATGCGAACTATGATGACAAAACGTAATTCATGAGAAAGTCGGGAAATTTTCACTTTATCACCACATCGTTAAATGGTCGAGTTAGATAAGTATAAGTCATATCCAACGCAATATGAAAATCAATGAAGTTGGACATTGAAGAACTGTAAACTGGGACAAGTTTTTTGACCCATGCAGCTTATGGGCTCCTCATCTTGAACTATGTGAGCTTTGGTTCCTCTTCGAGAATACGTAGGCACCTACTTAATAGGGCAAGCCCAACATCATAAAATTCTCATGCTGGGGTAGTTGGCCTTCTACGTATTGATGGTACATCCCTATTGATTTAGTTCCTTAAAAGGTCTAATTTTTTACTCTTTGTTTACATAAAAGAAGTTAGTTCATCGAATTAATTTCTTTCTATTATGCATTTGCTCTATGTTAAAATTACAGAATTATTGTTTTGAATAAAATATGAGTGGATTTTTACAATGGCATATTCAGTTATTCTTAAAAGAACCTCACTATTTGGTTTTTAGATTTCAGGAGAATACAAATTCCTGATTATTGCAGGGTTTCAGATCTAATCAAGGGTTTAAAAGGAGAAGTAAGAAAAGAAAGGATGCAGAAAAAAAAAAAAACTTTATGCAATTTAGTCAAGAGAGGTTTGACTCTATCATTCTTTGAAAAAGTGGATGGTTTCGCAAAGACAATAAATATCAGAGGTCCTCGGAGAAGGAGATGCATGTTAGCGGATTGACCTTTTGAAAGAACAAATTTTGGTTAAGCCAATTGCTTCTCAAGAATATCAATTATGCTTTATCTCAATGCCACAATGTATATTTTGAGCAGAATTTACAATTACAAGTAAATTTACAATTTGCTGCTAATTTACAATTTCTTGTCAATTTACAATTTTCTGTCAATTTATAATTTCTTGCCAATTTATAATTTCAAGCCAATTTACAATTTCTTGTCAATTTAAAATTTCTAACCAATTTACTATTTCAAGCTAATTTACAATTTCAAGCCAATTTACAATTTCCTACCACTTTAAAATTTTCCCCCAATTTAAAGTTTATGCTAGTTTTTTAAATCCCTACATGTTTAAAATTTCTTACTATTCTTTAGATTTAGGCACCAACACTTGATATTTCATTTCTAGGATAAAATACTTGTCTTTTGTCTTTACATGTTTTCTATATGAAAATGGGAAAAGCGATATCTTAACACATTATTCTAATAGAAAATATGTAAAGATGGACAATTGTAGACATTGTATTTTGTTCGGGTCTTGTGCATGATTAAAAAAAAGATAAATTCTTAATTTTAATTATTGATTTTTATATTGTTATTTGGGCATTTATAATGAAGCAAACCCTAAGCCTAATCCAGTGTTAGTCTAGCCCATTTTCTTTTATTTAGCCCATTCTTCAATAATTAAATTTTTGCAAATAATAAATAAATCAAAGAAAATGAGAAAATGAATTTTATAAATGGATTTTTGTGTCACTAGATCTAAGGGAACCAATATGAGAGCAAGGAATAGATTTCCTCCTCTCTCTATTGTTGTGCTAAAATAGAGTGCAAGTGCACACTATCGTTTTACAAGTAATAGAGTGAGGTAGAGATCGTCCCTTGAGGATTTAATGATATCAATTACCGAAATTGAATCAATTCCAAATTTATCTAATCAATATTGTAAAAGGGGTTCAAAGATTTAAAGTAATTAAATTGAAAATTGACAAGGCAAATATAAATCACAAAAAATGTAAGAGTGAAAAAACTCTAGGGATTCTGATTTCACCATAATTAATCATGATTTATGTTCCTTTAATCCTTAATCTATGATTCATCTTTCTATTAGCTAGCCAAGATTCCCTGACTATTCATTAGCTTTTTCCAAGGTTTAGTGAAAATATTCTTAATGACTAACCCACTATATTCCTATGTGAGTTACAATAATCAAGAATTCATCAAGCTTTATGGATCTTTTAATTAACTACACATGTCATGGAGGTATATTCCTATCCTATATGTAACCTATGAGATTTATCTCAATGAACTTAGACACACAGCTCTCCTTCCGATCTCATTGTGATTAACTACTAAACTAATTAATGGCCAATTAACTAAAAGCATAAAGAACATAGACAAATATTCAAATAGAAAAGATAAATCTTTGATTAAGTCTAAAAGAAACTACAATCATTCATAATTAGGCTACATCATAGCCCTAGATGAGAAGTTAGTTCATAACTGAAATTAATAGCATGGTTGAATAATTTTTAAACATAAGGTAGAGGGAAGAAAAAGAAAACTCAGTTAAGAAGCTCAAATCTGCTATCACCAATTTGCACTTCCAATCCTTGTCTTGTTCTTGCTTGCCTTCTCCCCAAAAACGTCCAGAGAGACCCAATTTTAAAACCTGAAAGTTGCTTAAATACTTATCACCCCTAATCCTAATTCTAATAGAAAACTAAATACGTCTATGAAGTTATAAAGTAACTAGCATTGGGACTCTTCAAGGGAGGCGCAGGGGCGCCTATATTTTGGTGTCATGATGTGTTACAGGAGCTAGGGCGCTGTCCAAGGGCACTGGAGTGCAGGAGAGGGGAGCTAGGGACTTGGCAAAATGGCCTCATGGTAGAGAGCAAGGGTTGGGGCGCCTGGAGTGGTGAAATCTCTCGAGACATCCGAGAAATAGCGCTAGGCCGCTAGCAACCTAGAGTTGGGGTGCCTGAAAGCTTGGAAATTCAAGTGATGGCCGAGAGCATGCATTGGGGCGCTGGTCCAAAGCCGTTGGGGTGCTTCTCCTCTTCTTCAAATTGACAAAACTTTTCCTTAAATGCATCTAGGACAAAGAATTTTTACACTTAACATTAAACCTATAAAATAGACAAAATTAACTTGTTTAGAGCTCAAAAACCTCAAGAAACAAACACAATATTAAGCAAAAAAAAATCTATAAAGTGGATATAAAATCCACCTAACAAATACCCCCAAACTTAATATTTTAATTGTCCTCAAGCAAAGAAAACAACTGAAAAAGAATTATTTCCACTTAAAGCTAACTATTGATTGAAAAATTTATTTACAAACTATATAGGCCTCAAAGATCTCTAAAATATATAGCTTCAAGAAAAATTAAAATGTCATGAATGTGTATAATTACTAACCCAAAAATCAACTTCACCTCACCAAAATTCCTTGAGTTTATGTAAACACTACCCTTCCTTACTTTACTTTTTACACTTAAATCAAATTATGGAAACAAGCTCAACTAAATAAAAATCTCAAACTAGAGTATTCAGACTTCCATATGCTTGCTTTTTATGTCCATCTCCACTAATGTAGGCAGTTCACAATATCAAGAATCAAAAGGACTTTTGACAGGCTTGTAATGTGTGGTTGGGCTAAGGGTAAGACAATAGATAAGAACGAGGTTCAATTTGCCCATAACAAAAATTCAATTTAGAGCAACTTTCAAGAGCACCCATTTTTCTTTTTCATTTCTAACTCCTCCAAACTAGTTTTCTTCTTTACTTTGCCATCCACTAATTACGTTTTTCTATTTTTGAGTTACTACATCCCATATTTCATGCTTTAAGAGATTCATTTTCTTTTCAATATTTGCACAATTGTCTTTTCTTTTCATTACAAATTTTCCTTTTCAACGGGGATATATGCAGCCCTTTGATTTTCATTCTTTGGTAGCAATTGCATTGATATTTTCTTTTCTTTACCAATTCTCCTTGATATTGCTTGCTCTAGATGCTCTTAAGAAAAGGGTGTAATCAGTCCGGTTTACACCTCAAACTGACACCGAACCGACCAAACCACCTCAGTTTGATACGGTTCAGTTTTTCAAAATTTTGAGAGACAAACCGAACAAAACCGAACCGGTCCAGTTCGGTTCGGTTTTGTCAGTTTTGCCAAAAATTCTACACAAGTTATTTTTCTTCAAAAACTACAAGGCATATCAGCAAATCAACCCAAAAAAAAATACAAACTAAGTATCACAAATTCCCAATGCACAGAAAATAAAATAAAATAAAATAAAATAAGCACTAGTAAGTGAGCCCAAAAAATCAGAAAATCAGCAAACACTTTATCAAATGTAACAAGTTCTTCCAAATTCCAATGTTGATTAAACTTCTAAATTAAAGCAGTACTTCTAAAGTTCTTCCAAATTACATATCATCCTATATCAGAAAATATCCAATTCCTCTCCAATTGCTACTGCAAAAAAAAAAAAAANAAAAAAAAAAAAAAAAAAAAAAAAAAAAAAAAAAAGTATCTCTTAATTAGATAAACTTTGATAAACAAATCTTGTATCAGCTATAAACGTAGAAAAAGTCTAATTTATGAAGTATGAAAAAAAACACATGAAAGCACTAAAAGTTGTCCTTAATCAAGCAATCCAGATGGACACATTAACTTCAGGTTGTACATTGAGCTGAGGGATCTAAGACACTAGGAATCTTTAATCTTTTCATTGGGGATGTTCAAAACTGTAACTTTAAGCAAAATGAATAAGGTTGCAACTTCAAACTTACAGTCAGTACATTCACTAAAGAGACTTCAAATACCTTAGTTTCATTGTCTTGAAAAAAATCCAATTCAAATAAGAAGAATGAAGCAAAGGAAAATAAATTGGAACTGTGATTCTCCTAAAGGACAATTCTGATGACTATTAAAAGAAATGCAGAAAAATTAAAAAAGGAAATGCACCAAGAGAACGAACTTACAAAGGAATTTTATGTCATGAAGTCCATTCTTCTGGGTAAAACTGCATCCAATGATGTTGATCAATTTCTAAGGTACTATTATCATTTCTCAACAAAAGCTATCATTTTACTCTGAGCAATTCTGACAAATCCCACAATATGGTTTAATGGTTCCATTTAATTCACAATTTAGCCCATTAGGTACTTGAAACCTCTTAGTATGATACCCTATGTTGATTAGGTTTAATGGTGAAATTTCATTAACAAGCTTCTATATGGAATTTAAAAGATGTCAAATTCAATACCACAATCTAGTCTCAGTATATGTTCTATATAAAATTTATAATGATGTAAAACTAAAACCATAAAATTTATGAAGGGCGCTAGAGGAACTTGATTCACTACTTCTGCATGCATAAAGAAATGATCCTGAAGCCTCAGTCAAGTCAATGAAGGCAAAAATCAATACTGCCCTTAATTATCTAGACAAGTAACTTATTGTACTTAGCTATTTTCGTCAATATAATATCACTTGTTCCTCTATAGTTATATTTCTCAGTATCATGACAACATCTGATATTTGCATGATAGGGCAAGATAGGATTTCTAATAAGCTTTCTGTTACAGCCTCTAACAGACTGTACCCTCTGATGTACTAAGCAAGGGAAAGGAGATAGTTGATTCATACAGGACAATAAGAAAAGAAAGATAGCCATATATGCCCAACATCTAGTACATTTTGGTGCCTTAAATATTTTATAATGACTAAAACTTAGGCCAAA
This sequence comes from Cercis canadensis, assembly GCA_003255065.1. Taxonomy (NCBI): domain Eukaryota; kingdom Viridiplantae; phylum Streptophyta; class Magnoliopsida; order Fabales; family Fabaceae; genus Cercis; species Cercis canadensis. The sequence goes on from QAOA01002388.1 coordinate 238,246, forward strand.
AGATCAGCTTTACATCTCAAGCAACAAAAATTCCCAACAAAACATAAGTGTATACATCCATATACAAAATGCAAAAAGATGAATTTGTCATTTCTTAACTATGCAACCACTTTGCATGGAACAATGCACTCCCACTCCATCTCATATCCAACCTTTTTTTCAATGATCTAAAGACAACCAGAGAAATCCCATAACCCCACTAGGAAGACAATTGTAACAACTGAGTTTTACGAAATACCTCTCCACAAAATGACGGCAAAACATGAATTATTTAGGTTCTAATATCAAGATGTAACTCCTAAAGTCACATGATACATAGTAATGCCAAAATCCAACAGAATAAATTGGAAAATAAATTAATAAGAAAATATAAGGATTCAAGTAGAAATGAAATCCAACATATGAAATAAGGGGTAATGTTTAATGACACAATAATGCACGCGAAATATATTACTATTGAAAGATGGTAACTGGAAAATAACAAAAATTAAATGTCACACAAACTATGTCAAATTGTCGAACAAAGTAAAATAAAAATGAGTTGTTATGTTATTCCTGCAATTATAGCTTACTGCCTTATCCAGCTTCTTGAGTAATGCTGTCACCAAAGGCTTCCTGGCCCAAAAATGATGTGCAGAAAGTGACCCCATGGCTACAACTGAGAATCGAGGTGCATAATTAGTTGACTGGGGTTTATAACTATAACAATTAACAGCAAGCATTTTATAGGGTTACTGAATCTATAACGGGGCGGCGAGGCAGCAACGTTGAAGAAGGAAAGCCACTGCCGAGAGTGAGAGTGAAGGGACTGAGGGAGATGAGAGTATGAGGGAAAGGGAAAGGGAGAGGGATAGTGATAGGTAGAGTTAGGGATTTCTGCAAAGGGGGAGAAAGAGATTGAGAATTATGCTTTTTAGTAAAACGACATCGTTTTGCTATATCCAGTTCGGTTTGGTTTAAGCTCTGTTTTTCTTCACTAAAACCGAGAACCGAACCTCACCGACCTTCTCAGTTTTTCAGAAAACCAAACCGAGAACTGGACCGACCCCTCGGTCCGGTTCAATTTTCCTCCAATTCGGTTCAATTCAGTTGGTTTGACTGGTTTGGCTTGCACCCCTACTCTTAAGAGTAAAAATGTGCTTTAGATGAAAGGTTCAAGTCAGAAGATCACAAAGGGCTAGGGGCAATGTAAGTTGACAAAGAAAAAGTCTCATTTAAGCTTAATGGGGTGTACTAAGGATAAAATATCATACAAAGGGTTAGCTAGAAAGGCTCAAACTGAACAATAATGGCCTAAATCATATCATTAATATTGCACAGCCTAAGATTTTGCCTCGACTGACAATCAAGCAAGTTCTAGTAGTCTGTGAGATTTAAAAAAAAAATAGCTATATTTACATAATCATCTGTAAGCATGCAAATTTCAAATGGAAAGGATTATATGCTCAGTGATTGCAAGAAATTCTACTTAAGAGTGAATCAACTCATGACTTAAACAAGAACACATACACATGATCTAACATTTTTCTAAAGCTAAAAGCATTTTGAAAATCAATGTTATCATTGGCCTAAGGTTTTCAAAAAGAAAAGTTCACTCAAAAACCTACATTACAACCTAAGGAAATCAGGCATATAACATAAGTTATCTAGAAAGCAATAAAAGATGCCCACTCAAAACACCACCATAGAAAATTTACTACCCACCCCCAAACTTAAAGGGAACATTGTCCTCAATGTGAAAATGCAAGAAAGAGTATAGTAGGGAACTTCCCTGAGTTGGTGGTGTGTCACTCATCATCATCGTCATCGGCAGTTCCTCGTGGTACAAAAAGGTCGAACAGTTGTGGGGCCATCCCCAGTGTGAAAGAGTAATGGCTCAAAAGCTGCGTGAGAGCATATGTCTAAAACTACATGAAACTATCATCTCGATCATGGAAAGTTTGTTGCTACTAGAAAGTGTGATTGATAGTGCTGATATCGGCTTCAATTTTTTTGAAACGCTTAATGGCGGTAAGAGGGCGACGTGGTTAAGAAGAATTGGTGGTAGCAGGTCCCGACTGATGGAAAACGGACCTCCAACTCTTAAAAGAGTTGATGAGGCTATCATCATGACACACTGAGGGTGTAGCAGTTCTTCATCAGGCCACCACGAAAGTCCAACTGCCTTACACAGTTCTTTGATCAAGGAAAGGTGCCCCAATCCTCCTGTGGTGGATCCTTTTAGGCTTTTAAGAATATGGTCATGAATGAGTTGACCCACATCAATGGGTATGCCGGTGATGATGGCATAGAGGAGAAGCACGCGATCTCGGACGACATTGGTAATATGCATCACCGGTAGTAATTTAGCTGCTAGGAAGCTAAGCTAGGCTTTGCCTTCTCCGTCTAGAATGGATTGCTTGATGGATAGAAGGCTGTTGCCACTCATTTTCCATGCCGCATCTGGGCTACATAGAGCAGTCAAAATGGCATCTAAATCGACCTCAGGAGTTGTGAGGCGGGCTTGGAATTCGGTGTCCTTTGTGTCTGGCAATTTACACAACCAATTAATGGTGGTTCAGTTGAAAGATATATGCTTGGCTTTGACAAAGACTTTTTCACCCACTCTATCTGGTGCATTTGCATAGAATTCACGCACCAAGGGTACCACAACAGTATCCGACTATTTAACAAGATGCCCCAATTTTTTATCCATAATCGAACGAGCAATGTCGGAGTTGTAGCTATTGGGGGCTGGTTGGAGGCCCCGCTCTAGTATTAGAGCTCGTTGGACTACTGACACTTGATATCTTTTGAATGTCGCCACATTGATGAAACGTTGCTTATCATATAGGGTGGCGTGGATGAAAAGGCTCCTTTGGATGTCTTTTGCTTCTTGGAGGACATAATGGATGAAAGTGAGTGGCTTGAAGCAAAGTGAGTGACGTCCTGTGAAAAACCAAACACTTAATCCATAAGCAAAAAAAACTGCAAAATCATAAATAAATAAATAAAATAAGAGACATGCCATCACTCCATAAAAGTTATGTTCAAAAAGCTCAGCTAGAAATTATTCCTTCAAGTCAAGACTCCTTTTTGGGTATTCAACCACAAAGTGCACACAAAAAAAAAATGTTAGTCTCTAGAGCATGGAACCATGGGTCTAGAACTAGTGTCAAACATAATAGGTGCATATAGGTGTAGAGGAGGAAGTACACATGAAAAAATACCCAAGAAAGCATTTAAGTAAATATGTAAGTAATCATGGTGTGGGAGTATGCTTGCAAATGAGTGCATAAAGCCATAAAGCAAGTGCATGCCTAACAAATTCTTAATTCTTCATGCAAGTATAAGAACAAGCACGTGTGGGTACATCTAAAAACATTTGTGCTTGTGGTATATATAGAAGATTAGTAGTCCATACTAGCAAGCAAAGGGAACATAGCAAGAAAGCACACAAGCAAAGACAAAGCATGCACCCAAGGAAACAAATTTGAACCCCTTGATAGGCCAAATTTCATGTAAGCATTTTATCAAATACTTGGTGGGCACACCTCAAAACACAACCTATCGAAGTTAGTTCATGCATGCATTACCCCCAATTGGCCAAATTTCATCCAAATACACTTTAAACAAGAGATGAAGATGAGAGAAATACCTTGAATGCAGTGAAAAATTGAAACCCCAATATGGAAACCAAGTTGACTCGATTTGGGTATGATGAGTAAGTGTTGAGCACTTTTGAACACAATGTGGTGTGTGGGTGTGGTGTAGGATGCTAAAATGGGGAAGTATTGTACAAAAATGGTGCATTTGGTTAGATGAAGGAGAAAAATGGAAGTGCTTGAAGGTGGTTGTGTTGGTTGTGTGGGTGTGTGAAAATGGAAGTTTGAAATAGTGAAGGAGAGGAGAAGGATGGTGAGTGTGTGAGTTGTGTGTTGTGTGTTGAAGAGGAAGGAAAGAAAAAAATTAAACTATTGACTTGAATGTAAAATTTGCTAAAAATAAGAAATAAACTAAAATAGGAGAAAGGGTTCTCAAAGATTGGGTTGGCTCCCAATTAATGCTTAATTTATAGTCTTTAGCTAGACTATCTTTGGTGTAATTCACTTGGGCTCTTCAAGAGTGATGAAAGACTTAGAAAAATCTTTTACTCCATCAATATAAACCTTGAGCCTCTGGCCATTCACTTTGAACTTTCTGTCAGCACTTTGGATTTCCACAGCTCCATGAGGGAAACTCTGAACCACAGTAAATGGTGCAGACCATCTAGAATGTAATTTCCCAAGAGAGAGTTTCAAACGGGAATTGAAGAGAAGAACCCTTTGTCTCAGAACAAATCACATCAAACGATGTGCTTATCATGCCATTTCTTGGTATGCTCTTTATAAAGCTTGGCATTCTCATAGGATTCTTGATGAAACTCATCCATCTCATTGAGTTGAATGAGTCTCTTTTCACCCGCTGCTTAGATGTCAAAATTTAGTTTTTTTGTAGCCTAATAAGCTTGATGTTCCAGCTCCACTGGTAAATGACAAGCTTTACCAAACACCAATTGATATTAGGACATGCTAATAGGTGTCTTAAAAGCTGTTTTGTAAGCCCAAAGCGCATCATCCAGCTTCTTGGACCAATCTTTTTTGTTGGAATTCATAGTTTTCTCCAAGATCCATTTCAACTCCCTATTTGAGATCTCCACTTGACCACTAGTTTAGGGATGATAAGCAATGACAATCTTGTGCTTCACCCCATACTTAGCCAATAATGTCTCAAATTGTTTGTTGCAAAAGTCCTTGCCCCATCACTGATAATTGCTCTAGGAGTTTCAAAGCAAATGAAAATATTTTTTTTGAGAAAATTCACAACTACCTTAGAGTCATTGGTGGGCAAAGCAGCTGCCTCAACCCACTTAGAGACATAATCAACTACCACAAGGATGTATTGATTGTTGAGATGGGAAAGGTCCCATAAAATCAATCCCCCAAACATAAAAAAACTTAACCCCTAGGATATTACTTAGAGGCATCTCATATCGGCGAGAGATATTCCCTGTCCTCTAGTATATGTTACAAGCTACCATATAAGAAATTGTGTCTTTGAACAAGGTGGGCCAATAGAAACCAGTTTAGAGTATTTTAGCTGTAGTGCGATTTGCCCCAAAATTACCTCCATGCTTAGAAGAGTAACAGTGATGAAGAATACTAGTCATTTCCTCTTCAAGGATACACTTCCTGATAATTTGATCTGAACAAAGCTTGTACAAAAATGGATCATCCCATAGATAATGCTTCACATCGGAGAGCAATTTCTTTCGTGTTGCCTGCTTTGATCAAGTGGAAAAGTTTAGTAGCCAGGTGGTTGGCAAAATCTGCACACCAAGGAGTATTTCTAGTTATGATATTATAAAGTTGCTCATCTGGAAATGTATCATTGATATGAGGTATGGCCTGTGCTTGCTGCTCATGTGGCTCTAGACGAGAGAGATGGACCACTACAATATTTTCTTTTCCTTTCTTGTCTTTGATCTCTAAATCAAATTCTTGCAGCAGGAGCACCCATCAAATAAGTCTAGGCGTGGCACCTTTTTTCTCAATCAGGTACTTGATAGTGGAATGATATGTGAAAACAATAGTCTTAGTCCTTATCAAGTAGGGCCTAAACTTGTCAAAAGCAAAAATTACTGCCAAGAGTTCATTTTCAGTGGTAGCGTAATTCATCTGAGCAGGGTTGAGGACTTGGCTTGCATAGTAGATGGCATGAAACACTTTGTTCTTGCTTTGTCCCAAAACAGCTCCTATGGCAAAGCCATTGGCGTCACACATCAACTCAAAGGGAAGATCCCAATCAGGAGTTATGACGATGGGGGCAGAAACTAAATTCTTTTTAAGCACCTCAAACACATCAAGACACTCGTCATCAAACTTGAATGGCACTTCTTTGAGTAGTAGATTGCAAAGGGGCTTAGTGGTCTTAGAAAAATCTTTGATGAATCTTCTATAAAACACAACATGTCCCAGAAAACTATGCAATCCTTTTACTGACGCAGGGGGTGGCTATTTTGACTTTGTTAACCTTGACACCAACTGTAGAAATTGTGACCTAATACAATGCCCTCAATCACCATGAAGTGGCATTTTTTCCAATTAAGCACCAGATTTATGTCTTCACATCTCTTGAGAACTAGAGAGAGGTTATACAAGCATGAGTCAAAAGAATCCCCAAAGACTAGGAAATCATCCATGAATACCTCTATGAATCGCTCCACCATGTCCAAAAAAATAGCCATCATGCACCACTGAAAAGTCGTTGGTGCATTGCACAACCTAAAGGGCATGCATCAGAAAACAAAGATGTCGTAAGGACATGTGAATGTGGCCTTTTCTTGATCTTCTGGTGCTATGGATATCTGATTGTAGCGGGAATAGCCGTCTAAGAAGCAGTAGTAGGGATGTCCAACTAGTCTATCGAGCATTTGATCAATGAAAGGAAGACGAAAGTGATCTTTTATAGTGGCTTGTTGAGCTTCCTGTAATCAATACACACTCTCTAACTAGTCACCATCGTAGTGGGGATCCACTCATTGTTGTCATTTTTCACTACTGTCATGCCACCTTTCTTGGGAACCACTTGCACCGGGCTCACCTAAGCACTGTCGGAGATAGGATAAATAATTCCCGCATACAGAAGCTTCTGTACTTATGCTCTCACTACCTCCTTCATGTTAGGATTCAACCAGCATTGGTGCTCTATCAATGGTTTATAGCTTTCTTCCATTAGGATTTTATGCATGCACGGAGAAGGACTAATCCCTGGATGCCAGCTATGGACCACCCAAGTGTTATCTTGTGCTCTCTCAACACCCTTAATAGCTTGTCTTGGCCTTTTTGTCAAGGATGCAAGAAGTATGACAGGCAATGTAGAGGATTCTCCTAGAAAACCATACTTCAAGTGCTCAGGTAATTGTTTGAGCTCTAAAGTATATGGCTTTTGAATGGAAGGTACTGGTCTAATGGCCTTGGTGCCAAGCTCTTCAAAGAGCCTATGAATGAAAATGGGTGTTGTAGCCTCCAGTTGCTTCAAACATTCCTAAACCTCAGGATCATCTAGACTAAGAATACCAGTCAAACATGCTTCAATTGGTTCGAAAGAACTAATGGATTTGACAATTTCCCTAGTGCATTCTTCAACAATATCAATCTGGAAGCAAGTGTTTCCATCAAGTGGGTGCTTCATTGCCTTTAACACATTGAATGACACCTCTTCATCTTGTACCCTCAGAATCAATTGGCATTTTTGGACATAAATCAAGGTCTTCCCAATGGCTAAGAACTGTCGACCAAGAATAATGGGAATTTCTTGGTCTTCCTCCATATCCAATACAATGAAATCAGTTGGGAAGATGAACTTGTCCACCTTGACTAATACATCTTCTATGACACCTCTCAGATATTTGATGAATCTATCAGCTAATTATAGTGACACTGTGGTTGGTTTAGCCTCACCAAGACTCAATTTCCTGTAAATAGATAAAGGCATCAAGTTAATACTAGCACCTAGATCACACAAATTGTTGTATAAAAACCTAACGCAAGTGTACGTTATCGTTTTTCAAGTAATAAGATTTATCGTTCCCACGAGGACTAACGTACCAACTACCGAAAGAGGGTTAACCTTAACTTTATCTAATCAATCAATATGGACAGATTTCAATGAAACAACTTAAAATAGAATAAAAATAAGTAAACCAGCAAAATAGCAAATTAAACGAGAAAAAAGTGATACAATTATCAAGAGAGAAAAGCCTAGGACTCCGATTTCACCTTAAGTAATCCCGATTTTCGTCCATCATGTTATTGATCTCAATTTATCTTCCTAATTGCTAATCAAGAATCCCTAATTCATCCACTAGCCTCTCCCAAGGTCTAGTGGAAATATCCCTAATTACTAATCCTGTATATTCCTATACGAGTTATAATAATTATAGATTCATTAGGTTCTATGGTTCTCTTAACTGATTACCTAAGCCATGGAAGTATATTCCTATCCTACATGCAACATAGGGCATTAATCTCAGTGAACTAAACACACAAATCTCCTTCCGGTCTCATTATGATTAACTTGTCATCTAGATTAATGGCCAGTCAATTTTGAAACATTAAGAGTAGAGAAGAATGCTCAATTAACAAAGATAAATCTCCAATCAAATTCATAAGAACTTTAACCGTTCATAATTTTTGGCTACATCATAGCCCTAGAGAAGAATTTAGTTCATCATAGAGGAATAAAACCAGAAAAAGTAAAATCTAGATATGTTTCAAGGTTAAAAGAAGAAAAACTCTAAGTTGAAGGTCAAATCCACTTCGTGTCTCCTCCTTTCAATCTTTGCTTTTGCCTCCTTTGTGCCTCTTTTTGTGTCTAAGAACCCACCCCTCAAAATCCCTAAGACTTCCTATTTATACCTCTAAAGAGAAAGCCTTAAAACTAGAGAAATAAAGTGACGTGGATGAAAGGGCTACGCACGGGCGTTGCGGCGCTGGAAAACTGGCGCTGCGGCGCCGAGTCTCTGCTTAAGACTCAAATTTTCCAGTACTTTCGCACTGCGGCACTGGAGTTATGGCGCTGGGTGCTTGTGTGCTGTCTAACTCATGCATTCTGATGCTCCAGGGGCTACGGCGCTGATTTCAAGGGCTGCAGCGCTAAATTTCTATCAAAATCCTCCTTATACTTCATTTTTTCACTTTAGCTCATGAGCTCTACAATTTAACATAAACGACCCCTTAGACTGCAAATAATCTCAAAGAACAACTAAATAATCAAATAAAAGATATTCAAAGAATGGATGTAAAACCCACTCAACACAAATCTTTACCAAAAAAATGAACTAACAATGGTACAAGGTATAATAAAACTCCCTAAATCTTTCAATTTGGGTGGCAACTTCTTCTGAAGTATGGCACTACACTCTTCAGTAAGTGCAATTGTTTCATAGTCTTCTAGTTTCCTTTTGTTAGATAGAATATCTTTCATAAATTTGACATAGCTGGGTATTTGTTCAAGAGCATCTGCAAATGGAATGTTGATGTGCAATTTCTTGAACACTTCCAAAAACTTGGAAAATTGGTTATCCAATTTCTTTTTTTTTGGAACCTCTGAGGAAAAGGGAAAGGTGGAACATAAGGTGGGGAATTGTCCGGAAATAGCTTGAAGTCTTCCCCACACTTTTCCCACGTGGTGCCACTGGATTATCTTCCTTTATCTCAAACTCAACTAGTTTATTTTACACCTTCTTTTCAACTTCAAGTGGCTCATCTAAGATCTTACTACTGCGAAGAGTGATTGCCTTTATGTGCTCCTTAGGATTCACCACTGTATCACTAGGCAATGACCCCCGCTGTCTAGAAGTAAGCATGCTAGATAGTTAACCCACTTGCACTTCTAGATTCCGAATAGAAGCATTTGTTCTTGCCATAAACTGGCTGATGTTCATTTTTAATTGTGCAAGAGCATCTTCCAAAGAAATCTTAGGTGTAGGTTGTTGAGCTTGCAATTGTGGTGGAGTAGAATTTTAATTGTTCCTTGATAAGCTGCCGAGGCTATCAAATTAAATCAATTTATATCTGGTTCACCAAAACTACTTGCAGTATAAGATAACACCGAGTCAAGCCCTTGGATCACTCTAATTAAGGAATCAAATCAAGAGGTTAACAAAAAGGGGAAAGGTTTTGCATAAATAATCAACAATAAGCAATTGAAAGTAGTAAACCGAATTAAGGAAACAACCAATCCAGGGAATTAATTAATCTTGATTTTAATACATCATTGATTACAGTGATTTCATTCAATTACTAACCTAATTCTTGCGCTTAGATCACATCAAGAAGCCTCAAGATGATCAATGGATCCTCTACTAGATAAGCATGTAGAATTTGGCCAACCAAGATTAAACAAATTAAGCATCCATTTAATTCTAGATTAAACCTAAAAACCAGAATCCAAACAAGTTAAACAATCCATCAAACACCTTTGAATTTTTTTTAATCTTTGCAATCCTCTTTTAACATATGAAATTAAGCAATTATCACATGAACATCTTAATCGAATTAAGCAACTCAATCAAAATTAAACAAAAGGAATGAAAGAAACTTGATTAATAACCAAATGTAGAAAATTAAAACAGAATCTTAGAATTAAACATCAAGATAGTCAAAACCTGGATTGATTAAAGGACTAACCCTCCATGAACAAGAGGGGAGAATTACACAGAAAACTAGAAAAGAAAACCTCCAGAAAAGACAAAACGAAACTGCTCAATATGGAATGAATAGCCTATGTACTCCTCTTTATGTACTTGTAACCGCTCAAAATCTCTAAATTTCAAGATTACCCCTAGGTTAGAATTAATCATATTTCTCTTAGCTTTAATTGGACACCAAATTTTCCTTAATTGGGCTTAGGATTAGAAAGTTAGGCCAAATTTACTCCTAACAGCTCTCTGGACTACTTAGCCAACTTCAAGGGGAGCTAACACCATCAAAATGCCACATTTTTTATACGTAGTCTTTACAAGAGTTGAAGATTTATGTCTATCCAATGGCACCGGTTTCGGGTCAATAAGACACCCACAACCCAATTTATGGCCCAATCTCTTCATATTGTCCAGGATCCAGTGACAGCATTTATGTTCTGACTTCCAAGTTAAATATGACTTGCTGGACACTAGAATTAGCCTTGTAGCTCTAAATCAAAGTTGTAGAGATTTCTCTCAATTTTCCTACAAGGTAAGATTCATGATTATCATATATACATAACTCAAGTTATACCCGAAATACAGAAGCATTGTAAAATTCTCAATAATGCTGAAAAATACAATTAAGCCCAATTGGAACCTAAACTTATGAAATGTTGCCAAGCCCAATCAATTCAGCATAAAAGAGGTTTAAGAGACTTAAAATGAGGGTTAACTACTATATAAAAAATGTGTTTATCATTCCTCCAAGAAAAATGCAGGTGATTTCTCCGCCCTGGATTATATGTGTTGGAGTAAGGGTTGTTCTGCCTCCCTGAGTTTTCCACATAATGTGCTTCTTTTGACTAAGATGGAGAGAAGGGGTTGCCAACTTGGCAATCAATGCTAGCATGAGGTCCACTGCAATGATCACAAATTTTAGGAGGAGAAGTGATGGCATTGACTTTCATAGATGATAACTGCTTAGAGATGGAATCCATTTTAGCAAACAGGGAAGTTAGGATGTCTACTTCATGAACCCCAAGTACCTTGCATGGTGTGGACCTCTCAGTACGCCATTGATAGGCATTAGTAGCCATCTCCTCTAATAAGTCATTTGCATTTTCATATGTCTTCCTCATTAAAGACCCTCCTGTAGTGGCATCCACAGGTATTTTGGTTAAACTTGTTAACCCATTGTAGAAGGTCTGTAGTTGCAACTAATCAGGAAGTCCATGGTGGGGACATCTGTGAAGCAATTCCTTATACATTTCCCAAGCCTCCTGAAGTGACTCCATATCTTGTTGATTGAAAGTAGCAATGTCATTCCTCATCTTGGCAATCTTAGCATGTGGAAAGAATTTGGCCAAAAACTTTTGTGCCAAGATATCCCAGGTAGTGATGGTTCCCACTGGCAAAGACTGCAACCAAGACTTGGCTTTGTCCCTTAGTGAGAAAGGAAAGAGACAAAGTCAAATGGCATCATCAGAAGCACCACTATGCTTGAATGTGTCACATATCTCCAAGAAACTGGCAATGTGAGCATGAGGATCTTCATTGGCAAACCACTGAATTGGCAAGCTTGTACCATGTGGATGACAGCATGCTTTATTTCAAAAGTATTGGCTTGAATTACCGGTTGTCTTATACCAAAGGTGGTATCTGTGACTAAAAGAATAGCGTAGTCACGAAGTACTTCGGAGGATTTCCTTCTGCCATTGTGTCTATTAAAAATCTGGTTGAGTCTCTCTTTTCCTTTCTGTTCTTTTAACAAGTCTTTTCTATTTCAGATCAAATAGCGTAGATCACTTCCAGCTTTTCTCATAAACCACAAGAGAAATCTCTTGAAAGTATAAGTAAACTGAAATATTAAACAAACTAAAACTGAAAATAATAATTAGATTAAACTAGGAATTACTGAGTATTGATATTAATAATCAATTAATCCCCGACAACGGGGCCAAAAACTTGTTGTGCTAAAATGGAGTGCAAGTGCACACTATTGTTTTACAAGTAATAGAGTGAGAATAGAGATTGTCCCTCGAGGATTAATGATATCAATTACCAAAATTGGATTAATTCCAAAGTTATCTAATCAATATTGTAAAAGGGGTTCAAAGATCTAGATCTAAAGTAATTAAATTGAAAATTAACAAGGCAGATATAAATCACAAAGAATGTAAGAGTGAGAAAACTCTAGGGATTCTGATTTCACCATAACTAATCCTGATTTTTGTTCATTTAACCCTTAATCTATGATTCATCTTCCTATTAGCTAGCCAAGATTCCCTAGACTATTCATTAGCCCTTCCCAAAGTCTAGTGAAAACACTCCTAATTACTAACCTACTATATTCCTATGTGAGCTGCAATAATCAAGAATTATTAAGCTTTATGGATTTTTTAATTAACTACACAGGTCATGGAGATATATTTCTATCCTACATGCAACCTATGACATTTATCTCAAGGAACTTAGACACACAACTCTCCTTTCAATTTCATTGTGATTAACTAATCAACTAATTAATGGCCAGTTAACTAGAAACATAAAAAATAGAGACAAATATTCAAATAGAAAAGATAAGTTTTTGATTAAGTCCAAAAGAAACTACAATCATTCATAATTATGCTACATTGTAGCACTAGATAAGAAGTTAGTTCATAACTGAAATTAACAACATGGTTGAATAATTTCTAGACATAAGGTAGATGGAAGAAAAAGAAAACTCACTTAAGAAGTTCAAATCTGCTATCACCAATTTGCACTTCCAATCCTTGTCTTGTTCTTGCTTGCCTTTTTACCAAAAACATCCAGAGAGATCCAATCTTATAACCTAAAAGTAAATACTTATCACCCCTAATTCTAATTCTAATAGGAAACTTAATACGTCTACAAAAAAATAAAGTAACTGGCGCTGAGGCTCTTCAAGGGAGGTGCAAGGGCGCCTATATTTTGGTGTCATGATGTGTTATGGGAGCTAGGGACTTGGCAAAATGGCCTCATGGCAGAGACCAAGGTTGGGGCACTTGGAGAGAGGCGTTGGAGCGCCTGGAGTGGTGAAATATCATGAGACGTCCGAGAAGCAGCACTGGGGCGCTAGGAACCTAGAGGTGGGGCACCTAAAACCTTGGAAATTCAAGTGATGGTCGAGAGCATTCGTTAGGGCGCTGGTCCAGAGGCATTGGGGCGCTTCTCCTCTACTTCAAATTCCAAAAACTTATCCCTAAATGCATCTTAGACAGAATTTATACACTTAACATTAAACCTACAAAATTAATTTATTTAGAGCTCAAAAACCTCAAGAAACAAACACAATATTAAGCTAAAAACATCTATAAAGTGGATATAAAATCCACCTGACACCTATTGGTCCAAATTTTAGTACATTATCCTCATTAAGCAAATAGGTAAATTAAAAGGAAGAAAAGTAAATTAAAAGGGAAAGAAAGTGAGTAGGCAGCAAGAAAGAAAGGGAATAGTGGGAAATCAAAGGGGAGAAATATCTAGAGAGGTTGTGTGCGTGAAGGGAGAAAGAAAAAGGAAAAAAAATGAATAGAGGAAGGGAAAGAGGAGGCAACGTGAAATAGATAAGAGGAGACCGAAGAAGGAGAGGAAGATCCAAGAGTGTGAAAGATAGGAACTCGTGAGAGTGAAAGGAGATAGACCAATTTAAGAAAAGGCAGAAACACCAAAGGCAGAGCAGAAAGAGGAACTTAAAGGGAAAAAATAGAAGTGTTGGTGCTGAGAAGAATGAATTTACCCTCAAGGGTACAAATTTGGTATACTTCTTACTCTATTTGGTCATTTTGATTTGATTTGGTGATTCTTTTGGCCTATTATGCATTGTTGTACTGTTGAAGGTTATGTGTGTAGATTTTATTTTCCCCTTTGTTTGGGTAAACTTGCTTCGGTGGGTTCAGCTTGCAATGCTTTGTTGAGACCCATTTTAATTGTTCTGATTTTTGTCTAGTTAATTTCAAAATTGGTAGAGATGAATCCCCGCTAGTCCTGCTCTTTGGGGTATTTGTTTGTTGATTTTGGTGTAGCATTTTGTTTTTATATTTGGTGATTATTAAACATGTTGCTATTCCTTGTAATGCATGGTGGTGTGAACCCATGGGATTGTTCCCCTTTGTCTATAGGGAGTAGTTTGAATTGTCTCCTGCATGTTTTCATGTAATATTTAGTTTCCTTTTAAGGGTTATATGTCCAAAAAAAATTTGGGAAAGTGAAGAAGTATGATTTGTAAGTTTACTGTTGAGCCGAGTTCTTTGATCTTCAATGTATTTATCTAATGTGACTTGGATATGAGAATTTTGGACTGTGAGGCATTCAAGTCCTAGAATCTTTCTAGGATTCGTAAAGCATGGATATAGATGACTGCTATCATGTGACATTGAATAGATGAATTGAAGTATGCCAAGGTTAAAATAAAAGTTATGTTCATAAAGATGTACATGTTAGTTCTTGAGATTTCCATCTGTTATGGAACTTGCTTACATGATTTACTTTCTTGATACACACTTTTACCAAGGTCACGTTTGGTTCATTTTAATTGTGACAATTTCTTAGGAAAGTGAGATTTGTGCTCTTAGCTAGTCATTGGATTTTCATTTGAGCACAATGACCTTGAATGAATTCATAACTGCAATTAAGTGGCCCTTTTTCTTTAGCAAATAATTATTGTTTTTTTTTTCTGATTTTTGTCTTGCCCATGTACAAGATGTCAAGACATGGTGCTGCTGTCTTGGTCCTTTTGCTTGGCTGTTCTAGCAAGTTTTCTAGACCATTGATATGTCTCTTCTCTTGGTTGTTCTGTGCATATCTTGGGTTGCATTTGGTCTACTTTTTTCATGCCTTGAGAGCCATTTAGAAGTGTGTTATTTGCTGGTGGGGATGTTTTGAATTGGAATGGTCTTTGTTTTGGCATGAAAAGAGAACTTATGTAATCATTTTCACTACTGTCAGTTTCTCACTGGCAGCACTTAGAGTTTTAATTCTTTCTGGAGTTACAAAGCTCAGAATTTAGCACCGTCTATCTTAATAGAACTCTGTAAAATGTTCATAATTTCTTCAATATGTAAAATGTTCATAATTTTTTCATGTCTAAATTGCTCCCAATTTTGATTTGAATATGGTTGTTTACTGCTACACTATCACTGTTGACATGTCTTTGGCAGTGTTCAGTCTTTTGTCTATAATTTGAATTATAATACTCCTTTTTGTATGACTCTTACTTTGTTAGAACCATAAGATGTGTGTCTTCAATATGTGTAATTTTCAGATTTTTTCTGTGTTTCCCCTGATCCAAGTTTGCATTTCAAGTTAGCCGTGTTTTCTGTGCTGTCAAGTTGCCATACAGCTCTGGCATTGCTTAGTCTCTTAATTCTTCTTGGAGATACAGAGCTCCAATTTGTATGATTTTTATCTTGTTAGAACCATAAGACATATATCTTTCATGTGTAAAATTTTATGATTTTTTTTTTATTATTTTTCCCCTGCTCCTAGTTTGTATTTTAATTTAGCTATTTTTCTGTGCTGTCAAGTTGCCAGACAGCTCTTGCAGTGTTTAGTCTTTTAACTCTTTATGGAGCTACAGATCTCATATTTTAGCACCGTTTGTCTCAATAAAACCGTAGGATGCATACCTTTGATGTGTGAAATTTTTTTTTTTTTTTTATTTTTTCACTGCTTTTAGTTCTAATTTGAATGCGGCTGTTTTGGATTATGTCTGAGTAACATTTTCTTAATTTTTCATTATTTCATCTTGTGAGTTTTAGTTTGGTTCTAAACATTGCACAAGAGCTGTTGGCAATTTCATTTGGTAATTTCTGCATTTGCCTATGTGAGAGTTGATGGGTAGTCTTATTTTTGGGTGATTGTCTTAAATTCGTTTTTGAGTTTAATTTGGAATAATTAGTGGGTTATTGAATTCTTCAAGTTGTAGTTATTGTTTATTGCGTGTCATTTGGGAATTCTTCTTGTATGCTTGAGGCATGATATATACTTGAGATTTTACATTTAGTTGTGAATCTTTTAACTTGTATTTGGTGTTTCCTTGAGCAACTTTACATATGATTGAGGGTGATTGTAGTCGTGGACAAGTTGGAGCTCTACCCAAGAAGGTTTTGCTACAAGCTAGGAGCAAGAGATTTTTATTTTATCTTACTTTATTTTTTTGAATATAATTAAAGTCCCCTTCCCCAAGACAAATTTTGTTATACTTAAAATCATACATTTTCACTGCATATAAAATATATATTTGTGTCACGTAGTATCCACATGCCTATGCCCCTTCACTTATCATGGGAGGATAAATCGAGTCTGATTCCTTTATGGAATAACTTTATTTATCCAACCTATGTAAAGGTAGCGCCACCCTGGAGGACACTTTATGCAAGAAAATGGTGGAATGATTTAGGTCTCGGTAGAGAAATCATGTATTGCACATTTAAATTCTATCTTTAATTTTGTTAGATATTCTTGTAATATATTTATTATTTTGGGATAAATAAAATATGCATTCTTGGCCATATTATGTTCACATAATAAATTTCGGGTAACCGTTCATTAGGCGGGTGTTGTGGGGTGTCTAACACATTCCCTACCCACAAATTGACTCCTAAACCATCTCTGATTCGCATACTATTTTTAAAATTAAAAAATGAGTTTTCTAATTGTTCCTCATTTTCTTAATACAATTGGTGACGATTTCATGTTTTCTTTCAAAAACTAAATAATCTTTTTCTAAGTCTATCATTCGTGTCATGGTGATCTTCGAGTATGTTATGACAATAGGTGATTCAATTTTTTGAAATTTTCACAATAACATCAAAATTACTAGGTGGGTCTCACCAAAACTCACCCAATTGAGTGAAGAGTAGTGCTACCCCCAAAAATGCTAAATGTAACTTAACAAACACCATTTTCATAGGCAAGTTTCGGACTCCAATAGCATGGGCAATAAATGACAGTTGGGCCAGCTCCCCCTCAATCTTCAAATCAAACCCCCTTTGAAGTGGTGGAGAGTGTTGCCTTTGCTTTGTCTAGATCTTTCCAACCCTTCTTTAAAGAGTAAAACATCATTTTAATTTTTGAAAGATACAATAAAAATTAGTTTAGTCCCTAAATATTCAAAAAATTGATCAAAATAATCTTTTTAACTATCACTTAGGTCCCTAAAAACAACTAATTTAATTGATTTTTATAAGTTTTCCGTAAATCAAATAATGCAAAAAAATCTTTTGAAAATCTGATAATTTTTACAATATCTTCTCAGGACTAAAATGACCTTTTCCTTCTTACACTCAAATTTTGGTGTTGCAGTAAGCAGCTGGAACCGCTTGCAATCCACCGCCATTGGCAATCCATGGAAAACCCGATCCCAATTCCATCAAAATATCCATAAAACCATTAAAACATAAGGATGCCTCGATTCATAATTTT
Source organism: Cercis canadensis (assembly GCA_003255065.1). Classification (NCBI taxonomy): domain Eukaryota; kingdom Viridiplantae; phylum Streptophyta; class Magnoliopsida; order Fabales; family Fabaceae; genus Cercis; species Cercis canadensis. The sequence goes on from QAOA01002388.1 coordinate 255,899, forward strand.
TACCAGTCATTAACAGTGTTTTTTATTTTTTGGTTTTTTTTTTCAAATTCTGAAAATAAAAAGTTATTGTTTTAGCCAACTCATCAGCTGCCATTTGGGGACTACTGTGTAAATATAGAAGTTTATGAAGACACATTATGTGAATTACCTAAGACCAATTTCGACCATGTAAACGTCTGTCAGTGATTGGTTCTCAAACAAAAGGTTTCAGAAACCTTTTTTCATAGAAAGGTGCCTAAGCAACCTCCGGAAAAAAAATTGCAGGGACAGAAACTGAAATAATTAAGTGGAACATAATAAGAACTTGTGCCGAATGATTATAAAACAAATGAGAACTTGTTCACAACAATGGTGTTGCCATTTCCAACTCTGCCACTATGCCTTTTACCTATATCTTGTAACAATAGCACTGGAAAAACAAAATCTCTGCTTGTTTTCTGCTTCATTTAAAGGTATTCCTTCAAATTTCATTTGGTTATGTACATAAAAAATGAAACTCTCACAATTTGAAGCCATAATTGCTGCTTAAATGGTTTCAAATAGGACCCGTTGCTCTAGCAGTTCAGACAAAACATTCCTCATCTTCTCAACAGAAACAGGTTTCAATATAAGACCATCCATACCAACTCTCATACAATTCTCTTTTGTTACCTTATTGGTGTTTCCAGTGAGAGCAACTATCAGTGGTCTATCTTGACGTTTTGTAAACTTCTCGTGTATGAGAACGGCAAGTTCATAACCATCTATTCCTGTACACACATCCAAGAAGACCACCTTGTGTTCATGAGAAACAATACGCAAGCATTCTTCATATGAGCTTGCAGTTGTTACATCACATCCTACATGCATAAGAAGTCCCCTTGTTACTGTCCTGCTGACCCTGCATTTCAAGTGTCAGCGTCTAGTGATTAGTGAACTTCAATTACTTTTTTATTTCCAGCAAACAAAAGTAAAATGATTATGACATGAGGAAAGCATTCTACTTTGAGTTCATTTTGATCAACAAAACACAATTTTAAAATATGTGCTCAGGAAATCCACTTGGGTGTTTCTACTCAATTGGATGATTTGAGTCAACTCGACAGATACATTTTCGTAAGTTATGACATTTGACTAAGTTATTTTTCACTTAACTAAGATGTAATGGCTCTATAATTGTCTCTTTTAGAAGCACTAATTGGTTAAGGGAGGTTTCTGTAGGATGTTAAGGGAAGTTTTTGGAAATCGAGGTGAGGTTTGTCTAATTTCAGCTAAATGTAGTGGAGTGTAGAGTAATTCACTCAAAATTGCACTAATAAATTGCTTCGAGGAGGTAAAAGAAAGAAAAAGTAGACAAGAACAATTTAAACACTGTAACATTCTGGATTTACTAACCATTCACAAAATTTCCATCATTTGGCCATATTTTAAAAATAGCTAGGAAGCCTCATAACTGAAGCATAAACATGGATTCAGTTGCCCCAAAAGCAAAACTCATAGGAATAGGGCTTAGGAATATCCTAGACTCTAAAACATGCTGTGACGGAAACACAGAAAACAAAACAATAACAAAAATGAGCTACTAAGTTTATTTGTTTATCACCTGCATACTTCTCCAACAAGACTGTAAGACTTCAGATAAAGACACAGTAATAGAATGTAACTTCAACAGACCAGCTATATTCAAAGTAAGCTGCATTAGAAAAATATATTACTTAAAATGAAAAATATTGTATAAAATACATAAACAGCCTGTTTTATTGGTACAATCTATGATGTGTTAAATGTAGGACTTCAATCTTTACGTAATGTCCATGCAGCTGACATATTACATCATTGTTTTAAACAATTTGCAATGCTGAATGACAGGTAAAAAGGGTACATGTGACCTAGAAGGACAATATATTATAAAGGCCAACCTGAAAGTGTGATCTGGTGAACTTATGCCTTCTACAACATAACTCACATTCAAAATCAGACAAAGTCACAAGGGAACATTACATGTAATATCCAAATTAAACTCCAAGATTGGCATCAGACCAATGTGGGGGGTGTGCCCTTAGGATTGCCTAGGGAGGGACTTAGTCTCGGTGCACGAAAGCTGACCCAAGGATACCCTTACTGTCAAAACTAAAAAAAAAAAACCTCTTCCAAGATTGAATAGTGCTCTAAACCCCTAAATTCTACACTTTCATTTGCAACTTGTTGAATTCAAGGTTCAACAACCTACAAGTGGATATTCAGCCATTACAAACTACTAAAATAAGTACTCAACAATATTATGCTAAACTGGCACCCTAGAAGTTAATGCATTAAATAAGGAATGAAGCAAAGTAACGTTTCCTTTGATATTGCCAGAGTTATAGTGGTTTCGTTTGAAGCCAGCCAATGTTTGAGTGTGGGTTATAGTATTAAGACCCTGATCTCTGGACTGGAAATCTTATCCATGAAAATAATCTAAAACATGAATCAGCTGACAAATTTAGTTTAAACATATAATAAAAATCTGTTATTACTCAACCCCCATGTTGGAACTCATGCCAAACTTTATTCAAGCATTCCCTTGTCATTGGAAAATGCACAAATAGGAGGGTTCATTGATTCAAGAACTCTGGAGAGCATTTTAAATACCAACCTATGTGTTAAAACTTAAAAGCACAAACTCCCTTCTAAAAAAGGAAATATCACCAAAATAGCAATAGCAAGGTAAATATTAAAACTGAATTAGAAAACATTGTTCTACTTAATAAGACTTCCTCCTTCTTGCAACTTCTGAATAAACAGATATTTTATTCTTGAATTCAAGGTTTCGTTATAATTATTGTTGTCATCATCATCATCGTACTATAGAAAGAGACATTCAAGCATTAATTTTCAGGCCATCAATTTCCTTCTACAATTCTGTTAACATGTTTCAAAGTGGAAAATGGATTCCAGCAGGGTGTTGTCTATTTATACCCAGATGATAAATAATTCATAACTATTAAGTGATAAAGTAACACATTCTGAAACTAAAGCTCCAAAACAATAGCTATGTCACTTACCCATTATCATCCATCACAAGAACCTTGTGCCCTGCAAAGTTTATTGGGCCATTATTTCCCATAACTTTAGCTGCAAAAGGTTGCTTAGATTCATTTGTTCGGTTTGGTGTTCCAAGTTTTACAATGAAGGTGACTGTAGATCCTTTACCAATACCTTCACTTTCAATCCAAATATGCCCTTCCATAAGATTGACAAACCTGGTCATAATATCAAAAATAAAACATAATCAATAGTGCCTTCTTAAACAGGCATCACTAGAAGAACTTCATTTGCAAGTCAGATTCCAAAGAATAGCAGACAGAATTATGCTTTGCATCCTAAACATTTCCTTTTTTTGGCTTTGCATCCTAAACATATAAGAGTAAGTACCTCTTACAAATTGCAAGGCCAAGTCCACTTCCACCAGAATTTCCTGGTGCTAATGATTGGGTTTGGGAAAACTTAGTGAATAACTTCGGAATATCTAGTGGATTAACTCCTGATCCTGAATCTTTTACCTACAATGTGGGAAAAATTTTGACATTTTTCATTGAGGTCAGATAGAGAAGGATAAAATGCTCCAATACTCCAAGTACTAATTAAGCTTGAAGTTACAAACCTGTACTCGTAAATAAAAGTGGTTGTCACTTGAAATTGGAAGGAAGTAAGGAACTCTAGCATCTCGAAATGATTCTGGTTTTGCAATAAAAGCAGTGATGGAGATGCTGCCCTCTTTCGAGAACTTCACAGCATTTCCAACAACATTTAAAATAATTTGCATGAGACGTTTCTCGTCACCAATGGCAAACACTGGCAAGTCTGGAGCTAAATGCAAAGTGAGTGACAACTTTTTGACAGATGCAACTGGCCTAATCAAGCTAAGGACCTGTGATCATGAAAGCATATCTTACTACATGAAACAGCCAAAGAAACTCCTGATCAAGTTGCTGCATTTAGAATGTACATTTTACCTCTCTGAATGCAGCATGAAGATTAAAAGTTGCTGCATCAAGTTGAAGATTTCCATCTTCAAGCCATGAAAGATCTAGGACATCATTGATGAGAGTAGCCAATAGATTACTACTTTTCAATATTGTCTCAACCATCAGGCGTTGTTCAGCTGTCAGCTCTCTTTCCTGTAACAACGAAGAGAGTGCAATAATTACATGCATGGGAGTTCTCATCTCATGATTCATAACAGCCAAAAAATCATTGCGAGCATGAATTGCAGTTTCTGCTTCCCTTCTTGCCAGATCAAGTGCAATATTCTGCTCCATGAGCAGACCCCTTGCTCTCATAGACTCTTCTAAGATTGCAGCATGTGAAAGAGCAACTGCTACCTGGCATAAGAATACAATTTTAACAAGTCAATTAAAAGTATGTTTAAATGGTAGACTCGTGGTACAGAGAAGAGGTCCACTCAAGCTTACTAAAGCATATTTCTGATATATATATTGAGAGATTTGATGGCCATGCATGTGACATCTGATTGAGTGAAGCTTAACATGAATGGTTGTGCCCATACTCTCTAGTTAAACAACTTCTTAATGAGGGCCTACCTTTCTTAGAGTTTTTGCCAGTTTTATTTTTTTATTTTTTTAAAGAAGAATTTTAATAGAAGAAAAAATAAATGAGTTTTTGCTCATTTTATCACCAATAATGGCATTCGAGTACGTGTCTTTCCTGTCAGAAACAATGTGGCACACATGTAGAATTTAAACCTCAAGCTATGTCCTAAAGCTTTTCTGTGAGTCCCATCTTTTCCAAGTTTCTTTTTTTATTTTTATTTTTTAGGATAAATGAATAATTCATTTTCCCAATGCCCATTCAGCATAACATGAAGCTAAAGTTGCACCAACAACAGCCAAAACATTAACATCGGATCAGGTCCCTCTCATGTTAGGGAGTAACATGACACTGTCATGTTTGAAACATCCTGACCTTACATTCCAATCAGAAGCATATCTATGGTCTAGAATATAACAAATCACCTCTCTTCAAAACTCACAATTTCATTAACACTCTTTTTCCTTCATTTTTGTTTTTTCCTTTTCCTTTCTGTCTCTTATTTTTTGTTAGATCAGCAGCGCATACTTTGTCTTTTTCCCTGTTCCAATTGCAGACTCATCACTGTTTGAAACTCATGTCAGCCACAAATCGAGGTTTAAAGTTAGAAATTGATTCATATATATGTTGCAAACTAAATATAATATGACAACTTGAGTATAGCACCCACAAATCAACGTTGTGGGTCATATATACTGATTTTCGTTCCTGGGCCATCACCATGGACTCTACTTCTTTTGACTGTACCATACAGATTTAAGGGGATTTTGATTTAGATCCCATAAGAGGATCTCTGGTGCTTATTTGATGGAGTTCATGAAACAGGGCTATAAGAGTTTGACATGCAAAGTTAAACAAGATGGCAATGTAAGCTACAGATTCTCAGAGGCCTGGAAAGAAAAACTTTGGACAGAACTTCTGAGGTCACTCAATTGCCAGAATTGATGGAAGCTGCCCTAAATTCAACTCTACTTTGGAATTGGAATATGGAAGAAGAAGCAGAAAGGAAAAGGAAAAAAAAAAAAAGGGAAAGAGGGAGTTATTGGAACGTTGAGTTTTGAGGAGAGGGTGATGTGTTGTAATCTAAACCATAGATGTGCTTCTAATTAAAATGTAAGGTTTGGATGCTCTAAACACAACAGTGTCATGTAACCCCCTAACTTGAGGGGATCCCGATCCAATTAACATCTAATTGTATAAACAACATTCCCACAGTTTGCAAAGATGTACATTCCTCTGGGAACAAGTAAAACTATCTTCAATGAAGGTTTTAGCTGTGGTATGAGTTCTTCTTACACCCAAACCAAAACCAAATTGCCTCCTTTGCTTTGCAACAGAAAATACATTACTTATTTCCTATACTATTAATTAACGTTTTCAAGTATCCAAGCGCAATTAAGGAAAATGAATAGACCCATAATAGGAAACAGAATAAGGGAGATGCAATGTGGAGAAAGGTTTGTAGTAGCATCATCTAGACTGTTCAGCAGGAGAGAAATGGGAGAACCTTTAATTGGGAGGACTCTATATAAAATGATGACACACTCTGAGACAGACCCAACTTTAATATATGTTGAAAATATTATATTCACAAATTTATATTTTTGTTTAACTATACATGATTAAATAATTTCAACTTTTTATAAATGGATCGAAATTCAATTTACCTTCGGAAGAAACAAAAGGTTGAACAACTATATATGAACATACAGAAGACTAACACAAATAAATTCAAAAGGCATAATAACTATGCATGTCTGTAATTTATCAACGTGTCTTAGGTCTTTAAAAATGCACAAAATAATTCATAAAATTTACTTTGTTCCATTCCTACAAACCTAGAAACTTAGACTAAAAGAGTAATAACTAACATTTGAGTAAATAACTACATGTAAAGAAATGTGAAGACAATAGAAGAGAAAGGAAAATATAATAGAAAAGAAATTCAAGAAAATAAAATGGCAAGTTTCTAACCTGATCAGCAACTACCTCAACCAGCTCTAATTCATGTGCCCGCCATTGCCTGGCACTGTCTGATGGAAGCATTAAGACCATCAAAGCATAGCTTCTTGTTGAAACCTCTGGCCAATCATATATTTGGAAATTGGAGAGATGCAGGAGAGGAACCCGAACCGCAACTACCTCCCATGGCATGTATTTTCCTGCATGAGGCCGTAGTCTAGCCACTGGGCAATTTGGTGAAATTTTTACTGCACTGTTGCTACTAAACACTTGATTGATCACAGGAAGATGGATGGGTACTGTGTATCCAACTGGATTCTGCTGTCGCAAGGTGTAGGAGAGTTGAAGCTCCAAACCAGTATGTGTTGGCATCCATAATGCACACTCCTCCAGTGCCAAAGTTCTACCCAGTTCAACAAGAGTTGTTTTCAGTATGGTGTGTCTATCAAGAGTGCTCCTAATCTCATGAGTCAGCATCCTAACATGTCGACCGGTTTCTTCCTGTGTGCGAATCAGGCCCATTTCTCGGTCAAGCTCTGCAGCCTTGTTCTTCAAAAATAGCTCTCTAGTTTTAACACTCAATAAATCAGGAATAATATGCACAAGCATAAGGGCAGTTGCACAAGACACCACAGCAGTTAAAACCTTAGAAGTGGTCATTACTACTGCCACAGTTCTTGAATGCGTTGAACAGGTCCATAAATTAATTAGATGCGTTGCTCCACAGAGAACTATGAAAGCACCAAACTGAACGAGTACCCATCTATATGGAAATACAGCTGATTTCTTCACAAAGTATATCAGCTCTAAAGGGATTGAAAAATAAGCAACAGCAATGAAGAAATCTGAAATATATTGATATTTCATCAACAATTCATCAGCTGGCCATGGTGGCTCAATACAGTTGCAAGGTTCCATGATGATTGAACCACCTTAGCCGATTCTTCCTTTTTTACATGACTGCATTAGAAGTTGGAAAGTTTTAGTATCAAATAGATGGAAAATGAAACAAAAGTAAATAATTAACAATATAATAAAGGCAATTAGCAACAAAATATTAATATCACAACTTTCACTTGCCCTAATGTTTTCTGGCCTTATGTTATGTTGCAGGACAGGGATGAAAGAGGAAAGAGAAAAGAGAAGGAAAATAAAAGATAGGGGCTACACCAGCAACTCTGTCACAGACAAGCAAAATTACATATCAACCTTGTTAAATGAAGGCAGCAAGATCTAACGCAAGTGTTAACAGTGAGACCACTAAAAAGGTTCTCAATACAATAATAGTTCAAAGCTTCTGGATGATTTCACACTATCTGTTAATAACAATGTCTCTTGCTGCATGATAACAGTGAATCATGTTATATTAGCAGACAAAAATAAATGAAGACAGCACCAGAGCCGAACACACCTGACGTAATCAAAACAATAAGAAACTCTTTTCCTCAATCAAGATAATTGGAGGTTCAGATAATCAATATACAAGCAAAGATCTTTTCTTTTGTCAAGCCCACATGTAGCCTCCTCAGAAATATGCACACAGCACAAACATGCCACTTAATGCCATGCTCAACAACATTGCACACATCCCAGACAAACAATATCTGGATCTAAAAATTTTAAGCTCACTGGTGAATACACATATTTAACATTAGTTTGTGTTTATATGTTGCCTTCATATCTTTCACTTCAAGAGCATCACTGAAGACCATAATTTTTAGGGCTTTAGTTTTCAATTTAAGTTTTCCATAGCACTCTCTACACTGAAATGGTGTCCTTGGTCGGACTGAAAATGGAAGCGATAGAGGGGGACTAGTGAAATTAACAATATATCTAGACAGAACATAGGCTTTGATCCATTGCAGTATTTTTGCATCTCCCTTTCCCCTCGCATTTCCATTCCTACCAATAACACCCAAGAGCTAAGCAAACAGAAAGTTAGTCTAAGCATAACATACAAAAATCTCATCTTCAACCTACATTAATCACTTTCTTCCAATGTTCTATAATATAACCAGCATTATTCCAGAATTATTGGAAAAATTATTATGTTGCTACACTAATAAACACTATCAGTAATTCATTACTATATTTTACACATATCAAAACATTTTTTCTGTATTAATGACAACATAAGAGATGAGTACCTCAGTAGTAATCTTTTGATCCTCCAAATTTTTGTATTTTTATTTTCTTGTTGGAACCCTTTAGCTCAAAAGCTGTACCACATCTAAAAAATCCAATGCTGCCGATCACTCATTTACCAAGCTCTCTACAACCCCTCCCCCCTCCCCCACCAAAACTAATTATGTCATGCAAGTTATAGCTCTGTCTTTCACTGGTAAAATCCTCTCATCCTCATACTCTACTCACTAAATGAAACCCAAATCCATATTTTTAATATGTTTCAATCCAACCAACATATTAATACCTTCTTCCCCACAGTTTCAGAATTGTAAATTTTTGGTATAGCTCAGTATGCATCTGTACCCTCACGGTCTCCCTTTCGGTTTTTTGGGCCTCTGGTTTGGCATATCTGAATTCTGAATTCCGAATTCTCTTTAACTCCCATCATTCTACAATCATGCAACTTTCTGGAATTCAAATTTTATTTGCTACCAGTCTACCACCAATAGGTTACTACAGTTCCCATCAACATGTCTACATGGATGAACATCTCCTGACCTTGAATGTTCAATAATTCTCCTAGCTTCTTTCATGATACAACTAGTTTCTCTAATTACCTCAGCTAGGAAAAAAAAAGAAGGTCTAGCTCCACTATCAAACAGGCCAAATACAATTCCCGGTAAGAACTACCTAATCAATGAAGAGCAAAATGGGTTTTCTTTGAACCCAATAAGGAATTAAAGAGAAAAAGAGAGTGAGAGAGAATAGATTGAAGAAAAAAAGTAATTTGATATTTCCATTACTGTTGAATGAAAAATACGCAAAATAGATTCTATCATCCGCCAAACTAGCATGGAAAATGAAATCAATATTCTAGAGAGAGAAAGAGAGAACCTTATACTAAGTAGAGCAAAGTTGCACAGATTTCAAAGAGAAAAAGAAATTAAGACACCAAGTTGCTTAGATGTGATCTCGCTATGGTGGATTGGTGGTCAAATTCAATGAACAACGTTGTCTGGCAGAGAGAGAGAGAGAGAGAGAGAAGAAGGACTTACCGCAAAGGGAAAATGATGGGAAGTGGTACACAACTATGGAGTCCCAAATAGTCTAGTCTCAGTACAGGCAAAATGGGGAAATTTTTTGCCTCTTGCCTCTATTTTGTTTATGGCAAAACCAAATAAATATCTTTCTTTTTTATTTTTATCCTTATTATTTCTTCTCCCACTTACATAATGAGTGACGAAAAATATATTGTAAGTTTTTATAATTTAGATGAATTATTTATAATTTTTTTTCTTTATAATTTGAAATTTTTTTAATTAGGTCTCTGTCACCGGTTATAAATCTATTAATTTAGTGTTGATATAACAAATGACGTGTCTATGTGACAATAAAAGAAATTAATGTAGCGCTGAAATAATACAAAAATTACCACCTCATCAACCTTTTTATGTACCTTTTTGAGCTAAAAATTTGATTAGATGACAATTTTTTGCTACTTTGGCAACACGTCAACTTCTTTTATTACCATATAGACAAATTATTTGTTATGTTATCATTAAACTAATAAAATTATAATTAGAAGTGATAGCAGGAACCCAATTATAAAAAATTCAAACTATAAAAACCTCAAAAGAAGAGAAAAATTATAAAGACCTGATTTAAAATTTGTCCAAACTATAAAGACTTACGGTACATTTAAACATTCTTTTTATTTATTTATTCTTTGATAATTCAGCTGAACTATTACTACTTTAGGAGTTTTAGAGTCAAAGCACACAGAGATATAATTTTATATAAGAAACAATTTGATAAGCTCTTATTTTATTAATGAGAGGGCTTGAACATAAGACCTTATTCTTACAGGAGAATGGTCTAATGACTAATTGGTCTATAGCTTAATTAACTTAAGTGATGTTATATTTACTCCTTACTTCTTTAGTCTATATTTCTTCTCCCTAAAATTTGATTTTTTAAATAAATTTTCAGTTAAATTAAATTTTAAATTTTATTGTTATATGATTTCATTGAGTTTTTGTTTTTTTTTTTAGTAAAGACTAAATGAAGGTATTTTTCAAGAGGATTGCCAAATTATCTTTAGGGTTTATCTTGTGATGATAATAAACTTGATCACATATATTTTCTTTATTGTCATCTTCTATTTGAAGAATTATGGCACGTTATTTGACAAATTGTAACAATCCAAACAATAAAAAAAAAATGAGTTCACAAATATATAATTTTGATTAGCTATGCATCCAACAATCGTGCCAAGGAGCTGATTTTATAGCTAAATTGGGTGCTAAAGGTCAAGAAGGGTGGATAGTGCATAAGCAACTTCTTACGAAACTTCAAGTAATGCTTTTAGCATATAGGATGGCAGTAGATCAATTAATGTATTTTATAGCAAACCATTTAGTTTCTAAAATATGTTCGCAAATATTGCAAGTTCTAAGCAGTGATATTGTTCTTCCACGCCTGCAAAACAGAAATAAAATGCAGAATAATATAACATGAAAATAAAAAATGTGACACTAGGAAGAATAGACTAATAGCAATATAATATAAGAGTAAGTTTGACTAATATGAAAATGGGATACTTAAATAAGGGTATTCTATTATTACAATAAAAAATAGTTGAAAAGGAATGTAAATAGACAATTAGGAGTGCCAATAAGCCCATCTCACATTATGTTATATTTTCTAAATTTCTCCATTTAAATATTTATTTCTATTGGTCCCGGGATCTAGCTCCTAAGAAGGTTGAGAACCTTGTGAATTCAAATCTATTTTTCATATTTCTAACTAAAAATTCTAGCTCTATATCTATCCGTGACAAGAAAAAAAAAACCTATTCCTACTTCTCTTCCATACAAATATCTATACTAAAATCACCAACAAGATGTTGGCTCAATGAAAACAAGCTGAATCCCAAGACGTATTTTAGGCCAAAGATCTTAAGTTCAAATTCTTAGAGTCGCACTTGTTGGGAGAGATTTACCGGTTATTGCTCATGTCCTGAATATGGATTAGTCTCATATCCAAATAGTATAAACCAAAAAAAAAAATATATCTATACTAAAATCATTCTTCACCCGGTTTTCTTTACTTTTTTTAATTACTATTATTATTTTATTTACTCTTCTTCTGCTCCAAAGTTTTTTTCTTTTTGAGAAATTTATTCTTCTAATTTTTCATAGCAAACATTTCTCTTTGAAATATAATTTTTGGAGGATCAAAATTTAATAATATTTCTAAAGCCTAATTGCAATTTTAGTCTCCCTTTTTTAAAAAAGTGAATCATTTAGTCCCTTTTTTTAAAAATGAATGATTTAACCTCTCTATTATGATAAAAGTTGTAATTTTAGTCCATCTGTTTCTCAAAAGTTAAAAAAACAAGACAAAAATATTGATGTGAAAATAAGAAATTGTTATTTTAATTTAATTTAGCCCAAAATAGCAAAATTGACATTAGAACAAAACAAATTCTCATTTTCTCTAATTCACGGGTCCAAATCAAGGCTTAAAGGTTTTCGAACTATAAATGACTCTAGATTGCTAGTTTGATAAAAACTGCTAGAATATAGAATCAAAGCTTATATTTTGGTATTTTTCTGGCAATTCTCATCTCAGTCTGAAATGTCAAAAAAAAATAAAAATGAGTGACTGAAATGTCATAGTCAGTTGGCAATAATCTTTGTGCTTCTACATTCATCTCAGTCTCCCACAAGAATATCAAGAAATCTGAGGATGTGTAATGACTGTCATACAAGCACTAAATTCATTTCATTGATCTATAAACAAGAAATCTTAGGACTAGTTCATACTCTACTTTTGGAAACACACTACTGAAGAACGACAATAACCATATCTCGCTACTTGGCTAGTTGAAGAGGGAGCAACCAACACCATGCGACCACCATTTTGGCAAACATGATTAGTTGACAATGAAATAACTTTAGTTACATGAAAATACGTATAAAAATTGTTTTTAAAAATACTTCCTCAAAAACAACTACAAATAAGATCAAGAGATACCATGTCTGATCTGAGCTTGCTGCAGTTGTTTATTAGTTATCACGCATCTATATGCATCCCATTGTTCCTTTGCTAATATGTTTAACAACTTCAATTGTGTTTCCATAGCTGCATTTGCCTATGACAACCTTCTCCTTGTCTCCAGAGATTTAAGAGGGTCAGACTTTTGCCACTTTTTCACAGCACCCACCATAGATGGCGTGGATGATATCCACCAATTCCTGGGTCTCCTTGTAACTACAAAGAGAAGAATAATCAGTAAAAGCACAAGAAGCCCAAAATGGGGAAGTTGGAATAAAGAGAGGTCAAGCTCAAATACATGGAACAAACCTCTTAGAAAAGAATAAAAGAATAAAAGAATAAAAGTTGAAAGACAAAGGAAAATTTCATATTTGATATCTAAGGTAATGTTAGTATTTTTTTAAATAGTTAAATATATTTTTTCGTGCTTGAATTATTTCTCAAATGTCATTTTAGTTATCAAATAATCACTCTGCTCACCAAATCAGTCATTTAAGTAATTATTTTTAGTACTACAGATAATTGATTTGGCAGGCAATGTGATTATTTGAGAATTAAAGTGAGACAAAAAATAAATCAAGGACTAAAGTAACATTTGAGAAATAATTCAATAACGAAAAATATATTTTACTCTTTTTTTTATAGAAAATTTTGATTAACCAAATTGAATTAGAAAGCAAACATAGCAATCTGTTGTTATATATACTCCCCCTCCCCCCCCAAGAAAAAAAAAAACCCAACCCAAAGAGAATAGAGAAAGATGGAGTAGAAAAGGAACCTTAAACCATGATACATGTGTGGACATATTAATAGGAACAGGTGAAATATAAATTTCTCACAAGAGTACTCATCAAGGGGTATTGTAGACACCGTATTTTGTCTGGACTATATTTTTTAATTTAGCTGAAAAATACAAAAAAATATACAAAATTATTTAATTTTTCATTCTTTTCAATTTTTATTTAAAGTCTTGATTTAAGTAATTTTTTAATGCATTTTTCTTTTTCTTTAAAAAAAAAAAGGTCTATTTACTTTTATAAGTAAAAAAAATAAAATAAAATAAAATGTGAGAAAAAAAAGATGTTTTATTCCAATTGCATGTAGCATAATCCAATGTCTTTTAAGAGACCAATATATGTTTTGTATGATACAAATATTAAGCCCAATAGTCTCAATATCATCAAAATAATTTGTCTAAGTCTAATTGCTTATTAGTTTACAGCCTATTTTCTTTTTGATCCCAAATATCTTAATCCAAATGAAGCATCCAAACCCAAGACCCATTTTTAGTTATGCTTCATTTACAAGAGGAGAACCTAGCCACTTTCATGGATTGAACACACTCTATTATTCTTTCTTTCCTCTCCTTGTCTCCTCTCCTTGTCTCCTCTCCCTCTTCATCTCCTTCTCACATTCTCCATTAAATCTTTGATTTCTAAGGCCTCATTCCATTTTTCTAACTTTCCATAGTTGATTTTAATCATTATTCACCTCCTTATCACTTTTCCATCAACTTGGATAAGGCAAGACAACACCTATTGGGAGAAATTGAAGCTTGAACCTAAGGGTTTGCATGGATTTTTGGGTTGAAGGACTACCCACTTTGATTCTTGACACTAGAAGGTTTCAATTGGATAATAGTTTTCTTCCACTTCTTAACTCTTTGAACTCGTTTATAATTTGACAGCTACATTTTTGGGTGCTCAGAGGCTTAATTATGCATGTTTTTAGTTGAAATTAATCTCTTGGATGATTATAATATGACCTAGGAGCATGTTCACATATATTTTTATTAATTTAGAATGACTTTAAGGCTCCTTTTACAAGTGATTTTGAATATTGATTATGCCTTTAAGGTGTTTGATAAAATGCATGTGTGAGGCAATGCTTGAATTTGACTTTGCTTCCAAAGTGTGATGCCTTTTTTTTTTTATTGTTATTATGATATGAATTGAGTGCCTCAAGTTCATTAATTGAGCATGTATTGCATCATGATTTATTCATACTTTACATTTGAGCATAATTTATAAATCCTGCCCTGAATTGACATTTGTGTGATGTTTCATGCATATCTCAAGTTATACACATCATTTTCATGAGATTTCGCTTTTGTTGAAAACCAAAGATGTGAACATTTCAGTCCATGTAATTTGATTTGATTGATTTAAATCCAAATAATCTCAGAATTTTTGCGAACAGAGCTGTTTGAACTTTCAAATTCTACATTCTTGGTTTCTGACCTTTAGGCATTGTTTGATTCATAACTCGAGTTATACAAAGGGGATTGATGCAATTATAAATTATTTTGAAAGCTAAGACATGTATATTTCAAATGGTATATGTTTTGTTACCAAATTATAAATTCTAAATTCTTTTGAATGCCCAGAAAAATCATAAAATTCTCATCAAATCCTATCATTCTGATTTCTAACCTTTGCATGGCGTTTTGGGCATAACTTGAGCTTCACAAGTGATTTTTGCATAATTCCAAAATCATTTGGAATTTTACACATATATATTTCATGTGTACAATTTCTATATTTTTATCATGTCTCTACTAATCCCAATTTTCATTTCAAATTAGTTGTGTTTTCTATGTTATCAAGTTGCTAGACAGCTATGGCAGTGCTTAGTCTCTTAGTTCTTTCTGGAGCTACAAAGCTCTAAATTCAGCACCATTTTCTCAATAGAACTGTAAGATGCATGAATTTAATGTGTAAAATTTCCAGATTTTTTTCATGTTCCCTTACTCCCAGTTTCAATCTGAATATGGTTATTCATTGCTGCACTACTGATGTTGTCATGTCTTTGGCAATGTTTAGTCTTTTGTCTCTAATTTGAGCTATATAGCTCTATTTTGCTTGATTCTTATTTTTTTAGAACTGTAAGACATGTGTCTTCGATGTGAACAATTTTTAGAATTTTCTCATTTTTTCACTACTTTCAGTTCTAATTTGAATGCGGTTGTTTTGGATTATGCCTGAGTTACCTTTTCTTAATTTTCTATTATTTCCATTTTTGTGAGTTTTAGCTTGATTCTAAGCATTGCATAGGAGATGTTGGCAAATTCAATTTGTTAATTTCTGCATTTACCTACATGAGAGCTGATTGGTAGTCTTATTTTTAGGGTGGTTGTCTTAAATTCATTTTTGAGTTTAATTTAGAATAATTATTGGGTTATTGAATTCTTTAGGTTGTGGTCATTTTTTTATTGGATGTCATTTGGGATCCTTCTTATATGCTTGAGGCATGAGATATATTTGAGGTATTGATATTTAATTGTGAATATTTTAACTTGTATTTGGCGTTTCTTTGTGTAACTTTACATATGACTGAGGGTGATTATGGTCGTAGACAAGTTGGAAGGCTCTACTCAAGAAGACTTTGCAGTAAGCTAGGAGCAAGAAATTTTCATTTTTATCTTACTTTATTTTTTTTCGAATGTAATTAAAGTCCCTTTTCCCTAGACAAATTTTGTAATACTTAAAATTATACGTTTTCACTGTATATAAAATATACATTTGTGTCGCGTAGTATCCGCAAGCCCCTTCACTTATCATTGAAGGATATATTGAGTTTTATTTTTTTATGGAATAGCTTTGTTTATCCAACCTAGGTGAAGGTAGCGTCATCCTGGATGACGATTTATGCGAGAAAGGGGTGGAAGGATTTAAGTCTCGGTAGAGAAATCATATATTGCACGTTTAAATTCTTTGTCTTTACTTTTGTAAGATATTCCTGTAATACATTTATTATTTTGGGATAAATAAAATACACATTTTTGGCCATATTATATTCACATAATAAATTTCGGGTAACCGTCTTTTAGACTGGTGTTGTGGGGTACCTAATACCTTCCCTACACACAAATTGACTCCCGAACTATGTCTAGTTTGCAGACCATTTTTAAAATTAAAAAAAGAGATTTTCCAATTGTTTCTCGTTTTCTTAAATACAATTGGTGGCGACTCCATATTTTCTTTCGAAAACTAAATCTTTTTTCCAAGTCTGTCATTCATGTCGTAGTGACCTTCAAGTACGTTATAATATGTATTCTTCTTAGTGCAGTTTAAGGGGTATCATAAGAGGAATCCAAAATGATGCCATATACCAAGTTGAATGTTACTCAAGAGCATAACTCATAGTGGAGGACATACATTGTAGAAACATAATTGTCATGAGTCTTTTAGTAATTCATAGAAACAACAATCACTAAACTTAAATAGGCCACAAATGAGGGGCAGACAATTAAACCAAAGAGGTATATTATGGTAGTCCATGTTTATTTTTAACAGCTTCATAACACTTGCATAGTCCAAAGACATATCTCTTTGTTCTCTAACTTCTCTTTGTTTAAGGAAGGAATTTGGATAAATAAGAAGAATCAAAGAATTCTTCCCCACTACATAACACGTTGTACACATGCAAAGAGCTATCATATGCACTATATCACGATCAGAAGTATCCTTATTTCCCTCACAGTCTTTAGATGAGGAAAGCCCTACAACTCCAAGGTAATGAAGTAAAGCAGCAACCACTGCAATCGTCATTGCTACAGATGAACCTAATCCGGTCTGAGCTACTTCAGGTTTGCAATGTTGTCCATTGGTATCCTTAGAATTGAAGGTTATGGAGGTAAGAGGAGGAAGGGAGACCAATGATTTTGGAGTCAAAGGGAGTCCACATCCTTCAATCTACAGAAGAAGTTATTAGTTAAATGAATTTTTTAATTTGAGCTTCTCAATATTATGTAGTGTTCAAATCCTTAAAAGAAATCCTTAAAAGTTTACTGAGAAAGGCTTCTAGACAGAAAAAATCTTTAATCTTAAAGAGTATAAAGAAATAAGAAGAAAAAGTTGAAGTATAAACCCCTAACATGAACACAATATTTCTTCAATAAACGTTACAGCAGTTGTCTACTCTTGTAAGCAGCAAACACATTGAAGATCAGATGAAAATTCCAACAAAGGTCAAAAAACAGGCAAAAGATTCTACTAAAAAGATCATTGTGTGAAAAGAAAGCACTTACCTAATTCCTATAAGAATAAAAATCATTGCAAACCCAAAATTGTAATATCAAGACCTGTAAAACTAATCCAGTTAGAATGAAGTTGTTTGAGTGTCTGAAAGCTAAAAGAGATGGGACGTGAGTGGGAGAGAGAAAGTGAAGTTGAAGTGGTTTATTGCTTGGCTTTTTCTTTCATTACATTTTCATCTACTCAGGCCTATTTATAGGCTTCATTCCACCTGCCCTACTTCCTCATAAGTTGTAGATTTTCTCTCCTTCCACTGACTTGCTTCTTCTTCAATCTTCTACGCTCTTCATTGATTTTTCTCATACTATTCTAGTACTTTCTATTTTTTTTTTACCACTAATATATATATATTTTTACTATAGACTTTTCTAGATTAATGTTTAATACTCCCCTTTAATCTAGAAAAGTCATGAACTCCAAGCATGTTTTTAAACATGATGAACTTCTCAGCTAAAATTGGCTTTATGAACAAATCTACCAGTTGTTCTTCAGTTTTGTAGAACTCTAACTTGATTTCACCTTTGTCCACGAGCTCTTGAATAAAGTAATGTCGGATTTCAATATGCTTTTTGTGGCTATGGAACACAGGGTTTTTGGTCATGGCAATTGCAGACATGTTGTCGCAATAAATTTTCGTTGGATTGTTCCTACCTTGATGAATATTATTCATAATCCTCCTTACCCAAATAGCTTCGCAGGATGCACTGGTGGCTGCCATATACTCTGCTTCAAAAGTCGAAAGTGTTACACTCTTTTACTTCTTTGATGCCCATGAAATTGCCTTGGAGCCAATGAGAAAAACATAACCACTTGTACTCTTTCTATCATTGATGCTTCCAGCCCAATCACTATCAATGTAGCCAACTAAGTGGCAATCTTTCTTAGCCTCATACAAGATCTTATAATTCTTGGGGCCCTTGACGTATCTGAAAATTCTCTTTGCAGCAATGAAGGGAACTTTAATTGGCTTGCTCATGAATCTTGAGACAATGCTAACAACATGTACTATGTTGGGTCTTGTGTTCGTGAGATAAATTAATGAGCCATCTAGGCTTCGATAGATCATCTCATTCACCTTCTCCTTTCCATATTCCTTGGACAACTTCTCATTCATTGCCATTGGTGTAGATAGTGGCTTGCAATCTCTCATGTTGAACTTCTTCAATAGATTTTCAGAATATTTTCCTTGAGAGATGAATACTTGGCCAGGCTTTTGCTTCACTTGCATGCCAAGAAAATATTTCATGAGACCAAGTATTCTTGGGCTTGTGCTAGCATAGATTAAATCATCTATGTACAAGCATAAGATGAGAAAATTATCTCTTTTGTATCTTCACATATAATGATGGTTCGCTTGGTCTTTTGGAGAATCCATGCTCAAGAAGATAGTTGTCCATCTTGCTATTCCATGCTCTAGGAGCTTGTTTTAGGCCATAAAGAGCCTTCTTCAAGCGATAAACCTTGTCCACGACGTAGCCATGCGGTTGTTCCATGTAAATTTCTTCAATTTCTTCATTGAGAAAAGCAGACTTCATGTCTAATTGATAAACATGCAACTTCATTTGAGCAATTAGAGCAAGGACCATTTATAGTTTCCATACATACTACAAAAAGCAAAGGTTTCATTGAAGTCAATACCTGGTTGTTGAGAATACCTTTGGTGATAAGTCATGCTTTTTATTTTTGGATGGATCCATCTTCATGATATTTGATCTTGTAAACCCATTTTAATCCAATGATATCCTTGTCTTCTGGCTTCTCCAAGAGCTCCCACGTATGGCTTTTCTTAATCATCTTGATTTCCTCATCCATGGCTCCTCTCCATGCTTCTTGCTTTGTAGCTTCTTCAAATTTGTGAGGCTCACAAGAAAAGAATGCAACATCACACGTTTGGTAGATATCTTGCAATGGTTGCATTTTTCTTGGAGGAGATAAAGGAGCACTACATGAAAAAAAGGATTTTCTCATGAACAAAATTTGTAAGAAAACACCCAAAAATCCGTGAGAAATGCATTTCTCATAGATTTTGGAGCGCTAGAAAACCTCGTATGACAAATTAAATTTATCACGGAATTTTGTTCTATGAGAAAATTTTTCATGGATTTACTTTTGGCGTGAGAAATATTGATAAAAAAAAATTCTCATGGAATTTCTCATTGATTTTTGTTGGTAAAAAATTTTGCAAGTTTTTTTTTTGCTGATTTCTTATATCAATGCTAAAGAAATTACAAAAAGGGAAAACAAACATTCAAAGAAAGTTAACAAAAAAAATAATACATTATCACATTTAAATAAACCTTACAGAGTTTGATCTTAGACTTTACACATTTTGCAATCCAAAATGAATTAACTCAAGCAGTGATTACTATAAGAAACTAATTCTAAATTAATAAAATTCATCCCTAGAGTTAGAACAAAACAGAAAATTTCTAATAAAATAAACAAATGTAAAGGCAATTTTTGAGCTATTGTACACTGTAATTGATTTTTCCTAAGATCTGGTACATAGTTGACATAATTGCCTTTAGCACAGGCTACAATAATGTAGATGACATAGCTGCTGGAGATGAACACCTATGATCATCTGACATCTGTCATACAAAAAAGTAATTAATTCAACATAAACATCAAATAAGGAACTAAATTAGCTTACCCCTAAACCTTAACCCTAAACACCTAAACACCTAAACTCCTAAACCCCTAAACCCAAACTCTAAATTACTAAACCCTTAAACCCTAAACCCCAAATCCCAAATGTCATTTCCTAAACTCCTAAATCCTAACCCTTAACCCCTAAATGCCTAACCATAAATCCTAAACTAAAAATTAGGCAGAGTCTCTCTTAAAACTTGAATAATCTAGGAATTATAAATTCCACATAATTACCTAAAATAGTAAAAAATCCTTATTAAATCAATATAGTAAAGTTACCTAAGACATTCAAAATTCTAATAAATTTGATGACATCCAAAAAAATCCAAAAAATAGCATAATCATTCTACATAATTGTAGACACCATATTTTGTCCAGGTCTTTTTTATGGTATAAAAATTTTTGAAAAAAAAAGAGATAAAATTTAATTTCTAATTAGTGATTTTAGTATTGTTGTTTGGGCTTTTGTAATGAAACAAACCCTAGGCCCAATCTATTGTTAGTCTAGCCCACTTATTTTATCTAAGCTCATTTGACCTACTCGTAAATAATTAATTTTTTTTAAATAATAAATAAAATAAAAATAGAAAAAAATTGTAAATAAGTTTTTGTGTGTCACTAAATTTAAGAGCACCAATAGAAGAGCAAAGAATAGATTTTATCCTCTCCACATTGGTCCAAATCCATATATTATCTTTATTTCACAAATAACTAAAAAAAAAAAAAGAAGAGAAAAGACCAATTAAAAGAAAAGCAATGGAGATGTGTGGTGGAGATTAAAGGACAAGAGGGGCAAAGCAAGAAGTAATATATATATATATCTAAAGCAAAATAGGATGTGTGCGTAAAGAAAAAAAGGGAGGAAATTGACCAAGAAAAGGAACGTGAGCAAAAACAGATAAGAGAAGCACAAGAGAGAAAGAGAAGTGGGAGAAGGCAGAGTGCGTGAAAGTGAGGTTGAGGGGAGAGGAGACCGAGAGAGAGATAGAGACTTGAAGAATCCCCAATTTTTTGCTTGTATCTATTGGAGCTGAAATTCCATTAGGCATTCGGTGGAGACATTGCAGCAGTCATCGGAGCTCAAAGGTAGTAGGAGAATCCATTTGGTCCTTTCAAATTGGTGGTTGTAGGACAATGTCATCAGGATCAAAGAGAATCATTCTCTTTGATACATTCTCTTCCTTTTCATTCTTGCTTAAATGTGAGAGTTTGGGCAAAATGGGTTTATGAGAATTATTTCATAGTTCTTGAATAATTTATAGGCAATTTGTAGCAGTCTTCTGTTTTCAAGATTTGGATTCCCTGATATATGAATATCTCTTATTGATGCAATATTTCGAGCTTAGGAAGTTTGAAATGATTTTCTGGCCTCATTCATGTTGATATTCTATTGCAGTAATAGTGACTGAGTGTGGTAGAGTATGGTGGCTCTCATTTGTAGGATAAATCTTTGTTACAGTTGGATATGGATTTATGTCCTTTGAATTCTGGATGTGTGTGCTGCAACTGTATTTTGATATTTTAAATTTTGTACACCTGTAAGTTAGTTGTGCTTCAGGCTTTTCCTAAGTTGTTTTTATACCTACATATTGTGAAGTGTGAAGGATTGAGTAAATTTGTCTGTAAACCTTTGGGTAATCCTTGTATGTAATCTCATTCCTAAGATTTGTTTTAGTGCTGATCTCAGGCCCTTGGATTTCATTGGTTAAGATAGAGTACCATCCTATTTTGGTTTTGATCAGCAAATAAAATGTGTGTATCTTGATCTAGTCATAAGCTCATTTACCATGCTGCATTTATGAAAAATGTATTGTTGATATTTGATTATGGTCTATCTTGGTCTTCTTGCTTCAAATTTGATTTGTAAAATTTGATATTATGTTTTTGGATGAGTATGTTGAAAGGATAACACATATTGGGCTGATTGGTTCATATATAGATATGATATATTTGTTGCCAAGCATGTCTAGTATGAATTCCTTGTTGATTTCATGTTCATCAAGATTTTTTTTTTTTCCTTTGGTTTATATTGGGTTGAATGTTAATTCCTTGGCTGTGTTTTCTTGGCTCATGGCAATTTTATACCTCTGGTTGTAGAATATGGATTGTCCATGGAGGTTGCTTTTTGTCACATGAGATTCTTTTGATTGGTATGATCAATGTAAAGTGCTCATTGTTTAATATTTAGTTTGATATGTATGGTGAAGTGGGAAAGGCAAGATATTCAAATTTGAAATGAGGTGAATTGATGTTATGTTTGAGCATTGTAGAGAGATGTTGCTAAGGTGTACGCTTGCAGTCCTAAAGTTCAATTTCTAATAACAATGATATTCCTTATGTCTTACTGAATCTGACCTTTGGTTCTAATATAGACCAGTTGAAGTTTCCTTTGACATGTGCCTTTGTGAATTTTCGCTGCTGTTAGTTCTTGCTGGCAGCATCGTTTATCTTTTAGAACCGTAAGACATATATTTTCAGTGTGTACAATTTTAAGATTTTTTCCATGTCTCCCATACTCTCAGTTCGCATTTAAAATTAATTGTTTTTCTGTATTGTTAGGCCTGTTAATTTTCTCTGGCAGCATGTAGGCTTTTAATTCTTTCTTGAGCTATATAGCTCAGAATTTAGCACTGTCTATCCCAATAGAACCATAAAATGTCTGTCTTCAATGTGTAAATTTTTTAGATTTTTTTCATGACTCCCTTGCTCTCAGTTTCAATTTGAATATAGTTGTTCACTACTGCACTGTCACTGCTGTTATGTCTCTAGCAGTGTTCAATCTTTTGTCTCCAATTTGAGATATATAGCTCCATTTTGTATGATTCTTATTTCATTAGAACCGTAAGACTTGTGTCTTTGATGTGAGAAATTTTTAGAATTTTTTTTAATTATCCACTATTTCCAATTCTAATTTGAATTCGGTTGTTTTGGATTATGCCCTTTTCTTAATTTTCTATTGTTTCATTTTTTTGAGTTGTTAGCTTAGTTCTAAGCATTACATAGGAGCTGTTGGCATGTCAATTTGGTAATTTCTACATTTATCTATGTGAGAGCTGATTGGTAGTCTTATTCTTTGGCGATTGTCTTAAATTCATTTTGAGTTCAATTTAGAATAATTAATGTTGGGTTATTAATTTCTCCAAATTGTGGTCATTATTTATTGGGTGCATTTGGGATCTTTCTTGTATGCTTGAGATGAGATATACTTAATATGATGATATTTAGTTATGAATCTTTTAACTTGTATTTGGTGTTTCTTTGAGTAACTTTACATATGACTGAAGGTGATTGTGGTCGCAGGCAAGTTGGAGGGCTTTGCTCGAGAAGACTTTGCTGCAAGCTAGGAGCGAAAGATTTCATTTTTATCTTACTTTATTCAAATGTAATTAAAGTCCATTTCCCCGAAATAAATATGTTAATATTTAAAATCATACATTTGTACTACATATAAAATATATATTTGTGTTGCGTAGTATCCACAGACCCTTTCATTTATCATGAGATGATAGATCGAATCTGATTCCTTTATGGAATATCTTTGTTTATCCGACCTGGGAAAAAGGTAGAGCCACCCTGGAGGGCGCTTTATGCTAGAAAGAGGTGGAAGGATTTAGGTCTCGGTTGAAAAATCACGCATTACACGTTTAAATTCTGTCTTTAATTTTGTTAGATTTTCCTGTAATACATTTATCATTTTGGGATTAATAAAATACACATGTTTTGGCCATATTTATGTTCACACAATAAATTTCGGGTAACCGTCTTTTAGACGAGTGTGGTGGGATGCCTAACACCTTCCTCACACACATTTTCACATTACAAAGCATATCTTTTCCCAAGTGGCATTATCATGAGAAAAACTTTGTTAGGGGCCATTTTGATAGTAGTGACAAGTTGCTCTTTATTTTTATCATAGATGGTGCATTTATCACCATCAAAGTTGCGCTTATAGCCTTTTTGAATTAATTGTCCAACAATTATAATTAATAAATTTTGTGCTAGGCCATGCACATAAAGAACATCATGAATGAGTTTTTGATTGTCATCTTTAGTTCTGAGGGCAATAGTGTCTTTGCCTTCAGCTTTTTGAATTTCCCTATCACCAAGTGTGACTTGGAATTTTAAGCTTTCATTCAAATTGACAAAACAACTTTTGTTGCTTGTCATGTGGTTTGAACAACCACTATCAAGATACCAAACATCCCTTGATTCTTGATGAGTAGAGTAAGTGGAATAAAATATTTGATTAAAGGATTCATTATTTTCAATAAAATTAGCCTCTTCTTTTTTCCGGTACCAAAATTTTTTTTCAAGATGAGAGTGCCCTTTGCACCTCTTGCATTTAAATTGACAATCTTTTGCATCATGATTATTTTTCTTGCATAATTGTAATAGAAGCTAGAGTTTCCTCTATTACTCCATTGATTGTTATAATTTCCTCTCCCCCTACCACGGTTATTAGAAGCTCATCTCTTTCCGGAGTTTTAACCATGGTCTTCATTTTTCCTATCTCCATCCTTTTTGGAGATATTCAATTTAGATTGAAAGGCTTGCTCTAGTGGTTGCTCAATGATGAGACGTTATTTTACACTATTTGTTTCCCTTATACTTAGTCTTTTAGTGTGTGTTTCTAGTGATTTTTATAGTCCTTAGACATGTTTTGTAGATTTGGACTTGTTGGTGCTTATAGATTATAATTGTATAACTGTTGAATTCTGGCACTGTTTACATTTTTCACCATATCTTGGGCTACAGATGTCCGATTAATGTGATTCCAGTTTCGTAGGAAAGTTGACAGAAAATTATACATTTCATATGAAGAGCCCAGAAGCTGATTCTTGTGTCTGGACAACTGAAATTCGTGTGCAAGCAGTCCACATTTTCTGCATCCGCCCAGCATCGACTTATTCCTTTCCTTAGGCCTGCCTATTGGACCAGAGCATGTTTATTTAGGCTAACATCTGCTTATTGGGCCAGCACACATGACACTAGGGCTTGATCATGTTTTTACCATTGATAATTTAGGAATTAGCTTTGTCTTGTATTTAGGAAACTATTAGGAAACCTAGAGGAGGCAGCCAGCTAGTATTTATTCTCAAGTTGTTGAGGAAAATAGGTCACCACATTACCACATTGTCATCAAAAGCTGCTGATGTTGCTGCCTCCTATTGCTGAGTTCGTTTTCCACATTTGCTTTGTGTTTAAGTCTTCCATGGAAGGCTAAGTTCTTTTGTAATCAATTCAAGAGGAGCCAAACTTAATAATCCAGAGTTCCTGTGCTTCAACCGGGTTTGATTGTCTTCTTCTTCTCATATTCATGTGATTAAATGGTATTTTAATTGCATGCATGCTTTATATGAATTTAAATCGGTTGATTAGATTCATCACAGTACTCAAACTGCTGATCATATGTTAAAGGTTTTTAATATATGGTTAACTTGGACAATTCAGTTATTAAATTAATCTGGACTTAGTGATATAAAGCGGTTGCCTAGATTCTTAGTTCCAAGATTAATTGAATCCTGATTGGTAATCAATAGGAATTCTAAGTGTTGCTGTTAGGGGTTCTAGGTAACATTTAACCAAGAATTAAATCAGATCTAGACTATCTTGAGTGAACAAGGACGGATTAGGGTTTGGTTGCCTGTTTGAGTTGATTACGTTTTCTTTTATTTGATTAAATCCTGTTTATTGCTTTCTAAATTTTGATTATTCTGCATTCAACAACAAACTCCCATATTCTATTCCTACTTAAGTTTAATAGATTAATTGTTCTGGTGAATCCTTGGGAGACGACACTGGTTATATCTTATACTACAATTTAGTTGCAATTAGTATTGTAATTTTGTACGGTTCGGCACCCGTCACTTAAATATTTGCATTTTATCTTCATGAGCTTCAAGAGAGCTCATTAATTCCACTACAGTAAGCTTAGAAAAATCTTTAGATTCTTCAATAGTACCACATGATCAAATTTAGGAGGAAGGATTCTCAATACTTTTCGTGTAATTTTATCATCTTTTGTCATGTCTCCATAGCTTCTAATTTGATTAAATATGAGTGAGACACGTTTGTTAAATGCTTGTATTGATTTGTCTTTCTTCATTAATAAAGTATAAAAATCTCTCCATAAAAATTGAAGTTTAATAGAAATTACGTTGTTGGGGCCCTTGAATTCATTCTTGAAGATGTCCCAAGCCTCCTTTAATGTAGTCACGTTCATGATCTCAAAAAGAGTGCCTTGCCAACAACTTGTTGTATGATGATGAATAAGGCCTTTGCATCCCTTTGCATATTTTCTTCATACTCCTTGTTCTTTGGTTCATCCCAAGTTGCAAGTTCTTTTATATTTTTTTGGCTTTTGGTAGCTGTTTTCCGCCAAATTCCACAAGTCTTGTGAGATGAACAAATGTTCTCATTTGAATGCTCCAAAAATCATAATCATCACCTTGAAATATTGGGATTGATGTTTGGAAAAAATTAAAGGTAGATAAGTTAGGAGATGATGTGATGGCTATATAGGAGTTGATATATGGTGACAAAATGATACTTAAGGTTGAAAGACTTTAGGCTTAAGGGCGGCTGAATTAGAAGGTTGGAGTGTCTTTTGGTGTAGCTAGGTGGACAGAATTTATGTTGAATGGTGGCTCATTTGTGAGGCATGGCTTGCTGGACCAACCAGGCTCTCATACCACTGTCGGTGTTTGAGTGTCTGAAAGCTAAAAGAGATGGGACGTGAGTGGGGGAGAGAAAGTGAAGCTGAAGTAGTTTATTTCTTGGCTTTTTCTTTCATTACATTTTCATCTACTCGGGCCTATTTTGTAGGCTTCATTCCACTTGCCCTACTTCCTCACAAGTTGCAGATTTTCTCTCCTTTCACTTACTTCTTCTTCAATCTTCTACACTCTTCATTGATTTTTCTTATATTATTCCAGTGCTTTTTAATTTTTTTTACCACAATATATTATCTTACAAACTAAATTTTATCATAAATTTTTTTAGATTAATGTTTAACACAGAGCGTTTGAATCTTGAAGACCTTTTTACTTTATAAAAGGTCAGCAGAACATCATATATTACCTCGTAAAATTAGTTTCTGTAACAACTCCTCCTTATCCTTGTCAAATGTTGCAAGAGCAGCAGCCACAGAATACTGTATTGCATGTTCAACAAAAAGATTCCTTGCTTCACTAAAATAGTAACCAGTTATAGTGAGCCTCATATATTTAAGTGTGCACTCGATCTATTGCTTGTTAGAAAGAAATAATGCAAGCTTCTTCGCCTCTATTGGACCACACATTTTCTGTACTAGAATACATTTATCAAATACTAAATACAAGCTTTTGATTTCATTTCTCACAAGTGTAGATTAATTTTCACTATGTATAATGAACAGATTTTAAATAATAAAACACAGATATATATGCCTTGAAGAAACACACTGTATTGCAAGATTTTTCAATGCTAGTACATGCCCTCTCTGGAGAGCTGAGGAGAGGTTAACTTTACATCTATCCATGCCTGAAGGTGATGCAATAAAAAAGGAATCACATATAGATCAGCGCCATACTAATATGATTACTAAATAAAGGAAGTCTGCATATGAAGGAAAAATTAGTCATGAAAACATCACATAAATTTATCAACATTCAACAAAGAACTTAATTTGCTTAAACATGTTTTAAATAAAGATAACGAACTGTGATGTTTCTTTCCAGATATCCAACAGATGAGAATCAACTTTTACAAATATCCTAGTGGGATTACCATCCAACTTTATCTTTATCTGTTTTCATTTTTGGTCCATAACCAACTCTCCAACATCATAATAATATTCAGCAATTAAACTACATGGATATAAGAAGTAATTTTTTATCTTGAACTTGCTTGTGAGTAACGGCCTATCTTTATTAACATCATGACGGAGGTATGTAAATGTCTCACGAGGCTATGATCCTATTAAAGCATTCAGATGGAATTTGAAAATTCTTGTCATCTCACTTCACATCTTATTCTCTCCCTAGGTTTCTTTAAAACATACATCAACTCTGAATACAAATAGATTTATTTCTTACTTACACTTTAATATCATCATCTCTGATGAGAATAAATGTTGTGACAAATTTTCCAGAGGTTACTATGGAAGATAGTTTGGATAGAGTTATTGTTGCCAGCATCGATGGTCAAGTCTCCGAAGGTGAACACAGAGGAGACCTTGGGAGCTGAGATGGCAATTGGCAGAGAAAGGAAGCACGCAAAAGAGAGGAGAAGGAAAATGGAGGTGGCTGTTGAACAAGCCATAGCTTCTAGCTTCATAAATCAACTACGGATTTGACAACTTAGAAAATGCTAATATATACTTTTGGCATGCACATGATGGTTGTGTTTGTTTTGGGACTAATTTTCTTAGTAAGTTAGTATGCTAAGAGGTTTAATTAGATATACATTGATTAATTATGTTTAGTCAAGATATAATTACAACACATATATAAAAAATTTATAATATATATCTATAGTTGTTTATTATTATTTTTTGATAGATATATAAAAGAAAAAAGTTGATTTTTTACATGGATCCAGAATGGTTTGTCATACTCTGCTAAGTTATCATTTACCATATGCTGAGGTGTACAAATATAATTTTTCTTCCATACTCTAGCCACATGCACTCTTGATTAACGAATTTCATAATTTATTGATGATTGTTTTAAAATTTATTCTTTATCCTTGTTCTAGGGGTCTCGTTGTCGAAGCAATCACATCTATAACTTTATGTGGAGAAGCGCTTTAAGCCTCTCATTTTGTCAATGGGTTCTTCAATCTGCACTTGAAACCGTAAGTGTTTATTTATCCAAATATAGCTTTTTTACAAAGTGCTTATTTATTCAAACACAATCTTTAATAAGTGTTTATTAATGTCTTTTTCAGTAATTTTCACAATTATAAGCACTTATACACTTGTCTATCAAAATGCTTTAGAAAGAACTTATAGATTTTAAAAGCGCTTCTTTAAATATGTATTCAAACACTAAATAACTTAATTTAAAAGAAATTTATGGTATAAAAGTTTTTTACATAAAATATTTTTATATAAGCGCTTAAATAAACTATTTACTTAAACGAGACCTAAGAGGTATCAAACACAAGACCCTCTTCTTGTGAGAAGAGCCTTGTGACAAATTTATCTACAACCTAATTTATTTCAATTATTGATTACTATAGATTTATGTGAGGAAAAGCAAGAGGAACAAACAATAAGAAGTTACGTCAATTGTAAAAAGAAAGCTTTGTACAACAACCGTACCTCTTTTTGTGGTCCACAACATGATGAAGATGAATAGACGAACGAGAATAGAAAGATTTGGGAATGGCATAACTTAAGCCTAATCCTTAAAGCATTTTGGGTTGTATTTTTTTGATACCTAGATTCTAGGTTTGAAAACAAAATTTACAAATCTGCAAGTTGTTTGGTAACTATAATACATATTCTATGATACATCTTTTTGAAGGTGACTTATATTACTTTCAAGTGGGTTTTATATTGTATAATTGACATAATTTAATTTTTATTAAATTAATATTTAAGTATGCAATTTTTTTAATAAATTTAATAAAATTAAAATTATATCAATTATGCTATATAATTTAAAATTAAAACAATATAAAAATGTTTCTTGAATGTGACATGTATTATCCTCCAAAAAGTGTAATATAAAAGCACCCCAAGCATTTTTCTTCATTCCCTTCACCTAGCAAGACTCCAAAATCTCACTAATCACTCATAAGGGATCAAGCATTGAATAAATGTCAAGCTTAAGCAATTCCCACCCTCTGTTTTGCTTTTGGCGGATATCAAGGTAACTACTAGGCTACTAGCAAATATCTTTTTTTCTCACAGCACTTTTATCTCTACCCACTAGTGAATTGCTCAATCAGATTCTCACTCTTCTCTCGTTTTGTCTAAATATCGACAACTCTTACCCACCCCACCATTAATTTCTCTTTCACCTTTGCTCTGTCATTTCTTCTTCATGATTACTCTCATAGAACCTTTCCACTGAGATTTGCTAGAGAATAGTGGAGCTGTCAAGAGAGCTTTATTCTTCTAAAGACTTCATTTTGTTGTTTATCTTGGGAACCCAATACTCTTGGTTTGGTCATATTTTCTTGGTATCCAAGCATTTTGCAGTTCCCGAGAAAACCCGTTCCCTCTTCCCAAAACCTTTTCTTTTCTTTCCAAAAGTTTTCACTTTATTTTCTCAGTAGCCAAACGGACTCCAGGTTTTTGTTTCCCATTTTGGAGAAGACCAGTGGCTCCAGAAATCCTCCAATTTTGAGAAAATTAGGTACTTCAGGATCAAAGCTCAGATCAATTTTTCAAGGTGAGTTCAATCCCTGCTGCTTAGATTTTATGATTCTTCTATTTTGTGAAGAGTGAAAACCCTTTCTTCTATTGCTTCGTAAAGTGTTTAATTCATTCTGTTTGTTTCTGTTTCTCCTGGCTTTCAAGTCAAGTGTTTCATGGTAAAGGAAACAAACAAAAAAGGGTGGGAACAGAAAAGGCCACTTTCTTTCTAAGGATTACCCTTCTGCTTAGCAGAAGTATCATTCTGAATAGTCATGGTTGTTAGTAAGTAATGATGAAGTTTTTTATTAAAGATTCTACTTTCCCATAATTCTCTGGGCTTTGCTTTCTGTGAAGCAAATTAGTTATTCAAAAGATGCTAATGAGTGACTTGAAAGTATGATCTCTTTCTTTGATTACAATTATAGTAATGAATAATGACTATACTATAACTCTTAACAGCTAGAAACAAAATTGACATTGCAACGTCACCTTTAGTTATTTTCCTCTCTTTCTCTCTCTTTGTCACTCACTTACCCACTCACTATGTTGTGATGTTGCTTTGCCTTTGAATTTTTTATTAATGAAAGCTTTTTTTTTTTTTTTAAAAAAAAAATTCATTAGTGAATGTTTTTAGCTGATCTGCTGTTTTGAAGATGGCGACCCATTTGTGATAATGGAGTGTTGATTGCCCACCACAAGATAGTCATTCCAATGATTCTTCTTCCTGCTCTGGACTGACCATTTTGCCCCTACACTTTTGTCCTAATGGCCAAAAGTTCCCTTCTCCATCTCCAGTTCTTTGCAGTCCTGTTCTTCATTTTCTATTCCATTTTCCCACCTTGTATGTCTTTAATGGTGGAAATGGAAGCTCTCGTTCAATTCAAAAACAATTTGAAGGACCCTTTGAATTCTTTGGATTCATGGAAAGAATCAAACTCTCCATGTGGGTTCCATGGA
The DNA here is from genome assembly GCA_003255065.1 of Cercis canadensis. Taxonomy (NCBI): domain Eukaryota; kingdom Viridiplantae; phylum Streptophyta; class Magnoliopsida; order Fabales; family Fabaceae; genus Cercis; species Cercis canadensis. Next base: position 287,609 of record QAOA01002388.1, read on the forward strand.
ATTACATGTGATCCACTTTCTGGGAAAGTCATAGAAATTTCACTGGATAACAAATCCCTCTCAGGCCACATTTACCCGTCGATTTCGGTTCTGGAAAGCCTGAAAATTCTGTCACTGCCTTCAAATTTTATTTCTGGAAAGCTTCCTTCTGAAATAGGCAACTGTAGCAACCTCAGAGTTTTGAACCTGACAGGAAACCATATGGTTGGAACCATTCCAGACTTGTCTGGGCTGAAAAACCTCAAGGTTCTAGATCTTTCAGCAAACTACTTTACTGGCAACTTCCCTACCTGGGTGGGAAATCTAACTGGACTGGTTTTACTGGGTCTTGGGGTAAATGAATTTACTGAGGGAGAAATTCCTGAGACACTTGGAAATCTTAAGAACTTGACTTGGCTCTATCTTGGTGGTTCCCATTTGAGGGGAGAGATTCCAGAATCTATTTATGAAATGAGGGCATTGGAGACACTGGATATTTCAAGAAACAATATCTCTGGGAAACTTTCCAGCTCAATTTCTAAGTTGGAAAACCTTAACAAGATTGAGCTCTTCTCAAACAGCTTAACTGAGCAAATTCCAGCTGAGCTTGCAAACCTCACACATCTTCAGGAGATTGACATTTCTATGAACAAAATGTATGGTAGGTTACCTGAGGAAATTGGAAATATGAAGAATTTGGTTGTTTTCCAACTATATGAAAACAACTTTTCTGGTGAAATTCCTGCTGGTTTTGGAGATATGGAACATTTGGTTGGGTTCTCAGTCTATAGAAACAGTTTCACTGGGATAATTCCAGGAAATTTGGGAAGATTTTCACCTCTTGAAAGTATTGACATATCTGAGAATCAATTTTCAGGTGGTTTCCCAAAATTCTTGTGTGAAAAGAGGAAGTTGACATTTTTGCTTGCATTGGAAAACAATTTCTCAGGGGAGTTTCCTGAATCTTATGTTGCATGCAAATCTCTGGAGAGATTTAGGGTCAGCAGCAACCGGTTGTTTGGGGAAATTCCTGAAGGGATTTGGGCTCTTCCTCATGTTAAAATAATTGATTTGGCTTATAATGACTTTAGTGGTAAGGTATCTGCAGAAATTGGTTTTTCTACCAGCTTAAGTCAGTTAGTTTTGAGGAAGAACAGGTTTTCAGGTAAACTTCCATCAGAAATTGGCAAGCTAATGAACTTGGAGAAGCTTGATTTGAGCAATAATAATTTCTCTGGTGAAATACCCTCTGAAATTGGAGCCCTGAAGCAGTTATCATCATTGCACCTAGAATTCAATTCATTAACTGGATCGATACCAGCAGAACTGGGTCATTGTGCAAGGCTGGTGGACTTGAATCTTGCTTGGAATTCTCTAACTGGCAATATTCCCCAGTCAGTTTCACTTATGAGTTCTTTGAACTCTTTAAATATATCTGGAAACAAACTTACTGGTTCAATTCCAAAAAGTTTAGTCAAAATGAAACTAAGCTCCATTGATTTTTCGGAAAACCAGTTTTCTGGAAATGTTCCATCTGATCTCCTGATTATTGGGGGTAAAGAGGCTTTTCTTGGAAACAAGGGACTCTGTGTTGACCAAAATTCAAAAAGTCTCATGAATTCTGAATTGAACATTTGTGCACAAAACCATGATCAGAAAAGGGTGTTTACTGATAAATTTGTCGTGCTTGGTATCATTGCTTCTATCTTGGTTGTTGCGTTAGCTGTGTTGCTGCTTGTGAACTATGGAAGCTTCAGGCTCAGTGGAGCAGATGTAGAAATTAACTCACAAGATCAAAAGGAAGTACATTTAAAATGGAAAATTGCATCTTTCCCCCAAGTAGATATTGATGCAGATGAAATCTGTAATTTAGATGAAGGTAATTTAATTGGAAGTGGTGGTACAGGAAAGGTTTATCGAGTGGAGTTGAGAAAAAGTGGTTCTGTGGTAGCTGTAAAGCAACTATGGAAAGGAGATGGTATAAAAATTTTGGCAGCAGAGATGGAGATTCTGGAGAAAATTAGGCATAGAAATATCCTAAAACTTTATGCTTGTTTACTTAAAGGAGGGTCAAACTTTTTAGTGTTTGAGTACATGCCAAATGGTAATCTTTTCCAAGCTCTTCACCGACAGATAAAAGGTGGAATGCCAGAATTGGATTGGTACCAGAGGTATAAAATTGCTTTGGGAGCTGCAAAAGGAATTGCCTATTTACATCATGACTGTTCTCCACCTATCATTCACAGGGATATAAAGTCCAGCAACATTTTGCTTGATGAGGATTATGAGGCAAAAATTGCTGATTTTGGTGTTGCAAAGATTGCAGAAAAATCTACTAAGGAGTCAACTTACAGCTGTTTTGCTGGTACACATGGCTATATTGCTCCAGGTGAATTTGCATACTCTTTCTGCAAGAAATTTCATTTTTCTGTTTATGCTTCACAAGCATCTTGTGCTCGATACTAATTTATAATTTTTCTGAGTTGGGGAATCAGTTGATGCTATATATCAGATTATATGCTGTATAGATGTTTTTGGGTTGTTTGTATAGGACTTTTTCATTCTGTCCCAAATATACTTTTCTGTTTCTTGATTCTTTTTGAAAGCTCTGATATTGTGCTTTGAAGTCCAAAATTTTCAACCATTTTGCTTCCATTAATTTTATAATGTCCGTGATACTTGCCAACGAGTCTAACCCTGAAATCGCTTTTATTTGATGAATAGAGAAGTTGTAGGATAGATTGCATGAAATGGTGTTTTCTTCTATCTCTCACATTTGCACGCACAGGCACACATATTCAGACAGATGCAGATGTTCTCTAACTTCATGAATTTGTAATCTGGTTGACAAAGTTCATTTGGCTTTTGCATGATTGAAGTCACACCCCAAAATAGTATCATTTGGCCTCCTAAACTTATGAATTGTTTTTCATTGAATTACATTACTTTTTATCTGCCGTAGCTTAAAATTTGGAGCTGACTTGTCAACCCTTATATATCTGTCACTTGGGATTAGGCAACTTTTTAGGTGGCTGTGGATCAGATGATATTCTTTTTTTTTGGCATCTGTCATTTGCAAGACTTATTTCTGGTTCTTGAGTTTGCTGGGGCCAGTTTCAACTATTAACTTTTGTAATTTTCTGCTTAGTGATATCTAGGATCTGTCATCAAAGTTTTATCCTATGTAATTAACCCCAAGATTTTGACCCTGCACTATTAGAAGAAATATCCTAATACAAAGAAAATGTCCTCATACATTCTCACTGCTAATGATGTTTATGATTGGGGAGTATTATCATCAATAACAAAGATAAAATTATTGATATGGAGGTCAAACTGAATCACATTTCACTCCAACTCAAAAAGGTGTGGCAGTTATCCTTGTTTTTGAGACTTTTTGCTATGCCAACATTGTTTTTTCTATTGCAGGGATTATGCTTCAAGAAACATGTAATTATATGTTTTAAGTTGTGTCATTGAGGAAGATATAGATAATCAACAAAAGTATTCTGGTTTGGGTTGACTCAGTTTTAGATTACTCGAAATGAATTCTTGTTTCTGGGAACTTGCTCATTAGTTTTCTGGGTTTTCTGTTAATTTGTGATTTATCTGTGAAGAAGGCCAGCTTAAATAAGTCCTGAAAAGTTAAATATCTCAATGGAAACTTATGTAAACTGCAAACATTTTCAAACTATTTCATGTTCTGTTGCCTCTTATCTCAGACTGAATATGAGGAAAGCTTGTGATTTATCTTGGTATGTTAAGGATTTATTCAGGGGTAGACCAACTTAATAGTTCATGACACATTTGATGGATTTGACATGATGACCTCACAATATAAAACACAATAGAACATATATAGACACTTAATTTTTGTTGAATCTGGGCCATATTTGTATTTTGACTTAAATGTGAGTTTACCTTAATTTTCAAGGAAAGCATGTCACCCTCATATAAACTTCATAACAGGATATATGCAGTACATGTTCTTTGTGATCTGTCAATTTTTTCCAAAGTATAGATGCATGGTGCTATATGATTGATGAGATGAGATCATATTCTGTTCTAGGAATGCTCTTCATCACGTAAAATTAATGTGTTAGTTCTGATTTTGTTGCTTATGTCTTTTGACACTGCTGGAACTGTTACAACTAAGCAAACTATAACAAACAAAGGACTCAGTTATGTTGGTTTGGCGAATTATCATGTTAGAAAAGTTTCCTTTCTCTCTTGTAGAACATGACTGATTTCTATACTACGCTGTTCCTTGCAGAGCTCGCTTATACACTTGAAGTCACTGAAAAGAGTGATGTGTACAGCTTTGGAGTGGTGCTGTTAGAATTAGTTACTGGCAGAGAACCCATTGAAGAGGAGTATGGAGATGGGAAGGACATTGTTTTCTGGGTTTTGACTCATCTCAATGACCGCAAAAGCGTTCTCAGCATTCTTGATGATAAAATCCTATCTGAGTCTGTTCAAGTTGACATAATAAAGGTGTTGAAGGTTGCTATCCACTGCACTACTAAGCTTCCATCATTGCGCCCTACCATGAGAGAAGTTGTCAAGATGCTTACTGATGCTGAACCTGGCACATTTCAACCTGCAGACTGTGATTTTGACAAAGATAGGAAGGCTTTTCTCCAGTGACTTTCATTTTAGAGATGATGAGTCTAAATCCTTGAAAGCTGTTTTGCTTTCAGTAATATTTACTAAAATGGAAAGTGGCAAGCCTCAAGGGTTTATGTGCTGAAAGCAATGTACAAACGTCTATTTTTGTTATACAGTTGAGATCTTTTAAACATGATCTGTATAGTTTGTTCAGCAAATAATTTGCTATGGAATAAGTGTAGGTGTAGATGCCCTATATCGGCCCATTTTCTCACAAGGCTCAACCAAGCCCAATAACATTAGGCCCAAGTTGGCCTAAAATGACAAGATGATCATTATACCATTTATCCCATAATAAATAGCACTCCCTGGTATGTATATACACTTTTTACGCATTCTTATTAATTGCACTTTACTAGCTTGGTATATCACTGACTTAAGCATCATTGTTCGGTGTCACCACACTTGGCCCTAGCTTAGGCGCATAACTTGTGCAGATGGTCCGATCCGACCTCAGCATAGACATTGTTAGAATGAAAATCATCCAAATTCCAATTCAAATATAATATTATGCCTAGATATGATATTAAAATTGAGTCCTTACAGCCAAGTGACTACAAGCTTACATGCTTTTCAAAGTAAAAATCCTCTACCTTGTATTGTTTCATGGAATTAACATTAATCTGCCAAGCAATCAGTTTCAACCAATATTTTAAAAATCAGACCAGACTAGCTGGGTCAACCAAAATGGACCAATACTTGGTTTAAATATCGATTCAATTATGTAGATAAAATCGATATTGGTTTTAAATAACCGGCTTGTTCACACAAAATAAATTTTAGTTTTTTCTCATAAACGCGATGTCATTTTGATCCTTGAAACGCTGACCCTCCTTCCCCTTCGAGTTGCTTCTTCATTTTTCCCCAGATCCCTTCCTCCTTCACTGACTCACCCTCCCTCGTTCCCTCCGGCCTTTGCATACAATCTTCAATGTTTCAACCTCTTACTGCTCCCTTTTGCCCCCAGCAACCAGCAACTTCAACAGTAAGGTTGTGTTTGGATGAGGTATTTGACAAATTATTGTGTATTTCAAATACATGTATTTGAAATACAGCATTTTAAATACATGTATTTATAAAATACCTTGTTTGGATACACTTTATTATAAAAAGAGTAATTTAACACTAATATTTAAAACTATTGATAGACATTACAAAATCCCTTCAAATCACATTCTTTAATCAATAAAAAAAAAATATAAGAAAAAAAAATATAGTGTGGTAAATAGAACTTGATTCTTTTCCTCTGCATCTTTCTCCACCAATGCTGGTGCTGGGTAGATTATTGCATCACTGCATGGATTGTAGAATGATGCTATGGACATTCTGGTCCCATCAGTTTGTGCAATCCCCCTGTGCTCCACACTCTTGTACTTCCCATTGGTAATCACCTGTTTTTCCAAAGTGTATCATGAGAATTATAATCATGCATATAACTTGTTTGAGAAATTGTCTATTAGGCATTTTAGTCAATGGATTTATCTCAAGTTGGTCACCAAGGTTGATGACAATGGAATGGCGCATAGGGGGCACATCCACCCATTGCCTATCTTTGAGTAGCTGCAGACCACTGACCTTATCATCTTGGAAGAGAAGGATGACCCCATCGACATCGGTATGGGCACAAAGACCCTTGACAAGCTCTGGGTTTGGGCATGGAGGGTAGTTAACAACTTTGGTACCAAAATTTGGTCCATTTGATCCATAGAAAGCCTCCTTGAGGTACCATTTCTCTAGTCCAAAATTCTCACATAATAAGTCTAGCAGTTCCTCTGGTAGTTTCTCTAGCTTCTTAGCAAATTCCTTCATCACCACTCTGCATCATTTTTTGAAATGCTTTAATATAAGAAAAATCAGTAAAAAAAATTTGGGAGTTGGGTGGGGGTGTTGGGGGAGAAAGAAAGAGGGTTGAAAAAGTGAATTTGAAATACACTCTATTTTGAGTGAATTTGAAATACACTATATTGAGATTTTGAAAGTCACTATAAGAATACATTTGAATTTTAAAAATACCTTAAAAAGTTACACAAACAAGGTAATTCAAAATTAGCATTTTAAATACACTCTACAAATACATTACACTCTACAAATACCCCATCCAAACACACCCTAAGTCTCTTCCAAAATTTACTGCTTTTGAATTCGTTAAAATTTGATGATTTTTTCATTGATTGCCTCGGTGATTTTTTCTAGGTTTTGATCATTGTTTTCTGGGTCATCGTTGGTTTGCTTCAGGTGTGCTGAATTTCTTGAAAGTTTGGGACTCATCTTTTGTTATATCATTGAAGATGTTTAGTCTTGCTTGTGCTTTCTTCTTCATCTTTTTCTTTTCTTGGGTGGGGCGGTTAAATTGGGGAAGTCATAATAGATAATTCTCTACTGAATATGTTAAATTATGAGTAAAACCCTTTTTTAGTTCTTGAAAAATGCAGCCATTGACAAATTCGTTCTCCAAAAATTTTCATTGACAAATTGGTCATTGAATTATTATTTCGCTGACAAATTAGTCCTCCGGTAGACAAGATCAGTGAAAAGAAAAGGAGGATTTGAATGAGAAAATAAGGGCTTAAACATAGCTAAGCAAAATCAATGAAAAAAATTTAGGAAAAGGATCTGCAGGAGTCTAGAACTTTTTTCATTAAAGTACCAGATGACTAATTTGTCAGACAAAATAATAATTCAATGATCAATTTGTCACTGAAAATTATTGGAGGATGAATTTGTCAGTAATTACGTTTTTCAATGACTAAAAAAGGGTTTTACTCTTAAATTATTTAATTTTTAGTTTAACCTTCTGTTGGTGCGATACAAATATAGCGCTATATGGTTGACTGATTATTTATCCGTTGGTGTCTTAGTTGGGTGAAAGTTGCAGGATTTAATCTTGGTATTTATCATAGGCATAGCTTTCTGAGTTAGCTGGTACTTTTTCTATTCCTTTGTTCATGGAGCTTTATGTTTCTGATTGTTTGATTGATGCATGTATGATTCTGGGTTATTACTACTCAGACTATTTTGTGTGTGTTTGTTTTACTCAATAGGAAGCCTGGGTCTTTCGGATTCTGTGAGTTTGATTCGAGCATGAGAAAATGTCGTCCAGGGCTTCCACTTCAGACCAGCAGCCGCATCCTTTTCAGCAGCATTTTGTAAAGCTTGAATATTCTTTTTTGTAGTAATGCTGATAGAAACTCATCTCACGAGCATCACTTTTTTTAACTCTTTCCATTCATTCAAAAGTTTGAGATTTTCTCTGAGTTAAGTTTAATTATTTGTCATTCATTCTCAATTTTTTTTTTTTTTTTTTTTTTTTTTTTTTTTTTTTTTTTTTTTATTTTTTTTTTTTTTTTTTTTTTTTGTGAATCTTTAAGTTTGAAAAAAGTATTGATTCAATCGGTTTGACTAGCAAACCCACCAGTCATTTTTTGTCACACTAGTTCACTCAACGATATAATTTTTAAAACATTGATTTCAACCACCAATTGGAAAAAAACTCAGTTCATGAGCCATATTAATTCAAAACTTGTAAGCCAAAACCTCTGCCAATTTACTGTCTATAACCACCTCTTCCAAGTAAGAAGCTACAGCCATTATTTGGCCTCTATTGTCCCTGAATATCACACCAAAACCACACCCTCACTCTCCTGAACTGCTGCAATAGTATTTAACTTGAAAATTCCTTAAGGTGGAGGTTGCCCTCGGTTAGAGATGGTGTGTTCTTTGCAAAATGCACCTTAGCAGTTGAATTTCCACTCCTCATTATGATGGAACCATGTTGAGGCAAGGGCCATCCCCTGCCCCTGCCCCTTCCCCAGAAATAAAAAAAAAAAAAAATTATTTTGCAAATTTTTTAGAGGCAATTTTTCTCAAGTTCTAATGCTTGGGAAAAAAGATTAAGAAATTTCAAAAGCACATACTCTCTAAGCAAATATTTGCCATCTCTTGTGAAATGACTAAAATACTTCTAGACACTATATAATTATTTTGTTTATAGGGGTAGCACTACTCCCCTCTTAATTAGGTGTGACCTAGTGGGATTTACAGTGTGATTTTGGTGTTATTACAAAGATCTCAAAAAATTAAGTCATTTAGTATGTGCTAGAACACACAGTTCATTATAAAATGTAAGAATTTAATGATATAAGAAAATGTGTCAAAAAGTAAACTTGAAAAAGTTATTTTTTGGCACATTTTTTTATATTATGCTATTTTTACATTTTATAAGGAACTGTATGTTATGACACATACATGATAACTCAATTTTTTTAGATATTCATAATGACACCAAAATTATTAAGTGGGTCTCACCGGAACCTACCAAACTAAGGGGGAGTAGCACTACCCCTTTAATAGGGTGAGTAGCATAGCCCTCACCATCTTTTATACAAAATAACCACTTACATGAACAAAAGGACTACATAGTCTCAGAGGGTATTTTAATCATTTCACTCTATTGACAATCACTTCTTTGAAAAGCACACACCATTAGAATTTCTTGATTTTTTTTTTTTCAAGTATTAAAACTTGAGAATAATTATCTTAATTTTTTTTTATCACTATTTGGATTGCCTTATTTATTATATGTAAACACATCACCTATTGGTTTTGTATTTTGTCTTTGCAAACTTTTTTATCTTTACATCATAAAAGAATTAAGCATGAATTCCACCTATTGATTTTAGTTTCAAAGTCTTGCTCCGCCAAGTATTTCACATCGATGAGAGCCATGGCATTGTTTCAAAATTGATGACAAGATACCTCTTCAAATAAGATTAAGGCTACAGTGTACATCCATAAATAGACGCAATATTGTCAATCTATAGTAGTAAAATGTGTGCCATTTGTTTGGGGTACTCTACTTTATAATTGGCTATAACTACATATAAACTTCATAGTTGACATGATTTGAGTTAAACAAAAAATAACTTCAATATAACCGATTAAACTTAAATTTTAGATGTTTTTTTAGATAGATATATCTAATGTTTTAGGTGGAAATGTAAGGTACTTGAGATCTCAATTTTTTTGAGAGATCCCTAAATTAACTGTTCTATGTTCTATCATGTCATAAGAATTGAACCTAAATTTTATGTGAAATAAACAATCTTAGCAGCCTTGTAACCACCAACTACTGGAGTGAAGCTTTTAGATTTAGGCGATTCAATCATACTAGGGAGGTATACGATAACTCTGTGACGTAGTAATATAAAAATTGTTAATGTAAAATCAAATTAATCTTGACCGTTAAAAATAAACCGTCAAAATTAAATGCTTTAACATTAATAATTGTCATGTTGTTATGTTAATAACATGTCATGTTGTTAAGATTTGTGTTTGGCTATATATATATGAACAAGAAAAAGATGAGAACAAATTGAAACTCCACGAGAGTGGATCTTGGGGCCTACACGTCAACCAGCCCCGCGGGGTACAACTCTTTGATCACATGCACTCTTCAAAGTTCAAACAAATGAAAAGGGTATATGTTACCAAACAAAAAAATGAAAAAAGTCTAAACATGCACTAACTCTGTAAATTTAGCTTTTTAGTGTTTTAAAAAAAAAACTAAGAAAAAAGTAAAAGCAATTTTGAGTTTTGGTGAAACAGTAAAAGCGTTTTAATGATTGGAAATTTATTTAGAAAGGGTAATTAAACATTTTTTTTAATAGAAATCTTATGTTATATATGATTGTGCTATGCTCACCGTTTCAAATATTTCCACGTATTTGACCATCTCTTTCGAAGAAAAAAACCAAATCAAAGCTAATTTTGAAAATACGAGTTGACCAATGTCAAAAAATTAAAAAATTAAAAAATAAACTCAACGACGACCGTTTCTTTATACGGTAATACTTCATTTTCTTCTTGGTTGGTTCAATATTATACACTTGTGGCCTCATTTAACTACAGAAAAAAAAACCACAAAAATAATTAAAAAATAGTTTTCTGTTAATCATTGTGTTTTGTATTACAAATGAAAAAAAATTTAAGAGGAAAAAGAAGAAGAAGAATGTAGCTTTGGGTACCTAGACAATTCCGATTGACTAAAAAGTTTGTAAAGACATAAAGAAAAGTCTAGAGAAGCCGCACACCAAATTTGAGATTAAACGTATCATTGTATAATTTTTTTCCATTTTTCTAAAGATCAAGAGTAGTTTAGTCAATTTACATCACTATACTTGTTCCCTCCAAAGTAGCTTGTGATTTTAGATGAATTTACATGTATTTATTTTGGTGTTTAAAGGCTCTAATTTTCTAAAAAAAAAAAAAAAGCCTTATATTAGCCGACAAAATTGATGTTTATTAGTCTAAAGAGAAGTTTAGAAAAGTCACACATCAAATTTGGGATTCAACGCACCATTGTATAATTTTTGCCATTCTTCTAAAGATCAAGGATATTTTGGTCAATTTACATCACTACACTTGTTCAATGTAAATGTTTGACACATGGCCACGTAACTTGTGATTTTAGATGAATTTAAATGAATTTACATGTATTTAGTTTGGTGCTTCGGAGCTCCTTCAAAAACTGACCTTACAAAAAATTGATGAATGTTAGTCTACTCTACAAAAAGTGGAATACTATTTTACAGAGCGTGAGTCCAACGCTTAAGCGAGAAAGCGAAATGTCTTTAACTACGCGGAAGAATCAGTCGTGGACCGAGACAGCACCGGTTGGGCCACACAAGCAGCCAATGCTTTTTCCAAGTTATTTACAATTTCAGTCATGGTTGGCCTTTCTCTACCTTCTAATCTCACACAATCTCCAGCCAAATAACCCACATATACCACTGCTTCTATCTCATATGGTGTTGGAGGTGGCACTCTTGGGTCCAAAACCCTGTGAATTTCATCTTGTTCAATGTAAGGTATCATGAAATCCACCACATTTCTTGGCACCCCATTTTCATTTTTGTGGATGGCTTTGTAACCAGATAGCAATTCTAGCAAAACAACACCAAAACTATACACATCACTCTTTGTGGTCAACTGTTGAAGCCTATAGTATTCTGGGTCAATGTACCCAACTGTGCCAGCTGCATGGAGTGAAAGATGTGAGTCTTCATCTTCTGGACCCATTAGTGATAGGCCAAAGTCAGACACTTTGGCTGTTAATTTGGCGTCTAGTAATATATTTGCTGACTTAATATCGCGATGAATGATTGGTGGAATTGCGTATTCGTGAAGGTATGCGATGCCTCTTGCTGCATCTAGAGCTACCTTAATTCTCCCTACCCATGACATGAGAGGAGAATCATGGTTAGGGAGCTTGTGGTTGTGGAGATGATCATTTAGGCTACCATTGGTCATGTACTCATAGACCAAAATGCGTTCATTGTTGTCTTCATAGAAACCCAATAAACGAACGAGGTTCTTGTGGTTGAGTCTTGATAGGGATTCAAGTTCATTGACAAAGGCATGGTCATTGTCTTCTTGGCGTTTGGTGCCATCTAAAATTGCATATGATTGATTGGTAGATGAGATTTCAGCTCTCTTTATGGCAATTTGTTTCCCATCTTCAAGTGTGGCATGGTACACTGAGCCAAAGCTACCTGTCCCAATTTTGTGTTCATCTGAGAAATTGTTGGTTGCTTGTTGGAGAACTTGCAAAGAAAACTCCTCTAAATGGCCTCCACCATTTCCCATGCTGATTATATGGCTTAACCTCTTCTCTAGAACTGCAGGCACTGGTTGAGCTTGTGGCACTTCTGGTAGATTTGCTGAGTCCACTGTCTCGTCTAACCGGCCGGAATCATGGACCCGGCATACTCTACCTTTGCAGTATTTGTAAAGGAAGAAAGCCATAATGAGTAACCAACAGAAGGAACCAACACACCCAACAACTAGAAATGCCACCATTCTCTTGCTCCAACCACTGTTTTCATTTTGGCATGAAGATGGTGATGGTGATGGTGGTAACAATGGGGAACCTGAAAGAGTGTCATTATCACAAGGCTTGCAAATGACTCCTTGATCACAGTATATTGCAGAACCAGGAAATGCCTCACATGGACATTGATTTTGATTCCTACAAGGACCAGGGAGGACATTATCAAACACCTTGTTATTTTGATCAAGAATCTCACTACCCCAACAATGCAAAGAAAAATCATCATACAAAACTCCACAGAACACACTCTTCTTGGCTTCAATTGCTACAAATTTGGTACCCTGCAAGCTCTGTGGCATGCTGAAATTCTTTGCTGCCCCCCAACCCCAACAAGCAACTCTTCTATCAAGCCCAAGAGCACAGCTTCTATTCTCTCCCAAAGCCAAAGAACTGAACCTCCCTTGTGGTATTTCCACTGGCATGTCCCCCCAACAATCCAATCTACCATCAATAGAAATGGCACAAGCATGCTTTGAACCAGCAGCAATTACTCTGTAATTCCCCCTTGGTTCATTACCAATAACACTGCCATTACTTCTTATGCAAGCAATGTTTCCCAATTCCGACAACCCACAAACAAAATCCTCTCCCACTGCTATGCTGGAAAATCTATGATCCATGCTTCGATTGAAACCAGGCCATTGCCAACATTCGAGGCGATGATTAGTCCCATGTTCAAGGCCACAAATTTGGGAGTATGAAGAATCAAGATTTTCAATAACTGGCCCATGATATATACGCTTATAGGTAACATTACTAGCATTGTCAGAGAATCTCCAGCAGACCATGATTGATTCAGAAGAGGAAGATGGTGGCGTTAATGCACAAAGAAACCCATGTCCTCCAACAATCTCAGAAAATGATGTATTGGGGTTCACTGGAATTTGATTTACTGAAGAAGGAAAGCTTGTACAGTTGAGAAAATGGGCTCGTGGGTTAGAATTTTGCATATGTAAAGCACAAATCAATGTTTGATTCGATGTTTCAGAAATGGAAACAGTTGAGAGTGAATTTATGGTTAGAAAGGAAGAAATAAAGTACAAGGAAATAATACAGAGGTAGCAGAAGCTGGTGGGGTTAGAGAGAAAAGCCATAGAAATTATGATTACAAGAAATCAATAATTTCATGGTGAGATTTGAGTAAGAAGAAGATAGAGGAAGCCACCGTGAGAAGAGGGTTTTATGAGAAAGCTATAAAGAGAAACGATACAAAACGCGGTTTGGGACATTCTTTGAGGACCAAAGACCAAGTCCATGGGAAAAGATCTATTATTTTATAAAGTAGTAGAGCGTGTAGTCAGACATTGTTGGTCCATATATATTTTTCAAAGATATATAACTCAATCATTTTAACTTGAAATAATACTAATATATTACTAAGAAAAAACCAAGTCCTTTAAGAAATTCAACCACGTTTCTGCTCTTTCCGATTCATACACTCCACACGTGTGTGTGTGTTAATGTATACAAAATCCAAACCTACCTAATGATATATATATATATATATATATTAGACTGAGTAATGATACTTATTATCTTTGAATTTAGATAGTTTTACTTAGAGTGATGCTATTTAGTTATATAAAATTTGTTAACATTTTGATAAACTTTAAATGTGGTTATTGGATAAAATAATGTAGTATAGGGATCACATATTTATTCAAACTTGTTTTATAAGTCTACATTAGTCTGGTAACAAGTTTGTTTAAAAGAAGTCTAATTACATAATATTTTCCTTTTACTTAAATTTTTCAACAATAACATAAACACAAACTTTGTATCACAATATTTTGTGGGAGATTTCTTACATATTTTGTTGTATGTCATATTATATAAGAATAAATAATATGTTAATGACATGCATGTGTACACATTAATTATTTTTCAGTTTGTTTGATAAAATAAAATAAATTAATTTTATATCAAATAAAATATAAAAATTATATATGTTTGTCACGTCAGTGTAGTATAATATACGCATGTATTATCATAAAATTCCTATATTTCGTGATTATATATTTTGTAAAATTTAAGTTTAACTTGTCTCACAAATTTTGTCTCATATTATGTCCAATTAGCGTCGTGCTATAGAGTTTATCAATATACTATTAATTAATTTTTTTTTTCCTTATGAAACTTATGGAGTTACTTGAATTCTATCAAATTTTGTCATACTTCAGATAATACACATACGATTTTCTATAAGATTGACGACTTGGGCTTGATATCTCATCTCTTTTTTTTTTTTTTTTTTTTTTTTTTTTTTTTTTTTTTTTTTTTTTTTGTCTAAAAGAAGCTACACAACAAGGAATAGCTTGTTCCCTTTCAAAATTCCACACTACCCGCACCCAATGGGATTTGAACCCCTAGTACCTCTTTCATGATGTACCAGTACTCAACTACTAAAATGCTTACATGAAAAATTAATATCTTACTTTTTTTTTTTTATTTGTTGGTACTTCTTGTTACGGCTTTGATTCGAACACAAAACTCATAAACTCTGAAAACGAAGTACTACTCAGCTACAAATTATTTGGTTAATATCTCATTTCTATATCCCAATTAAAAAGTTTAACATCCTCTATTAATAAAAAAAAATAAAGCCAATCTATTTGAGTATAGGGAAGAAGCTTGAGTAGATAGTGGCTTGTAATTGTATGGCTCTGACTCAGCCTTTCTTTCTTGCAATGATATTCAAATTAGAGTAATTTGCTTTTGCCCAAATATAATAAATCTGTTGACCTTTGACAGTTTCCTTTATGATGATGTTATTTACTTCCAAAGTTCTCAAAAGACCCATTAACTAATATTGGTGAACTTTCAGCTTATCTAGGCCTAACTACTACTAGGGCAGTCAACAAGGCTAAATTAAGTTCTGATGATGGCTTATGACAATTTTTTTTTTTTTTTGCCATTTATCACAATTGAAATTGACAATACGTACTGAATATATAAATAGAAACTATTACGTCATTCAAACCAATACCTGGAAACTAGGGGAGGTATGAGAAATTTTGTCTTTGTACACAAGGTCAAAGGTTTTTCAACAACAAAATTCATCTAGATTCTAGAGTACTATAACCGGTTCCTCGTTTGAAAATTTTGACCTTAATAATTCGCAGCAGTTGGAAAGTTTATACTTTTTGTTCCAAGCTTCTTAACCAAAACAATTTTAACTGCTTTTTGCACTATCCCCTTATAACCATTTGAAATAAGGATAGGGCCCAATGTTATAATTTGGAGAATGATTTTCTTTTTTGGGAGACTATTTTTTTAGGGTAGATTATAACATCTAAATAGTTTGAGAGTAATTAAAATTTGTTGCTAACATGAGTTAATTTAGTTGATAAGGATTTGAGCATTTCACTTATATAGTTTAGGTTTTTTTCTACAGTGAGCAGTCTTTTTTAATAGACGACCTATAAATACTACTATAAATATTTGTTCAGGCCAGTAATATATCATAATTTTAAAATGTAATAACTTCTTCTCATCTTATACTTTTTTTTATACTAAACAAATAAATTAATTTTTTTTTCTTGAAAACAACACAACAGGTATAACAAAAAAATAGAACTTCCATCAAGAGAAAGCAAAAGTTGTTTTATTAAGACCTATTTGAGAAACACATCGCATGAGCACTATGGTACCCCTCTTAGCGCAACCTTTCCCTCTTTGTGTGGGGTTTTGGATGGGTCAAGTGGGACCTATATCATGATTTTAGTGTCATTATAAAGCTTTAAAAAAAAAATTAAATCATCTAGTATGTCTTAGAACAATTAGTTCTTTATAAATCTATAAATGACAAAATGTAAGAAAATGTGTCAAAAAGTGTACTTAAAAACAGTTGTTTTATGGCACATTTTTTTCATATGGTATCATTTTTGCATTTTATAATAAATTGTGTATTTTGACACATATTAAATGACTTAACTTTTCTAAATATTCACAATGATATCAAAATTATTGAGTTGGTCTCACTCAAACTTACCAATTGGGTGGAAATAGCATTACCCTCTAAGAGGTATAGTGCTCACCCAACACAAATATTACATAATTGGAACTCTGACTTAACTTTTTAGACTAATGATATCAAATCATAAAAGAAACGGTCTAGTATTGTAGAATGAGCCCCACTTAGTAACTTGGTGTAGTAATGAACTATGGGAATGGATGATAGATCTGCATCAACCAATTAAAATTGCAGTTTCACTATATTGTGATAATTTGTCCGCAATACAACTAGCAGAGAACCCAGTCTTTCATGCTAGAACCAAACACCAGTCTTTCATGCTAGAACCAAACACATTGAGGTGTCAACTGAAGACAAAGTGCCCCATGAATTGGGAAAAGGTAATGTGAAAGTATCACGTTTAAGCGAATTTTGTGAGTGAATATTTGATGAACATGTTCTCAATTCAACAAGTGAGCCTCTATAAATAGAGAAGAGATTTCTCAATTGAACTCAACTAAACTCAACAAAAAGAGAAAGCGGTGGGAGAGTTGAGTGAAATCATAAATAGTGAAGAGTGTTGTGTTATAATAGTCTTTCATAAAAGTTAGTGTGTCTAGTGTGTGTTATACACCAAAATAAAGTTTGTGAGCTAGTAAGAGTCTTAAAAGTGTATATGCTTATATCATTGTAATATATAAGTATTTCTATATAATACATGTTTTCTTCTATTACTATCATGTGTTGCCTACTTCCAACTCTATCGGATTCTTTTGCATTTTGTAATTTGAAGTCTCATTGAGAACATCAATTTTTTTTTTTTTGCTTATTTAGATGTCTCATAGCTTTTTCTCTATATATTGCCATTGAGAACATCTTTTTTTTTTTTTTTTTTTTTTTTTTTTTTTTTTTTTTTTTTTTTTTTTTTGTTGTTGTTATATTAATGTCTTAGAGTTTGGTATGGATCTATTTTGACATTGGATTTCTTGCAATATGATAAATTGTGAAAATTGTTGTGACACTCGATTCTGTCTTCAGTAACATTGCGAATTACACACAAACAAAATAGTGTTAAAGAAATTGGTGGATACTAATTGGTGTGTCTGCAATACTAGCATAGAGTACTAAAATTGATTTTACTTCACTTTATTTGACTTAACATTAGTTCTGATCTATCAGTCCATTTTTTTTTTTAACTTATTTAATTTTGCTAATTAGCTATCAGTGCTTCTAAGAAGAGAGGGCTACGCAAGGGGGGTTATAGCAAGAGTAAAAGAAAAGATGTGGGAAGGCAACGTTATAAAACACAAAAGATGGTGCAGGGTAGACTCTACCAGCTGGGTTATCACTTATTTCCAGAAATGATAGCAACCCCATGCACCCTTACCCTTCTCTCTCTCTTAAGTTTTATTTTTATTTTTATTTTTTGGTCTCCCATTATACATATAGGTCCTCGTACATTGACAATGGCAGAAACTCTCTCTCTCTCTATCTCTTTTTATCTCTTTTAGTAATTTATCATTGGGATTTATTTAATGCATCAAAGAAGAATGATCGATGTCCTCTGTTGATATTTTTGACCTGACTAGCTGAAGATGACGGCAAATTGGAAATTTAGGTCCTTACCAAAATGACGCCATTTAGGTGTTGGGTCTCCCCAAAACACACTATATTGCTACGTTTTAATCCTAGTTGGCATATAACGTTGCCACGTTACACTTAACATGACAAATTAGCATTTCCATAAACCCTTACGGGGGTCTTAATTGAAATTTGGAGTGAAGAACCAAACTGAGAAACTTTGAGAGGAAGGGACTAAACTGGTAGCAATTGTAATAGTCAAATTGTTAACATCATGTCGTGTAGGCTGACCTACCATACATTTTTTTTTTTGTTGTTTTTGAGAGCAACAACTCCCTGGGCTCTGAAGTTGCTAAACCACCCACTAGAGCTGTATTATTTAGGCTCCCTCAAGCCCGAAAAGGAAACCTACATGATTCAATCATTTTTTTTCTTTGTTTCTGGTTTGAACTTTACCCATAACTTGAGGGTTCAACTTAATATGCCCATTTTGATTTGGGCCATCAAGCATGCAAGGGATGGCAGTAGAACTGGAACTGGGCTACTCCTTCGTAATGCACACCCATATGCAGTCTTTTACAATGCTGCTCAAGCCTAGGATGGGTGTGCTAGAACAGGTGTATTATATGTACCTGTCTAAAATTTAGAAAAGGGGTGCACATCAAGGTGGTGTTTAGTACAAGTTTTTTATTTCACATTTTCAGAAATGTGAAGTAAGAATGTTATATATTTATATTTGGTATAAGAGTTGAAAATTTAATGGATGGGAATGAGATTTCTAGGAATGTATTTTAGCCTCTATTCCTAGCAAAATATTCTTACTTAGAGAGGTGAAAATATTAGATTCTCATTGTTGAAATAGTTTGTAAATATGCTTATAATTAACCAAAGTGCCACATTGGTTAACTTAGAGTATGTAAAAGACTTTATAAATACAAACTAAAGTTATAAAGTAACTTTAGTTAAATGGGCACAAACCCATTTGACAAGTCCAAATAGCCTAGCAAGACAAAGTCCATTAATGGTCTTTGATTGGCACTTGGGCCTTGATCGATTTGACAAATATTTTAACATTGGTTTTAATATCTGGACCGGACCGGGTCGGGTCGGTTTGACCTGGTTCGGATGGTAGTTAATTAAATTAACAGGTTTAGATGAATAAACTCGAATAGACAATTGTGTCTGTTTTGAACAGACTATTGTGTCTGTTTCGAACAGACTGTTGTGACTATTCCGAACAGACAATTGTGACTATTCCGAATAGACAATTATGTCTGTTAATTTCTAACCAATTATATTTGTTCATTAGTGTCTTTTCAACTCTATAAAAGGGAACACCCTAATGCATTATAATTCACTTTTCCATTGAGAGTTTTTGAGGGCTTTGTTGTATCCTGGGGTAACTTGCTTTTATAGAGAAGCAATATTACACTCAAGACAGTGTAATTGTTCACGCCTCAAAGCCAACTTAGTTAGTTTCCATTATCGTTTTCCTAACAATTTGAGTGTAATATTTGTAATGGAGGCTGTTACTACTTCTGTTGTAAAGTTGCAAGATTCTGTGAAACTCAACCAGTTTGATGGAACAAATTTCACAAGGTGGAAAGACAAGATGAAGTTATTACTCACAACCTTGAAGGTGTTTTATATCCTGGACCCGAATCTACCACCCATTGCGGCACCAACTGCTGAAGATTCGGATCAAGTAAGGAACCAGAGGCAGAAACGTGAGGAAGATGAATTGGTGTGTCGTGGCCACATTTTGAATACCCTTACGGATCGTCTCTATGATCTCTACTCAAATCTGACTTCACCAAAAGACATCTGGAATGCATTGGAAGTCAAATATCAAAGCAAAAAAAGAGGTGGAAAATATTTCTCTACGGAATTTGATAAATTCTATGAAGAAAATGGAATAATCCATCAAAAAATGCCCCTTTTACAGCCCAACAGAATGGACTAGCAGAAAGGAAAAATAGGACCTTAGTTGATATGGTAAATGCTATGTTTTTAAATGCTAAGTTACCATATAACTTGTGGGGTGAAGCTTTACTTACTGCATGTCACATTCATAACAAAGTTCCTTCCAAGAAAACACATATTTCACCATATGAAATTTGGAATGGAAGGAAACCAAATCTGAATTATCTTAAAGAGTGGGGGTGTGTTGCATTCTATAGACTTCCTGATTCTCAAAGAACCAAATTAGGGCCAAGCGGAATTAAAAGTGTTTTTGTTGGTTATGCACAAAATTCTAAAGCATATAGACTTCTAAATTTAGAGTCTAATGTTATAGTGGAATCTATTCATGTTGAATTTTTTGAAGAAAAATTCATGTTAGATCAAATTGTGCATGAACCAGAAAGTGGTATGCATGAACCACAAAATTCACAGGATCAAAATAGTTTTGATAATTTTAATTCTCTTACTAAAGGTAAGAGAAAACTTGTGAATGAACCATTTGAACCAAGAAGAAGTCAAAGGCCAAGAAAAGAGAAAAGCTTTGATCCTGATTTTATTATTTTCTTGGTAGAAGGTAGTAGAAATCGGATTTGTAAAAAGGTGAAGATATTATTAAACATTGAAAGTGAGCCCAAAACTTTTGAAGAAGCAATGTGTTCTAGAGATTCAGCTTTCTGGAAAGAAGCTGTGAATGATGAAATGGACTCAATAATATCTAATAATACTTGGGGTCTTAGTTGACTTACCACCTGGCTCAAAGCCCATTGGTAACAAATGGGTTTTCAGGAGGAAATATAATTCTGATGGTACATTGCAAACCTTTAAAGCAAGACTAGTTGCAAAAGGTTTTACTCAAAAGAAAGATCTAGATTATTTTGATACCTATGCTCCAGTTGCTAGAATAACATCCATTAAAGTTCTTTTTGCTTTGGCATCTATACATAAATTGCATATACATCAAATGGATGTTAAAACAGCATTTTTAAATGGTGATTTAAAGGAAGAAGTTTACATGCAACAACCTAAAGGTTTTGTTCTTCTTGGAAATGAACACAAGGTGTGCAAGCTTGTAAAATCTTTGTATGGTCTTAAACAAGCTCCTAAACAATGGCATGAAAAATTTGATTCAGCAATTTTGTCTTTTGGGTTTAGACATCATACTGCTGATAAATGTATTTATTCCAAGTTTACTAAAGATTATGGAGTAATAGTTAGCCTCTATGTAGATGATATGCTTATCTTTGGTACCAACATGCATAGTATAAATGAAACTAAAAAGTTTCTAACCTCTAAATTTAAGATGAAAGATCTTAATGAGGTTGATACAATTTTGGGTATCAAAGTTACTAAGCATGATCATAGGTTTACTTTAAGTCAAACTCATTACATAGAGAAAATTTTGAGCAACTTTGGTCATCTCAAAATTAGAGAATACAGTACTCCATATGATACTAGTGTAAAACTTGTGAAAAATAGTGGTAGACCTATAGAACAATTGAAATATGCCAGTGCTATAGGAAGCTTAATGTATGCAATGCATTGTACAAGACCAGATATTGCTTTTGCTGTATGTAAATTGTCAAGATTTACAAGTAGTCCTAGTACAGAATATTGGGAAGCAGTTGGAAGGGTATTTGGATACTTGAAAAGTACTGCAAACCTAAAGTTATCTTATACAGATTTTCCTGCTGTACTAGAAGGTTATTCAGATGCAAGCTGGATAACAAGAGTTGGTGAAAGTATCGCAACTACAGGTTGGATATTTACACTAGCTGGAGGTGTCATATATTGGGCATCTAAGAAACAAACCTGCCATTCCCATTCTACCATGGAGGTAGAGTTTATTGCTTTGGCTGCTGCAGGTAAGGAAGCTGAGTGGTTAAGAAACATGTTGTTTGAAATTGAGTTGTGGCCACAACCAATGCCACCTGTTTCCATACACTGTGATAGTGAGGCTACAATGTCTTGTGCTTTCAATAACATGTATAATGGAAAGTCAAGACATATTAGTCTAAGGCATGATTATATTAGAGAATTGATATCAAGTGGTACCATTTCACTTCTCTATGTGAAATCTGCAAATAATTTGGCTGATCCTTTTACCAAATCTTTACGAAGAGATATGATATGGAGGACAACATGTAGTATGGGACTAAATTGAACCCTCAAGACGCCAATGATGGTAACCCAACTTTGAATTACAAATTAGTAATTACTAAAGTTTAATGGGTAACAACAAGTCATTGATACGTGTCTAATTTATCACTAATTAAAAGGAGTCTCATACAAAACATGAGGTTAGTGCTTACTGTTATGTTGAGAGGATGAGCTTAGCTCTTAATGGAGTTGTTTTGTCTGAAGTAACAGGGACAATAAAATGAACTCCACCTATGTGAATATGAAATGGTGCCGCTTCAACAAAGGTTTAATGGGTTTTACCTTTTTGAAAATATTCACAGAAAATGGGGATTGCTTAGCACATGGCCATTTAAATAGTGCTAGGGCTGTTAAAACCTCTTTGGAGAAATTGTATAAAAATGATGTGTATGATATCTTCGATCCTAATAGTAAGGAGTATTGGTTTAATCTTCGGACACCAAGTACTTCATTAGCATCCTTAGATATTTATACTAATTTTAAGGTTTAAACCTGAAAAGTACCTTCTTATATGCATCATTTTTATAGTGAATGACTTAATTTACAAACTAGTGGGGGAATGTTGAAATAATTTGTAAATATGCTTATAATTAACCAAAGTCCCACATTGGTTAACTTAGAGTATGTAAAAGACTTTATAAATACAAACTAAAGTTATAAAGTAACTATAGTTAAATGGGCACAAGCCCATTTGACAAGCCCAAATAGCCTAGCAAGACAAAGTCCATTAATGGTATTTGATTGACACTTGGGCCTTGATCGATTTGACAAATATTTTAACATTGGTTTTAATATCTGGACCGGATCGGGTCGGGTCGATTTGACTCGATTCGGATGGTAGTTAATTAAATTAACAGGTTAAGATGAATAAACTCAAATAGACAATTGTGTCTATTTTGAACAGACTATTGTGTCTGTTTTGAACAGACTATTGTGTCTGTTTCGAACATACTGTTCTGTCTGTTTCGAACAGACTGTTGTGACTATTCCGAACAGACAATTGTGACTATTCCGAATAGACAATTATGTCTGTTAATTTCTGACCAATTATATTTGTTCATTATTGTCTTTTCAACTCTATAAAAGGGAACACCCTAATGCATTAGAATTCATTTTTCCATTGAGAGTTTTTGAGGGCTTTGTTGTATCCTGGGGTAACTTGCTTTTATAGAGAAGCAATATTACACTCAAGATAGTGTAATTGTTCACGCCTCAAAGCCAACTTAGTTAGTTTCTATTATCGTTTTCCTAACACTCATAGTATTAGAATGTTAGGCCACAATGGGTGACGTTCATTGGTCAACGCCGGCCACCACCCACCTTGGCAGATTGTAGTGCCACATTCCTAAGAATGTTAAGTACATACCAAACATAAAAATTAATGCAATAGTTTCAGAAATGTAGGTGAAGAAATGACATTTTCAAGAATTAATAAAAATTCAAAACTTATATCAAATACCCCAAACCTTTAGGGGGAGCTAATTTAAGTAAGCATGTATATTATATAGGGGGTAATTTTTGCTTTTGGGGTGCAACCGTGCCCCCTATGTTACATATAGTTCTGCTCTTGGTGCTCACTGAATCATTGATAAGCTGTTGATACTTCTTTTTCTGGCTCGAGTTACTCTTGACTTCATCCAGTGTAATTCTATAGACCAATTTCGCCCGTTATTTTCGAGGGAAGGTGACGCTCAAATCCTACTTCAACCAACCTCATCCTCTTTCCACTATTCCACTATAGTTTATGATATTTTATATATGATAGCTCCCTGTGCTTATTTTCTGTTGGTTCTTTTTGTGGACCTCTTGCACCCCCTTTTCAACACTATCTCTATGGTGTATATCTCCTTCTTTAATATAATTTTCTTATTAAACCAAAATAAAAAAGAGTAAAACCTTTTTTTAGTCATTGGAAAATGTAGTTATTGACAAATTCATTCTCCAAAAATTTTTGGTGACAAATTGGTCTTTGAATTATTATTCTGTCTGACAAATTAGTCATTCAGTACTTTAATGAGAAAAGTTTTGAACCCTACAGACCACTTTCTTAAATTTCTTTTACTGATCTTACCTAGTTATGTTTAAGCCTTCATTTTCTCATTTCAAACCCTCCTTTTCTTTTCACTGATATTGCCTACCGGAAGACTAATTTGTCACCGAAAATTTTTAGAGGACGAATTTGTCAGTGACTACATTTATCAAGGACTAAAAAAGGGTTTTACTGAATAAAAAATTACATTTTTGTAACACTAATAGAAGGTAAATCATCGAATGTTCAAAACCATGACTCACTCAAAAGGTGAGACTTCGATAGTGCAGTTAGGTAGCCCTTCATTGTGTAGAAAAAGAAAATGGATGGGCACGATTAGTGACCCCATAAATTTTTGACTTTCCTATGATAGCCCTACGGTGATGTATAATGTAATACTGTTAGCAGAAAATGATGTTTATAATGTAAAAATCGTCTCTAATTATTAAGCCCTAATGACTTACGAAAAGGTTATGTATAATCTCAAAACCATGTTTAATAATTTTTATAATTAAATAGTGCTTATACAATTCATTATGCAAAAATTATGCTTAAATTCCGGTGGATCCAAGGGATTATGGAGTGTCTCTATAGAAGCTTATTTCTTTAACATCTAAATAATTCAGATTGATTGATACTACTAAATAATGTAGGTAAGTATGTAGTTAATTGCAGGTTAATCTGATTATGTTTTGGCAAAATTATTCCCACTTGCATTAGTAGAAATTACTTGCAGGTGTCAAGGCATCTTGAAAATTCTAAAAATATAGCTCAGGCTATGTGATTATTTTATTTAAATATATGGTTATTGTGTATGTTGCTATCATGTTTAGGATGTGTAAAAAATGAACATAATAACCACATAGCTCAAAGTATTTTTGCAATTTTGCTAGTGCATTAGGCATCTAAAAAGAAAATCAGGTGTTTGATGCAGCTGCAGACAATTTCTATTAACTTCATGCATTTTGGAATAGTTTTTTCTTTGCTTTTTCTAATAGAAAGTAAACTAGCGGCAGAAGAGACAAATTCACTTGTAAAAATTTGTTTTTTTATGTGGGAAAGGCAACTAAACCGATCACAAAGGATTATTGCAAGGCAAGGCCATAATCTTTACAAATCACTGTACCCAGAAAGAAAAATCAGCAATAGTAATTCAAATGGACATTCCAATGTTGAAACCTTACTGCAATTTATGTTGCCTTTAATGCTTTTCCTCTTGGCAATGGCATAAACAAAAACACTTCTTCTAGATTCACGTAAAAAATATCATATGCATAAGATGATTGAGGCTTCACCTCTCCAAAAGCTTCTCCAACCTCAGAAGATGTGAACACAACGATCATAACAACGTAGACAACACTGTTACAACTTTGTTAGCAGCAATTTTTTTTTTTTTTCTTTATTCTTAGCCTAATGTAAGCTGATCAATACCTGTCTCTGTTTGTTGTTTCTGTGGAGACCACCAAGGTAGGGGGAATGGGTCGTTATAAGTCGAATGGAGGGAGGCTACTGTGTAAGCAATGTAATCATGATGTGATTAGGTCTAATAATATCCTGTAATCAGCATATGATTGGTGTCAAATAAATTTTGATAGTTGACTACGGCTTAAATTGTGCAGTTCTCCAAATTCCTTGGGGACAATCTGAACCCAAGCTTTGAATAAGAAGAGTGACCACCAGTAGGTGACAACATAGGTAATAAATCCAATCCTTTATTTAACAAGGAGAAAACTAGATGGTTTACAGAAAAAGATGAAATCACCTTCTACAATCCAACCATATTAATTAAAGTGTGTACTTAACAAAACGAGAAGCAACGATAGAATTCATAATCAATCATTATGTTTCCAAAGAAATATCCTAATAGTTGAACACTCGGTGCTTTATCAATGAAAAACTGTGTTCAAGTCACTTTGAGAATGAGAAGGGTAGAAATTATAAAGAAAAAAGGCTACGTATATATTTTCCAGACGGAACAAAACAAAAATTATTCACTACTGGTCCCTGAATTGATAATATATAACTATAGTATTATCACAATCAATAATTAAACTATAGAAAGAGATCATCAGGAAAGCCAATAAAACAAAAAGCATATTTACTAATTCCAAACATCTTGAACATCTATATTCCTCAAATCAGATCAGATTCATGTTCCTACACTTAAAAAAAAAATCTTTTGTCCTCCAAAAAAAAAAAATCTTTCAGCATAAAATCCTTGATATGTGACTAGGAAAACAAGGATGCTGTAAACCAAAGACTAAGTCCATGGGAAAAGTTCTATTATTTTAGAAAGTAGTAGAGTGTGGTCAGACATTATTGGTCCATATATATTTTTCAAAGATATATAACTCAGTCATTTTAACTTGAAATAATACTAATATATTACTAAGAAAAAACCAAGTCCTTTAAGAAATTCAACCACGTTTCTGCTCTTTCCGATTCATACACTCCACACGTGTGTGTGTGTTAATGTATACAAAATCCAAACCTACCTAATTATATCTATATATATATATATATATATATATATATATATATATAGAGTAATGATGCTTATTATCTTTGAATTTAGAGAGTTTTACTTAGAGTGATGCTATTTAGTTATATAAAATTCGTTAACATTTTGATAAACTTTAAATGTGGTTATTGGATAAAATAATGTGGTATAGGGATCACATATTTATTCAAACTTGTTTTATAAGTCTACAGTAGTCTGGTAACAAGTTTGTTTAAAAGAAGTCTAATTACCTAATATTTTCCTTTTACTTAAATTTTTCAGCAATAACATAAACACAAACTTTGTATCACAATATTTTGTGGGAGGTTTCTTACATACTTTGTTGTATGTTATACTATATAAGAATAAACAATATGTGAATGACATGCATGTGTACAAATTAATTATTTTTCAGTTTGTTTGAGAAAATAAAATAAATTACTTTTATATCAAATAAAATATAAAAATTATATGTGTTTGTTACGTCAGTGTAGTATAACATACGCATATATTATCATAAAATCCCTATATTTCATGATTATATATTTTGTAAAATTTAAGTTCAATTTGTCTCACAAAATTTGTCTCATATTACATCCAATTAGCATCGTGCTATAGGGTTTATCAATATACTATCAATTAATTTTTTTTCCTTATGAAACTTATGGAGTTACTTGAATTCTATCAAATTTTGTCATACTTCAGATAATAGACATATGATTTTCTATAAGATTGACGACTTGGGCTTGATATCTCATCTCTTTTTTTTTTTTTTTTTTTTTTTTTTTTTTTTTTTTTTTTTTTTTTTTGTCTAATAGAAGCTACACAACAAGGAATAGCTTGTTCCCTTTCAAAATTCCACACTACCCGCACCCAATGGGATTTGAACCCCTAGTACCTCTTTCATGATGTACCAGTACTCAACTACTAAAATGCCTACATGAAAAATTAATATCTTACTTTTTTTTTTTTTTTATTTGTTGGTACTTCTTGTTACGACTTTGATTCGAACACAAAACTCATAAACTCTGAAAACGAAGTACCACTCAGCTACAAATTATTTGGTTAATATCTCATTTCTATATCCCAATTAAAAAGTTTAACATCCTCTATTAATAAAAAAAATGAAGCCAATCTATTTGAGTATAGGGAAGAAGCTTGAGTAGATAGTGGCTTGTAATTGTATGGCTCTGACTCAGCCTTTCTTTCTTGCAATGATATTCAAATTAGAGTAATTTGCTTTTGCCCAAATATAATAAATCTGTTGACCTTTGACAGTTTCCTTTATGATGATGTTATTTACTTCCAAAGTTCTCAAAAGACCCATTAACTAATATTGGTGAACTTTCAGCTTATCTAGGCCTAACTACTACTAGGGCAGTCAACAAGGCTAAATTAAGTTCTGATGATGGCTTATGACAATTTTTTTTTTTTTTTGCCATTTATCACAATTGAAATTGACAATACGTACTGAATATATAAATAGAAACTATTACGTCATTCAAACCAATACCTGGAAACTAGGGGAGGTATGAGAAATTTTGTCTTTGTACACAAGGTCAAAGGTTTTTCAACAACAAAATTCATCTAGATTCTAGAGTACTATAACCGGTTCCTCGTTTGAAAATTTTGACCTTAATAATTCGCAGCAGTTGGAAAGTTTATACTTTTTGTTCCAAGCTTCTTAACCAAAACAATTTTAACTGCTTTTTGCACTATCCCCTTATAACCATTTGAAATAAGGATAGGGCCCAATGTTATAATTTGGAGAATGATTTTCTTTTTTGGGAGACTATTTTTTTAGGGTAGATTATAACATCTAAATAGTTTGAGAGTAATTAAAATTTGTTGCTAACATGAGTTAATTTAGTTGATAAGGATTTGAGCATTTCACTTATATAGTTTAGGTTTTTTTCTACAGTGAGCAGTCTTTTTTAATAGACGACCTATAAATACTACTATAAATATTTGTTCAGGCCAGTAATATATCATAATTTTAAAATGTAATAACTTCTTCTCATCTTATACTTTTTTTTATACTAAACAAATAAATTAATTTTTTTTTCTTGAAAACAACACAACAGGTATAACAAAAAAATAGAACTTCCATCAAGAGAAAGCAAAAGTTGTTTTATTAAGACCTATTTGAGAAACACATCGCATGAGCACTATGGTACCCCTCTTAGCGCAACCTTTCCCTCTTTGTGTGGGGTTTTGGATGGGTCAAGTGGGACCTATATCATGATTTTAGTGTCATTATAAAGCTTTAAAAAAAAAATTAAATCATCTAGTATGTCTTAGAACAATTAGTTCTTTATAAATCTATAAATGACAAAATGTAAGAAAATGTGTCAAAAAGTGTACTTAAAAACAGTTGTTTTATGGCACATTTTTTTCATATGGTATCATTTTTGCATTTTATAATAAATTGTGTATTTTGACACATATTAAATGACTTAACTTTTCTAAATATTCACAATGATATCAAAATTATTGAGTTGGTCTCACTCAAACTTACCAATTGGGTGGAAATAGCATTACCCTCTAAGAGGTATAGTGCTCACCCAACACAAATATTACATAATTGGAACTCTGACTTAACTTTTTAGACTAATGATATCAAATCATAAAAGAAACGGTCTAGTATTGTAAAATGAGCCCCACTTAGTAACTTGGTGTAGTAATGAACTATGGGAATGGATGATAGATCTGCATCAACCAATTAAAATTGCAGTTTCACTATATTGTGATAATTTGTCCGCAATACAACTAGCAGAGAACCCAGTCTTTCATGCTAGAACCAAACACCAGTCTTTCATGCTAGAACCAAACACATTGAGGTGTCAAC